>SSNS01000133.1:171843-376843 GCA_006937985.1 Aphyosemion australe | reverse complement strand
AAAAGTTTTTGAATATATTAAGCATGTTTTTGACAAAAAATTCATCAATTCACCCATATATTACACAAACTGCACACATGCTTAAGGGGAGTAGGCTAATCTAATCAATAGAATCCACTTTCTACCAACACCGAATAAGCTGTAAATAAACGTGAGGCCGTAAAATAGACGCTACACGTATCCAGAAAAACACACAGTGACAAAACGCAAGATCTTCACAGAAGCAGCCGGCGTTTAGATTAAAGCCCAGACTCACAAACAAGAAGAATAGAAGTACCACTCTTAGTTCAAACCGTATGGAGCGTGCTAGCCGCTAACGAGGCAGCATGCTAATTTCCTGAAGCCAAAAGCTAAAATGAGGCTTACCTGCAGGTTATGGCCATAATCCGTGTGGTGTAGTTAAAAAAATCCACTCGGTTCGTGAAGTTCTATATCCCAACGTAAAAGCTGAGCTGATCAGACTGTTTGCTGGCATTGTTTTGCTGGGAAAATGTCCTTGTGTAACTTCTCCCTCTGTCCTGCGTTTGTTGCTTTATTTTAATATCCGGCTGGTCGGGTCCAAGCTCTTTAAGGCCAAGTTTTTCCTGTTGTGTCCTCCTACTAAACGGCTCGCTTTTCAAAGACGCAACTGTATTTGTTTTCTCCATAGTTGAGCTACAACAACAAACAACTGAACTAGCACGACGCGCTAGCCTGTGGAAAGTTTTCCCCTCTGGGCGGGGTGAACAACCTGACCAATGAGCGATTTCCTCCCCCTGGTCTGAGCAGAATTCACCCGGTGAGGCGGTGATGATCGCTACAAGATGCGCCCAAACACTCTCCTATTCTTTCTCGTTGTGGACGGTTTGGGGAACCACTGCACATGTGCCAGTTAGCCCATGTTAAGTCAATGGTAAAGATTGCTGCGCCCGCAAGAGGACACGTGACAAGTACGTCGACGATTCGGCCGTGTTAAAAGTAAAAAGAACATTATTAAACACAGATTACACACAGCACTTAGTCCATATGGTGTATAGATCGTTTAGTTTACTTTTTATGTTTTTTTAAATATATTTTGTGATTCCTATCTTCTTCTTCTCCTTCCTGTGAGTGGTGGGGCGGCGCCCGAGCGCCCCCTATGGACGACCCGCCACTGCTTCAATGGTCTCTTGAATCATAAACAGAATCTGGACCATGAACAAGATTATTTTATGGATTGTCATTTTGCTGCCTTTTCTTCAAGGGATTCTTGATGTTGAGCTTGTAGTCAGGATGTCTACCAATGTTAATGTTGTGTTACCTGATTCAGATCATATACAGATGCTGGTCATAAAATTAGAATAGAATAGAAAGTTGATTTATGTCAGTAATTCCATTCAAAAAGTGAAACTTGTATATTAGATTCATTCATTACACACAGACTGATACATTTCATATGTTTATTTCTATTATTCTGATGATTATAACTGACAACTAATGAAAATCCCAAATTCAGTATCTCAGACTATTAGAATATTGTGAAAAGGTTCTATATTGAAGACCCCTGGAACTCAAACACCTGCAAAAGCCTTTAAATGGTCTCTCAGTCTAGTTCTGTAGGCTACACAAAAATGGTGAAGACTGCTGACTTGACAGTCGTTCAAAAGACGACCATTGACACCTTGCACAAGGAGGGCAAGACACAAAAGGTCATTGCTAAAGAGGCTGGCTGTTCACAGAGCTCTGTGTCCAAGCACATTAATAGAGAGGTGAAGGGAAGGACAAGATGTGGTAGAAAAAAAGTCTACAAGCAACAGAGATAACCACACCCTGGAGAGCATTATGAAACAAAACCCATTCAAAGATGTGGGGAGATTCACAAAGAGTGGACTGCAGCTGGAGTCAGTGCTTCAAGAACCTCCACACACAGACGTAGCAAGACATGGTTTCAGCTGTCACAGTCCTTGTGTCAAGCTACTCTTGAACAAGAGACAGCATCAGAAGCGTCTCACCTGGGCTAAAGACTAAAAGGACTGGACTCTGCTGAGTGGTCCAGAGTTCTGTTCTCTGATGAAAGTAAATGTTGCATTTCCTTTGGACCCCAAGGTCCCAGAGTCTGGAGGAAGAGAGGAGAGGCTCAGAATCCACGTTGCTGGAGGTCCAGTGTAACGTTTCCAGTCAGTGATGGTTTGGGGTGCCATGTCATCTGCTGGTGTTGGTCCATTGTGTTTTCTGAGGTCCAAGGTCAACGCAGCCATCTACCAGGAAGTTTTAGAGCACTTCATGCTTCCTGCTGCTGACCAACTTTATGGAGATGCAGATTTCATTTTCCAACAGGACTTGGCACCTGCACACAGTGCCAAAGCTACCAGTACCTGGTTTAAGGACCATGGTATCCCTGTTCTTGTTTAGCCAGCTAACTCACCTGACCTTAACCCCATAGAACATCTATGGGCTATTGTGAAGAGGAAGCTGCCATACGCCAGAGCCAACAATTCAGAAGAGCTGAAGGCCACTATCAGAGCAACATGGGCTCTCATAACACCTGAGCAGTGCCACAGACTGATGGACTCCATGCCACGCCCCATTGCTGCAGTAATCCAGGCCAAAGGAGCCCCAACTAAATACTGATGCTGTACATGCTCATAGCTTTATGTTCAGACTTTTCAGTTGGCCAATATTTCTAAAATCCTTTTTTTGCATTGGTCTGAATTGATATTCTAATATTCTGAGATGCTGAATTTTCATTAGTTGTCAGTTATAATCATCAACATTAAAAGAAATAAACATTTGAAATATATCAGTCTGTGTGTAATGAATGAATCTAATATACAAGTTTCATTTTTTGAATGGAATTACTGAAATAAATCAACTTTGTCATGATATTCTGATTCTAGGACCAGCACCTGTAAAACTGAACCGATGATTAAATAAAGATCCCAATTGTTAATCCATGAGTCTTTCCTTTAATTATGACGAAATCTTCACAATCACCATGGCCATCATCATGGTTCAGTCCATTAAAGGGACACTAGTCAGTTTTGGCTTGTTTTTAGCACCCCCTAGCAGGGGTGTGGCTATGGGTGGGCCTGGGCCCACCCACTTTTTACCTGGGCCCACCCAATCAAATGGCTCCCTTAAAAAATTATATGTAAATGTATTTCATTTTGGATGGGTGTCCTTTCAGGCCATCATACAATAACTTGAAACAGAACAAAATGTAATTTAATATAAATTTCAATTAATATATATAATATAATAGTATATAATAATATAATATATCAGAGGTTGCCCTAGACATGTTTTTCTTTGTCATTCTGACAGAGTTAAAAACTGGTTATGATCAGCTTTTTCCCGTCAATTACATTTTTAATTAATAATTAATAAACATTCAATACTTTTATATCTTCATTTAATGTCATTATCATGAATATTTAGAGTGCCCCAGTAAACAATGCAATTTAACTAGGGATGCTCCGATACCAGTTTTTTCCAAACCGATACGATACCGATACTTGGATCTGAGTACTCGCTGATACCGATTATTGATACTTCTACCACACAAAACAATGCAATGAATTGGAATACAGATTTTATTTTCTTCTCTGCTTTCAACAGGAAAAGTATATATAATATATATTAACAGAGATCTGCTCTGCAAACATGGGCCGTGGTGGTTCTGCTGGAGCGCGTCTGTGACCTGACAGATGCACTCCGAGCTCCAGCTCTTCAGCGCGCTGTCGCTAATATGATTCGTTGAGAATGGTGTCCCAGTCCCAGTGAGATAACGCTCAGATGCTCTGAAGGGAATCTTTTCTTGATTGATTTTGTTAGCTCAGCGATGTTCTCTGTGTGTGAGATTCTGCACACCTGCATGAGACGGGGGTGTTAATTGCAATCATGTCAAAATGACAGACCGCCTTCCGATTTTTCCATCACCGTTGAAAAAAAATGGTCAAATACGGAAAATATCTTGCTAGTGACAGCGTGCGCACTGCGCAGGACAGAGCATTAGCTTGGAGTGTGGGTCACATGCGCAGCAGAGACAGGACTCACGAGCATGCGGGTGGATTGTGTGTGTGACGTGTGTGTGTGTCTGTACTTGTCTATACATCAAAGTGAGGACATTTGCCGGTCCTCACTTTGGTGCAATCTTCCAGAGCTCTACTTGTTAGTTTTAGAGATATGGTGTGAATTAAGTTTTAGCTAAGGTCAGGGTTATGCATGTTACAGTCAAAAAAATGAATGGAAGTCAATGGATGGTCCTCACCAAGATAGAAAGACGAGGATGTGTGTGTGTGCGTGTGTGTGTGTGTGTGTGGGGGGGGGGGCACCCACTTTTTATTAGGCCTGCCCGAAAATTAGTTTCTGCCTACGCCACTGCCCCCTAGTGTTCGTTGGTGAAAGCGAAACTAAAACTTATCTCCTCGCTGTGCGTTGGTCTTTTTAACACCTTGATCTAACTGCTGAAATGTCTCCTCAGCCTTCATTAGTGTCTACAGGAGCGGTTCATCACTAACTCAAACACATCAGCTGTGTTCATGATCTAAAACATGAAGGAAACATGCTGGAAGCAGACTGCAGAGCCAGGTAGGTCAAGCTGAATTTTTTCTAAGTCCCAACAGACCGGACCGGCAACTGTGTAGTTACAAGTGGAATATTCTGGCCACAGGGGCTGGGTGGTCTTTCATTAACCTTGTAAAGGGTCATTTTAGCACAAACTGGCTCAAGAAAATTATTTAAAAATATGAAAAAGTTGCAATGTGTCCCTTTAAGAACAGGAAGATATGATGAATCCAGTGGAAAGTCCATCAAACCTTCTCATTCCAGTTTCCCAGGTATAAAAACACGGTTCAGCTCTTCTTTTGTATCACTAAATCAGCTGGAAAAACAATAACATTCAGTATCGTGTTGTGAATATGCTGCTGATGTCCTACAAAAATCCTCCTGCTTTCACAAGTTGAAACTGAAACACAGATTCTGTCTGTTTTATTTTCCAACTGAAGTGTATAATTCTTCTGACTGTATTGTATAAGTGGTTCACTCTGCATTAGCAAATACAATGCTTATGGATAATATTGAAAAAATAAAACTGTATAAAAGTGAAATTTTGATTTCCTCCCAAGAATGTCTGGATATGGGACTGTCTGTTAGATTTGCTCCTTTTAAAAACACATTCCTTTGTGTTTTTATAAAAGAAGCATCAGTTCAGCTTCACAAATGGAGGCAGCCAGTTCTAATGAGCATCATCACTGCTGTCTCACTTTCACAGCTTTGTAAAGCTGACGCGGTTTCAGCTCACGATAATTAGCTGGTAATTAACTTGTTAAATAATGAGTGAGATTACAGTCGTCTCAAAATCAAAACAACAAATAAAGCTGGGGTGAGCTCATGTGATTCACTCTCAAAGGTTTTCATTTTTGTTCTTTTAAATAAAGTCGTGTGGTTGTGGTTCCCTTGAAAAAGAACTCAGAATGAATTTTCAGACATTTGTCTGACAGGATTTCCAGGCACAGCCAAGGTGTTGTTTTGGTGGCCTAAGGATCAGGTCTCTGTTTTTTGCAGATGATGTGGTCCTGTTGGCTTCATCAGACCGGGATCTCCATCTTTCACAGTTCACAGCCGAGTGTGAAACAGCTGGGATGAGAATCAGCTCCTCTAAATCCGAGACCATGGTCTTGAGTCGGAAAAGGGTATACTGCCTTCTCCAGGTCAGGGACGAGGTCCTGCCCCAAGTGGAGGAGTTTAAGTATCTCTGGGTCTTGTTCACGGATGAGGGAAAGATGGAGCGAGAGATCGATAGTCGGGTGAAGCCGTGGTGAAGAGAGAGCTGTACCAGAAGGCAAAGCTCTCGATTTACCAGTCGATCTACGTTCCTACCCTCACCTACGGTCACGAGCTTTGGGTAGTGACCGGAAGAACGAGATCATGATACAAGCGGCCGAAGTGAGTTTTCTCCCCAGGGTGTCTGGGCTCTCCCTTAGAGATAGGGTGAGAAGCTCGGTCATCTGACTGGGAGGGGCTCGGAGTAGACCTGCTGCTCCTCCTCCACTTGAGAGGAGCCAGTTGAGGTGGCTCGGGCATCTGATTAGGATGCCTCCTGGACGCCTCCCTGGTGAGGTTTTCCGGGCACATCCAACCAGGAGGAGACCTAAAGGAAGACCCAGGACACGCTGCAGGGATTATGTCTCTCGGCTGGCCAGGGAATGCCTTGGGATTCCCCCGGAAGAGCTGGCCCAAGTGGCTGGGCAGAGGGAGGTCTGGGTCTTTCTGCTTAGGCTGCTGCTCCCACGACCTGACCCGAGATAAGAGGAGGCAAATGGATGTATGTGATTTTGTAATAAAACCGTTTTTATGTGAATATGAGATGGATATTGTAAACTTAGTTGAAAATGTGTGTTCAAAGTTGACTGTTAGGGTCATTTCATGACTTGCTGAACATCGGTTTTCATGTCTCACAGCCAGTCTTCTTCCCAGCCACTTCTGCCAGCTCCTCAATTGAGATCCCAAGGCATTCCCAGGCCAGTCTTGATACAAAGTCCCTCCAGGGTGTTCTGGGTCAGCCTTGAGGACTCATTCCAGAAAACTCTGCCCTAGGAGGAGTTCAAGTAACTCTAGGTCTTGTTCATGATTGAGGGAAGGAGGGAGTGGGAGTCCAACATGTGGATCGGGGCAGCGTCTGACATGCAGGCTGAACCGGTCAGTTGTGGTGAAACAGGAGCTAAGGCAGGGAGTAAAGCTAATTTACAGGTTGACCTTGTTCCTATACTCACCTATGGTCATGAGCTGTGGGTAATGACTGAAAAAACAAGAACACAAGCGACTGAAATGAGTTTCCGCCGTCACCTGGCCAGGCTCAGCCTTAGAGACGAATGAAGAGCTCGGACCTTTGGGAGAGACTCGGAGCAGAGCCGCTGCTCGGAGCCAGCTGAGGTGGTTCAGGCATTTGGTCAGAATGCATCCTGGACGCCTCCCAGGAAGTTGTTTTGGGAATGTCCTGTCAGCACCAGTGTTAATTTTGACAAGAAATTTTAATTTAGGTTTAGTCTTTTGACTAAAATTCGTTTTAATTTAATCACAATTTAGTCAGCAAATAGAGCTTTCTACAGTAGCTAAAAATAGATCGTGAAATAACGTCGCAAAGCACTCTGGGACGCAGGGTCATACAAGTAAGTGGGCAGTTAGTATTGATTCCTATGGGTCTGAGTTGCTCCGCTCTGGCTAAAGTTGTTTTTTCGTTTCCTAAAGATTTTCAAACAGCAAGGAACGAAACACTGCTGCTGGAGGAGGTGCTAATTGGACTCTAGACGCCTAGATCGGATGTCAGAGAGGACGTTTTATCCCTTTTCCAAAGCCAGTAAAATCCGCGACCACATGAAACAGCTGGAAAGCTACACGGGCTAAGCTAAAGTCAGAAGAAGCAAAGCGGTGGTAGTTTTTAAGTTGGACGAGCGGATTTTAACTGTGTGGAGCAGATCAAGAAAAGCACGTATATTTGTTACTTACATCTTCCCGGAGGGAAAGGTCCTACATCCGAGATTGACCAGCCATTGGTCGTAACAACGCTCTCAGTCGTGGAGTTATCCAGGAGGAGCAGCGGAGCAGAATTAATGCAGGACGCAGCGTTGTTAACGGAGAGTGGAGGCAGCGTTGTTAACAGAGAGTGGAGGCAGCGTTGGTAACGGAGAGTTAGAGGCAGCGTTGTTAACGGAGAGTGGAGGCAGTGTTGTTAACGGAGAGTTAGAGGCAGCGGTGTTACCGGAGGCGAGTTAACAAGGAGGCAGCGGTCCAGCTGAACGTCTGGGCCAAACAGCATGTCCACCCAAACGTCCACGAAAAAGGCTTTTGACCAGAGGTGAGTGGAATATAAAAAGTAGGGACACAAATGATAACCTGACAGTTAAAAATCTACCTTGAAAAAATGTTACTTGAGCACTGTGAGTAATGAACTTATTTTTATATTACTCAAGAAGGAGCCGTGATGGGAATAATGGCGTTTAAAACCACAGCGTTACTAACGAGCAGAGGTGGAAAGAGTACTAAAATTTTGTTCGTGTCCATCCTGGTGTTTCTCTCTGAACTTCAGGCTTATTTAGAGCAGCTGATTTTTAAAGTTAGCAGAGTTCATCACTTTGCAGTGAACAGTGTGAAAGTGGGTTTAGTCACTCCTTCACCCGTTCACCACTGACATCAGTTTGTTCCTCCATTCATCCAACTGGAACCAGTAAGCGTCATTATCTCCCGTATTGCCCATTCTGTCAGAATACGCCGCTCAGGTGTTATAGAACTAACTGTGTCTTTTTACCACACAGCGTGAGTTTCTTCACACTGTGATTGTTGGTGTTCAAACATGAACTTTAACATTAAACTTCCTTTGTTTTTTCATTGTTTTGACATTCTGGACACCTTTAAACAGCTAATATTCTGTCTTCATGTAGTCCTATAAGGTGTGTGTGTATACACACACTGCATTATCCCTGCATTATTTTAGAATTATTTGATTTACTACTTTAACTATGAAGTTGGTTGGAATTTCATTTTTAAACTGAACTTTTTTCTCTCACTCATTAAATCATGTTTGTTTTGATGCTTTTACAATAATTTATCTGTTGTTCTTGAGTGAAATAAAGAAACAGGCTGAACCATCACACATCTTTGTCATCAACAACTGAGTTCATACTATTGACATAAATCTATGGACATAGCCCGCCCATTTGGAAATTAATATTTAAAATGATTCAAAATGGGAGGTTACCACCGCCTCCATTTTGGCCGTGACACACGCCTCTTCATGCCCATACAATCCATAAATGGGAAAAGAGGTGGAGCTGAGGGTGGGGCAGTGAGGGTGGGCAATAACAAACTAATGTAGCAACTAGCTAAACTGAGTTAACACCCAACGTTAAGACGGAGCTCCGAGACAGCGAACCACGCAGCTGCCTGGCTTCCGTGCGAGGCTGCAGCAGCGTTGGTCGTCTGTGGAGCTGTAAAAGGGGAAACCCCGGATGTGTACTCACCAAGCTAATACTTTTCAGATGGTCTCATCACATCTGAAAATGTCCCAGCCGTGGACATTTTCTCCTTTTAGACATAAATTGTTTCCGGTAGCTTGTTCAGCGGCTGACTCCAAACTCTGGTTCTTTTTTCATCTGATCCCACCTATTCTGTTTGCTGATTGGTTCTTTTTTGCATTTTCCCAGCTTTTCCGTGTTCTGATTAGATTTTCGTTATTGTCAATTTTTGTCGACAAAAATGTCGATCAATTATAATAATAATAATTTAGTCTTTATAGAACTACAAATTCAAGTTTTTGTTTTGTTTTTGTTTGCAAAAATTCTTTTGTCACCAAAAAAAAACCAAAAAAAAAAAATTCAAAACACTGGACACTGGAGGGATTTTGTCTCCAGGCTGGTCAGGAAACGCCTTGCTATCCCACTGGTGGAGCTGGTGGAGGTTGATGGGGAGAGGACAGTTTGGGCCTCTCTGCTAGAGCTGCTACCACCGCATGAGTTGATGAAAATGGATGGACCAAAAGCTCATGACCATAGGGATGCAGATCAACCAGGTAATGTAAATCTTAGCTGATATTTGTATCTCCTTGAGAATTCTTTTGCTCAGTGATCCAAATACTTGTAGAAACAAATCCGCTTAGGTTCTCTTAAATTTCCCTGTTGCAGTGTGTGACAAGTTACAAACACTGGGCGGTGCACGCTGAGCTGATGTGCCTGACGTTCTTGGTGTCACGATGGCAGCGTTGGTGCCGAGCACACGACTCGGAGCAGCAACCACAAGCACATGTTTAGCAACAGGCTGGAGAGGCATTCCTGTTTTTCCATGTGTTTGGGATCTTGCATCACTTTCATTGGATATTGAATCCCCCCTTTCTGTAGCTTGAGTCAGCTGCAGGCTGCTGTCGCTCAGCAGGAAAAGGGGTGGAGGTTGGTCCTGCGCCAAAGACGTGCAGGAGGAGATAAGTTCAGCCAAATTGGTTTCAATTCCTACTGGTCCCATAAAGGTCATAGATTATTTATCACCGGCCTGATTACAAAGACAGAGCTTCTGTTACTGTTGAATATAAGTGAATATAAAACGTCTCTAGCTTTGTTGTTCCCAATAACTGTACACTATTGCCTCATAAATACACAGCTCTGCTCTTTATGGTCTTTAGATGAAAGGAGGCAAATAAAATATTGAACCAGCGTCTGACGAATGGCAACAGTGCCAATATTCTGTCTGTGACAGCACTTGAGCGTAGGGCAGTTTGGCCTTTTCTTTGCTGTTGTTCAATGGTGTATCACTGAGGACTATCAGCTTCCAAGCCAACTGGGTCTCCCCTGACATTTTTGTGACATTTTACCGTCTGGATGTGACGGCCCTCGGTATGGCACAAGCTGTCCCATCTGCAGGGTCCCACGGGGTCCAGCCGCCATCTCAGTCTGCGCAGGCTTCAGCCGGAGAATACAGAAAGAGGTCGTTTACATGCAGGATGTGGAATAATTTCTGCTGAGGCGATACACCGTTATCTGCTGGCTTTCATTTATTAGCTACAGAAAGTAAGTGATGGAGCGCTCCCGTTGGCTTTTTTGTTTATTCCAATTCTAAATGATAAAATTCAGTCCGAAAATTGGAACTAGATTAAAATAACAGCTTGAAGGCAATAGGTGGGTAACAATGTTTTTGCGTGTTTGGAAATTCTGCAACACTGAATGCATTTCAAAATAAACTGCATGCCTTCAACCATGCATGACCACATATGCAAAGTTTCTCATGGTTTCTTCAAACCTGGTGAAATAAGATGTTTTTTTAGTCAAAATTGTCTTGCATTCAGCAAAATCTTCTTGTTGTGGCCCGAAAATAAATTTAGAGATGATAGGACATTTCATGATGCAGCGGTCACAAAAAGTAGGAACATTAAAAAATTAAATAAAAACGAGGACTAAAATACATCGTAAAACAAGGCAAACAAAAACAAAGCTGCAAAGATGTCAAACGTAAAACTAAAGGCAGCATAAAGCTGGGAACAGGACCAGAGGAAGCCAAGGACTATTTATACTGGGAGGGATAATCACTGGATGATCTACAGGTGACTCGATATGTGTAGCATAGCAAGGGTGATCTTTAGATAAGGTGAGGAGCTCCATCGGCTGAGGGGGAGGTCAGAGTGGAGCTCCTCTCCATGGACAGGAATCAGCTGAGGTGGTTCAGACATCTGATCAGGATTCCTCCTTGCTGCCTCACTCTGGACGATTTCCAGGCACGTTCCACAAGGAGGAGACTTCAGCGCAAGTATAAAACCCACAGGAGGATTATATATCTTCTCTTGGGATCCTCCAGGTGGGGCTGGAAAGTAGCTGTGGAGAGGGATGTTTTGCTACTGGAAGTCTTGGATTAGTGGAGAAGGGTGGATGCTTCTGATGTTAGTAAATTACAAAACACACAAACTGAAGACATCTAAGAGCATTTTAAAATGATATGTTTATGTGGCGGTGTGCAGAAGGGGAGGGGCCCATGGGAGCTCGCCGATGCGCACCGGGCGCTGATCACTAATCAGTTGCAGGCTGATTATAAGGGTCGGCGCCGTAGGAGGAGGAAGAGAGACGGACCAGACGTGAGTCTGGAGAGGAGCGTTGTAGCTACGCCATTCCTTGAAAAGGTTCAGAATAAAACTGTTATGGTGAAGCCGTGTGTGTGTGTGTCCCAGTGTAGCTGGTAATTGCTACAGTTTACATTTAAAATTGTGGAAAACATCTGTGTGAAAATGACTGAATGACATCACAGTTTGAACCAGATAAATCCAACAATCCGATCATGGTTTCTCCCTAAAGAAGGCTCCAAGTGGCTCAGGAACATCCAGCTGCTAACAGTGACGTCCTTTTTATCAATCTAACTTTTACAAGCCTGTAACTGCTGCTGATAAATGAACCGAACACAGATTTAGACAGTGTGATTATGTCAGACTGAGACATTAAAGGATAAAGGTAGCGAACATAGTTAATTCTGTTAAAATAAGAAGAATCTGCTAACATAGCCAATTAAGGCGGAGTGTTTTTCTTTTACAGCAATAGCCCAAATGCTTTCTAGTTCCTACAACTTTGATGCTCATTACATGATGCACTCAGGCTCAAAAAGCATCTCCAGAACAGCAGCTGCTGCATCACAAACCCCCACAAAATCACTCTTTATTTGACTCTATTTATCACAATTTGATCCACTTGGTTCAGAAGTATTTGGAATGTGGGAGGAAGTCTCGGATGTGCCGGCACTCAGCCTGCTCTAATATGCATGCTCTTTGGGTTCAAAGTGTGGGATATGCTGCAGAAAGAAGCTTTCAGGGGACAAACTTCAGATTGCTTTTTTCCTTTAATTTTCCATCCATCTGCAGGCATTCATGTCCCTAAAACACGAGGAAAGATGCTTCACTTTTAGGCTGAACACATCCGCTCCACCAGGAAATGTTTTTCCTCTTCTATTTGTGACTAATGCACACTTTGAAGGCATTAATAGCCCAACATCAGCAGTAGTGTATTTATTCCTGTGGGTAGACATATTAAATATCATAAAATGAAATAGGCATTCTTAAATTTTATGTGGACTCATGTGTTCAAAGCCCTCAGATAGAACCCTAAAATCCACCAGCAACTCCTATTATACCGTCTCTGAGATGAAAAACAAGGTGCAAATGCATATTTACTCAATGGGATACAAATGTACACACATATCCAAATAAAATGTCAACTGAAACAAATTCACAATAAGCCAAGACAGAAAGTTGAAGAAGAAAGCGACAGGGAGGGAAACTTTTAGATTTGTGCAAAATGAATCTAGTGGAATCGATAGGAAGAGTTATCCGTATTGCTGAGTTGGATTCTGGCACCAAAAGAGGAAAGAAATTCATCAGATAAGCCTCTTACTGTGCACTTTATTACCTCGAAACAATCTTCGGCCACTAAAGGCAGACACAGCTGAGAAAACACGATGCAAATGTGGTAATTCAGAGTGATCCAGTGAGAAACACAAAAAGGATTTTTGAATTAAAGCTAACAGGAAAATCCACAAAGCCTCAGGCATCTGGGTTTTAGCTCCACTTGCTTCAGATCAGGGTTTAAGGTGGGGATCTGATGTACGGCGCTGATAGAACGAAATCTGTGCAGCCAAGCAGGTTGTTGTTTGTGTAGAAGAGCAGCTGAAGCACGTTTATTTAATGGGCTCCAGTGTTGATGTGTCATCACATTCAGATAAAAGTTCTGCACAAGAATCCACATTTCAAGCCAACCAGATCAATCTGAAGTGACTGCTCATAACTCTTTACTCTAGGTTTAGTCGTGTTTCTTCTGACAAATACAGCCGTTTCATCTTGTTACGCTGTGATCTTAACTGCTTTTGGAAGACCTGAAACATACTTGAACTTCAGTATCAGGCATCCTTAACCACTGCCTGTTTCAGTTATGGTGTTTCTTGCTCACCAACTTTCCTTTAATATGGTAAATGGCCTGTATTTGTATAGCGCCTTCTTAGGGTTCTACAACCCCCCAAGGCGCTTCACAATACAATCAGTCATCCACCCATTCACACGCTGGTGATGATGAGCTAAGTCGTAGCTACAGCTGCCCTGGTGCGTACTGACAGAGGCGGGGCCTGCCGTACACTGGCACCACCGGCCCCTCCGACCACCACCAGCAGGCAAGGCGGGTTAAGTGTCTTGCCCAAGGACACAACGACAGCGACAGACTGAGCAGGACGCGAACCTGCGACCTTCCGATTGCAAGGCAGCCACTTAACTCCTCTGCCACCATCGCCCCGATGAATTAATATGTATTTCAATCAATTAATAATCATTTAACTGTAAAATTAAAACCGAATGAATTATTTTGATAAACTTTCACCTCTCCTGAAAGAGCGTGGCATGCTGGGGTTCCTTCCAACCACGAGTCAGCTTGCTGAAATGTAAACACTAGCTAGCCCTTTAGCTAACCTACTGTTAGCTTTAGGGTCATGATAAAACTGGCTCATTTGTTAGTTTTACTCTGAAGGCTGCCCTTCCATCACGTTTTGTTGTTTATCGGTTTCAGTTTTCTCTCAGACATTAGCAGAGCGTTTCTACTGTGACATCACAGCAGTTGGTTTTGTTGATCCGGTGGATCACAGACAGCTCGGCTCTGGTGAACATGGAGTTAACCAAAGCCTCACACAGGTAAGCTACGTATTATTATTATTGGTATTTTTCAAAGTAAATTTACCTGTGCTACGTCGGCGTAGAGGTTTGCCCTGTAATCGGTAGTTCGCTGGTTTCGATCCAGAGTTGATTGAATGCACCAGCTGTGCCAGGGGGGGCGCTAGGGCTGCTATAGGAGGATCTTTTGTGACGTCAATGTTTATGTTTTTTGCATTGCATCACGGGATTGTGTGGCAACAAACAGCGTATTTTGTCTATAATTTGATTGTTTTGCACGTTTGGAGGAGGATTTAGTGAAGCAGATGGATCATTCTTGCTGTGTGGTTGATCGTTCGGCCCGTGGGAGGCTTGATAAAAAGTTTTATTGGAATTTCCTCCATAAACGACCGCGACATACAAAAGATATGACCGACTGTCCGAATAAAGCCTGGATTCCTGCAGCAACGGACAGTTTGTGAGGCTCATTTGTTCATGGTAAGTCCTTATAACTAAGTATTTGTTAATTAGAGAAGATGCTTTTAAAAATATTCGTCTTTGTGTATTTTTAAATCCATGGAGTCATGTCGTTATCATGTTCTGATTCAGGTGTCTGAACCCGCAATCATTATAAAGATAATAAATAAATAAATAAGGACACTGATTAATGAAGACTTACCCGGCTTTGCAGTCACCATGAGGATTTATCTGTTTTCTTTGACAATCACCCACAGGTGATGTGAATCACGCTGTAACGCTGCTCAATGAGGCCGACTCCTGCTTTCAGCACGACCACAGCTTCCTGTTTTGCAGTAGACATCGGCCCAACTTTCCTTGAAACACAATAATCGTAGACCTCCAGACGTTTGAAAGCCTTTAATTCTTCATGAGTGAAGGGTCCAGGGCTTTCTGTTAAATAGGAATAAATGTCTCCCCAGCAGAGTTGTGGAGAAAACACCGGAGAATCGGACCAACGTTTTTCATCATCCCAGAGCTCATACAGGCTTTAAAGTTAAAGTCCCAAGTCATCATCACACACTGATGAAATTACATCTCCGCATTTGACCCATCCCCGTGGTGGGGAGCGGTGAGCTGCAGCGGTGAGCTGCGCTCGGGAACTATTTGGTGGTTTAACCCCCCCAATCCAACCCCTTAAAGGAGTCATCACCTATAATACCGTGGATATCTACGTCCTATTATAGTCTTTTAGACCATAAAAATAAATTAAAAATGTGATTTTTTTAACCCTTTATTGTGAAGGGCATATTTTCTCGCGAGATCACACGCGATATTTCAGCTTCGGATGCGCGTGGGACTGCGGGGTGCGTTGATTGGTGGAAGGAAGGAGGAAGCAGCTTCAGCGTCTCGCTCCAAAACAACAAAAGTTATAACTGAACCCGACCTGGCAGTGACCTATGGGATCTAACCGTGTATTTACGAGCCCGAGCCTAGCCTCATGCGTAATGGCGCCCTCGCTTGTTGTTGAGTTGGGACAAAGCAAGCTAACAGCCAGGCATCGGCTCTTATGCTGTTGTGAAGATGGAATACACAAACCGATCAGAGTTTTGTCTCCCATAACACGGATTACAACATGAGTCGTCAACGGTAAGACATTGGCTGTGTCCAAATCCAGGGATTGCATGCTTTTGAGTACCCGTCCTCATTGGTCTCAGGAGAACGCGTTCTTCCGTGACCACTTAGACCGGATGTTAACAGCTGTGAATGTGGACGTTCTAGCCTTAAATAAAAGTCCCGCCCCTACTCCTGTCACCTAGCAACTGCTTAAAGGAACTAGAGGCAGGATCTTTAAAAAATCTGTAAAAAATGAAACATGTATGTTCATTTTTTCAAAGCTAATGGGTGATGAAGCGTTATAAACCTAAAAGAATGAGGCCACCCATGTATCGTTCCATTTTCTTGAACAGGCTGTTTGCTGCAAAATGCGCTGCAGTTCGGTCACGAATTTCCCGCGCTGCCCTACGGATGTGGCGTCAATTGACACTGCTTGCGCGTTCACGACAGCTTCAAAACAGAAAGAAAATGTGTTCGACACTGCAGATCGGTAGGTGGCGCTATTGCACCGTAAGTTGCTTGCCAACCGCCAAACTCCTAAAGAAGAACTGTGGGAATGCAAGGGGTTCAACCAGGGATTACCATGACCTGGATGACTGAGAACCTTCACCAGCAAACTGTGGGAATGGATTCTACTGCAACCAGCAAACGACCAAGCGTGGCACAAAGGAAGTTTATTCAGCGGCATCTCGTGAGTCAAAGACCAAATATGGTAAAAGACAAGCAGGGACCTGAATCTATATCGGATACGTGATTGACGAATGGAGGCTGCTTCAACTATATCTGGGACTCAAAAAGGATGCTGCCATGGCTCATTTCCTAGTGAGCAGGTAAGAAACATTATAGGTTGTGTTTAGAGATGATGACAATGATCTGACCTCACCGATGACTCAGAGAGAGCTAGCGTGCAGTAGCATTAGCTGTGATAGTAGCATTAGCTGTGATAGTAGCATTAGCTGTGATCAGGGCTGCAGCGTGGATTGCTTCGCCGCAATATTGTCCGTGAGAGCGGCGGGGAGTTGCCTTTTCAGCGTGAGATATTGGAGGTGTGGCGTGAGAGCGTGTGAAGAGGGTCAGGTAATGGTATTTTTGTGTTTGTGTAACATAGCCGTCTGTGCACGCTCCCGTGCTGGGCTGCAGTTACTCGCAGAGCCGGGCGCGTCGCTCGTGAGCATCGTTTCTTTTTTCCTGCCTCTAGTTCCTTTAAAGAAAATCTATAAAATATGGATCCACGATGCTAGATTATTCACGGTTAATTGTATAATTTATTTTTTGATTTATGATTTACCAATTTTATGAACTGTAATGACGAACAAGAATACAAAGACACATTACAGGCCTAATGATAACGAGAAACGCCTAAAAACACAACCACTTCAGGCTTTTACTTTTTCTACAGTCAGATTTGAATAAACTAGTCGTCCTGCTGCTCTACTGCTGTGTGTCCCGTTTCTACAGAAATCAATCCCGCAGTGCATCACAGGAATTATGGAGGTGAGGAGACCACGGAGACTACACCGCACCCGTTCTCAAAATCGGGGAAAAGAAGAACGCATTTCAAGACCACATTCTGAGCATTCTTGGAATTTGGACGGTCTTCGACGCGGCGCTGTGACGTCACTGGTCTTAAAATCCGAACTCATGAGCACGCAATCCCTGGATTTGGACACAGCCATAATTTATGCGTTTCACGTTATGAAATGAGCTTTGTTGTGCTGGTTTGTTCGCTGCTGGTTCATATTTGGTTATATCTGACCTTTGTGACAACATATAGGCCAGAGCTCAAGTTCTCGTTTTGGAGTGCGCGTGCTCGTGGGGTGCATGTGAGCTGGTTGAAGAAGGCAAGATTAAACAAACGCGTAAACAAACGTTAAATCTAGCTTCTTTCATCTGAGGCAGTTAGCAAAGGTAAAAAACATCTTATCTACAGAGGATTTCGAAACAGTAATCCATGCCTTCATTACAACTAGACTGGACTACTGTAATTCTTTGTATGTTGGCATTAGCCAGTCCTTACTGTCTAGACTTCAACTAGTGCAAAACGCAGCTGCTCGGCTCTTAACTGGCACACGTAGGAGAGAACACATTACTCCTGTTTTATCCTCACTACACTGGCTGCCTGTCCGTTTTAGAGTCCATTTTAAGCTTCTTTTATATGTTTTTAAGTCTTTAAACGGTCTTGCCCCACCCTACCTCTCTGAGCTAATACACATTCATTCCTCTTCTCGGTCACTCAGGTCATCTGACCAGTTGGTCCTGGATGTTCCGAGAACTAAACGTAAGCTCAGAGGGGACAGGGCTTTCGCTGTTGCTGCTCCAAAAATGTGGAACTCGTTGCCAACACAGATTAGGAAGGCCCCCTCACTGGAAATGTTTAAATCACTGTTAAAGACCCATCTTTTCAGCTTGGCCTTTGACCCAGTATGAGTGTTGACATGATACTGTTTTAAGTTCTTAATGTGTTTTTATCTTTTTATCTTTATCTTGTTTAATGTGTTTTTATCTTGTATTTTTATCTTTTTATCTTTATCTTGTTAATGTGTTTTTATCTTGTATTTTTATCTTTTTATCTTTATCTTTTATTCTGTTCATTACTTTTATGTTCAGCACTTTGGTCAGTGTTGCCTGTTTTAAAGTGCTTTATAAATAAAGTTGGCTTGGCTTGGCTTGGCTTGGCGTCAATGTTAAATATCGGCTTCTCGGCCAGTGAAAAATCATTAGGAAGACATTATAGACATTTTTTTTTAAGTGGAAAAGTGAAAATTTCAGGTGATGACTCCTTTAATGCTGAGTGTCAAGCAAGGAGGCATTGGGTCCCATTTTTTCAAAGTCTTTGGTATGACCCGACCGGGATTTGAATCCCGATCTCCCAGTCCTAGGGCGGGCACTCATACCACTAGGCCAAATAACTTTACTTTTGTCTTCATTACAGATTTTAAGCTTCTCTCTAACCCTTCTCCTGTTTTTAGACATTAAAGTGTTTATATTTTGGGGATTTCGCCCGTAAAATCGCCTGAATTGTGCGTCGCGTATTGCTAAAAGGCCATATTGTTTGTGTTGTTGCCACACAGCCACTCGCGCATGTGCTCAACATTGAAAACATGACAACAAAGATCCTCCTATAGCTCCCCTTACAAAAGCTATAGCACCCTCAAGATACATTTTAATTACCATTTTTTTAATCTAACTTGTTCTTTAACTTATGGCTGTTTTAATATTTTCATCACAAAATTCAACAAATTTCAATAAACAATCAATTAATATATATTGAGTATAATAAAACAGCACACAACAGGAAATAAACTTGTTACTTCTGGTAATTAATTCAAAGGAGGCAGGAGCTCGTAACGCAAAAATGGATGTTTTTTTACTACCTAAGTTACCACGGGTGGAATCAGAAAAGGATGCTATTTTGGAAGCAGACTCCAACCAACAAACATTCATCTGGATGGAGTGGTTCAGTCATGCAGCCATCCCTCCACCTCTGCTGACAGAGGCTGAAGCTCTGAGTAGATGAGAAGTTTGTTCTGCATCTTGTAACTTTTGAGGATATTTTCAGAACAACTAAATTCATGTCTGATGAGCAACAGTCCCCTAATTTATATCTTGTTGCAGTAAATAACCGGCCCACGCTGTAATCACTGCTGTAACAGAAAAACGCACAGATGAAAAATGGGAGACACTCAGAAAAGAAGCAGGTCTTTGCATCAACACAGGAGTAACATCAGAGACTCAACAACGGCAGAAAAGGTAGACCCAGACACCTAGAGAATATTATTATGCAGTAGATGCCCCATTAGAAAGAAAAAATGCAGACAGCATGGATGACCTGAAGACACATCATTCTATCCTGTTATAGACAGGATGCTGATGGAGCTGAAACTGCGTTTTTCTTCAGAAACACGTGACACAATGAAAGGTTTGCCAGCTCTAAGCCCCAAACACCCTCATTCCTTGACAAAAATGCATACTGCCTACGGTCTGTCATTATGAAGTTAGTGAAGAGAACTTGTCAGCAGACCTCCACCAGGTTCGCAGGCTGCTGAAGAAGAAAGAAGAACAAGGACATACAATTAACAACACACAGAACTAGGAACGAATGATTCTTCATAATAATGCAATCTTCAAGCCATACTCAATGATAGGGTCAAGCTATTTTGGGTATTGTCCCCAGCAATTTTAAAAACAAACTGATGCCCTTACACTTCTGGTTCCAGAGCCAATCATATTTGAGCCTGCGGGTCGCCAAGTCTGCATGAGCTAAGGCTGCAGCGCTGGCATTTGTAATTTGACATCAGCTGGCAAAAAGCTGCAGCGTTGTGGAAAAAATGTTAATCAGTAACAAGAGTGACCCAGAAGTTATGTCTTGTACCCCTAATATCAGGTAAAGAAAGCTAGAGGCTAACATTAAGCTAACAATGCTAACGGTGAATGTGAAACAAATAGTCTGCTTTAAAAATATCTCAAGCTACTTTTTCGTTTACCAACAACTCGACAGCTGCTCAGAGCTGACTTGTTTGTTTTGATACATGGACTGCAGTACCCACATTTGACCACAGGATGCCATTCTTACTTCATGCACCTTTAACATCTCTGATTACTGACTGGATCCAAAACTGACACCAAGCAAGGGGAACTTTAATGAGAAGCAGCAGGATTGATGAAGACAACGAAAATAAACAGTGGGATGACAAGAGGGAGGGACAATGTCTCTCAGCTGGCCTGGGAACACCTTGGGATTCCCCCAGAGGAGCTGGCCCAAGTGGCTGGGGAGAGGGAAGTCTGGGCCTCTCTGCTTAGGCTGCTGCCACCATGACCCGACTCCGGATAAGCGGATGAAAATGGAAAAATAAATAAACCTAATTGTGGGTAAAATACATATTTAAAAATCTTTTGGAAATAAAGATAAAAATGTGGGAAAATAAAGTTGCTCAAGTCTGAATATAAAAAAAAAGAAAAAGAAAAATCCAATTATGAGACTCCCAAAGACAAAAAACCTGATTAGTAGAAAATAGCGTGGTTGGAGTGTGAAATACTGTATGTGCCAACAATACTTCTTATGACATCATAGTTTCTGTTAATGTAAATTTTCAGTCATTTGGAAGTGTTTCTGTATAGATATTAATAATAATTACAATTTTATCCACCGTAGACAGCCTCTGTTCAGAATAATAATGCTAAAACAGCTCTAATCTCCTAAATTACATGCAGTGTTATTTTATAAACGTTTTCATCCCAGTTATATACTTGGAAACTGGTCATTTTTAGAAGCAGAGATTTCACCAGCAGCAGCAAAACAAACCTCTTCCAGTTGATCTGGGAGTCAAATCCAACAAGAATTATGCCAAAAATAACCCTTTAATGTTAAACTGATGACAGCTTCTAGGTTTCTAAACTAATATTTGTTCAAACATTTTTAAGAAAGATTTTTAAGAAACTTTGAAAACTTAAAAACAGAACAGATATCTCAAAAACACAATGAATGACTCTTCCAGTGATTTTGTCATTTTATCTGGCACTTATTTCACATTTATCTATTTATTATTCACTAGTTCACTTGTTTTTGATAATCTACACCTATAAATTTTTTCCCTGTGTCCTGTCCGGCTGTAAAGCAAACAGAGTTGATGTCTGAGTGCTGAAAACAAGCCTTACAGTTTTAAGCAGTTAAAAAGACAGCAGCGGTATCGTAGATGGTGTGAAAGACCTCTAGACCAGAGATGGCGTCACCATGGTGAGTGTGTCTTGCTTGTTTTGTCAACTCCACCTACTGGTTACTCGGATACTGCAGCGTTCGGACGCGTCACGTTAATTTCGGGGAACGTGCACAAAAGACGCTTCAAATCAAAGCAAGTTACGCGAGGCAGCCATTTTAAACACGCATATGCATCGTTAAACAGCAAGTATATTCCGGCCCTTACTCTCACAGGTGGAGCGTTATAGATTCGGCTATGCCACGCCTGTTATCAAAACCTTTTTTGAAATACTTTCGGTCCAGTACAAATTATTTTGAGATCAACATTAATAATAGCCTGGCAAGCCATCCTATATATGTGTATATATAGTCTGGCCACGAACCATTGACGGCTCTCAGTCGTGAGGCGGAATCTACGGTTGTCTTTCAAAATGTCAGCACGCAATTGGATAGCGCTAGGACCAATCAGAGTGACGAACAACGTGACGTAATCACGGCGACGGAAAAGCGGGAGGCATTAATGGCGTCTAACATCAATGATTTCTGTCGTTTTTGTATAAAAACATGTGAATATCAGGTGTACTGGGACATTGCACTACTTTGTTTGATAAAAATAAGAAGCCACTAAGTATATCAGACAGACTTACGCACGTTGGAGTCTAAATAATCCAATGTTGATGACAAAGCCGTTTCAAACGAACGTGGTTCCTGAGTTGCTGCCATGTTGCTTGGGTTCGCGGCCGCAGCGCTGACGTCATCGGCTACTCCCGCTCTGTGATTGGCCCAAATTATAGAGCTGTGATTGGCCCAACCAAAACTATAGCGAGCTGTGATTGGACAGCCACAGGCTGCGAGGGTTCCTATGAAGCGTGCCTAGACCAAACTCTGCAAAGCAAGAATTTGGTCTAGTTCACTAGGCTACATTAATAAGGGATTAGGGACGATAGCTGGTAGGAAATACAGGGTCTTGGGGGCTGGAAGTTTTTGGCATCTGTCGGCTCGCTCCTGGTGGGGTCTGGGCCCCTGGGCTCCGTCGGGTCTCCACTGGGTTTGGGCGTCCTTGGGTCCCGGGCTGCTGGGTTCTGAGCTCAATCTACCCTCGAGTGGGCGGCTTCAGGCAGGCCCGGGGGCTTGCTATTGTTATTTCCTGGGCCTCTGGCATGGCTGCTGGTTGGCCCCCCCGGGAGAGCCTCTGCACCCATCGTGAGAGGGGTTGAGGCTCCTCTGGCGGCGGTCTCTCTGGGGTCCCCACGCTCTGGGGAGACCTCGGGATTTCAGGGCTTGGATCTCCTTCATCCTCCACGGGTCTTTGGGGGCAGGTCTGTGGCCTCTCACACTCACTATTGGACATTCCTCTAGAGAAACCTTACATACACAAATGCGTGTACTCACACAGGTGCTCACATGGTGCGCTCACAAGTATGGGCTTGGGTGTTTTTAACACATAACCTAAGGCTGTGGTTGGCACTTTATGCACTATGATTTATTACCGTGTGCTTTTCAGCAAACATTGCTACTGTTATACATCCTCATGTTGTTGGTGCAGTGATGTTTTGGTTCTGTTGTATTTTTGTGTGTCCCCTTTTCTCTCTCTCTCTCTCTCTTTCTGCAGGTCTAGAAGTGGATTCTTTTGCATCCTTTATTGTTTACTTTTGTGAACCTTTTTCTCCCACCTCTTCCTTCTCTCTCTCCCCTTTCTCTTTAATTTCTGTGTCCGTTGGGATTTAAAACTACCGAAAGCATTCCTAATAACGTTTTGAAGAAAAAAAAAAGAAATGCTTTCAGTTAGCCTCCAGCCCCGGGCAACAAACCGAGAACAGTGGTGTGAGAAGACCCCTAGTCTCCCTTTGCCTGCTCTAATGAGGCGTTGATGCGTGTTGTTGGAGTGCATTTTGCGGAGGGGCGAATCAGCGCAGACATCGTCCGGCCTATACCATCCGGTGTCAGCACACAGCCCCAATTCCCCTTCCAGAAACTTCAGTGTCTAGGTGCAGCTTAAAATTGGAAGTGGGCACCGGCACCCGAGGTGAGGCTGAGTGATCCCCTTCTCCAGGTGCAGTCAAATGTTCTCACCCCCAAGGCCCTAAGTCTGCATCTGCATGAGATGTTGTTGATGGAAGTGTTTGATATGCAAATTAAAATTGTGGGCGCAGTCCACCACGGTACTGTGGAGATGACAACCATACCTTCACCCCCTGAACTTGCCCACACCACAAGGCCCTATGTGCATGTGTGTGTGTGGTGATCATGTAATGGAGCAGGGGGAGGGAAATATCTGAGGATGGGGAGGAAAGACTGGGGGGCCTAAGCCCTCCCAGGGAGCCAGCTCCCTCGCGCCCATATAGGCACCCCCGTTCCCAAAGCCCACCTAGGGAAGGGAGACTCCAGCCCATCTTGCCAGGGCCCACTGCAGCAGCATCAGAGAGCCCCATGGAGCCCAAGGTCGCCAACTCAGCCCCACCCCAGCAGAATATCTACTCCCACCTCTGCATTTGATCAACTTCCAGACTACAAAACACATTAGACACCCAGGCAGAGTTTAATTCTCCCCCTGCCTGAGATCCTCCTATCCCGTGATGGAATAGACGTTTCCTGCCAGTTGAGGAGGTACCAAGGTCCACCTGAGGCCCCTGAGCCAGGGCCAGGCACCGCCGCATGCACCTGCCCATTCCCCTCGGCAGCGTACAAGTCAGGACCCAGTCCCCCCAGGCCCAGCCCAGACCCCCATCCGGGAACGACCGCCCCCAGACCCCAAGCCACCAGGCCCTCATCCAGACCCACCCAGGAGCGAAATGGCTGTCAGGCAGCAACCTATGGCCACCGCCAAGCCCTCCCAAGACCTCTACACCTATATTTTTGATTAAAAAATAAATAAAGAGCCAGATTTTTCTACAGAAAATTTATGAAAATCCATCCATCCATCCATTTTCATCCGCCTATCCGGAGTGGGGTCGCGGGGGCAGCAGCTTAAGGAGGGAGGCCCAGACTTCCCTCTCCCCAGCCACTTGGGCCAGCTCCTCCGGGGGAATCCCAAGGCGTTCCCTGGTCAGCTGAGAGGTATAGTCCCTCCAGCGTGTCCTGGGTGTTCCTTTGGGTCTCGTCCTTGTTGGACGTGCTCGGAAAACCTCACCAGGGAGGCGTCCAGGAGGCATCCTAACCAGATGCCCGAGCCACCTCAACTGGCTCCTCTCGATGTGGAGGAGCAGCGGGTCTACTCCGAGCCCCTCCCGGATGACCGAGTTTCTCACCCTATCTCTAAGGGAGAGCCCAGACACCCTGCGGAGAAAACTCATTTCGGCCGCTTGTATCCGCGATCTCGTTCTTTCGGTCACTACCCAAAGCTCGTGACCATAGGTGAGGGTAGGATCGTAGATCGACCGGTAAATTGAGAGCTTCGCCTTTCGGCTCAGCTCTCTCTTCACCACGACAGATATGAAAATCTATTTTTATTTAAAAAAAAATGTTTTCTAACATTCAAAGTTTCCACCAAGCAGCTGTTTTAGCTGTAAGTTTAAAGCTTGAATCCAGTGGGATGAGCAGTGATTCAGTTATTTAAATCCATGACTCATGTTTGGAGCTTTCTTTCATGAGTCGGTTTTCCCTCAGGGTAAATAAGTGAATAAGTGAAGAATTTAAATTCACAGTCCTCAGAAACTCATTAGGATGAACTTTGATCTACTGGTGATTAGATAAAAACAGAATTTTTCCTGACTCATACAGAAGGTTTTAAATCAAATTCTTTTCAAAAATTAAAGTGAACCCAGAGTTATAGAAAAAATGGTTAAATGACAAAGAGATAAGTCTTAAAGGATCACGGTTTAACATGATCTATGAGATAATAATGATTGTAGTGAGTAAATGTTTTCTTCTTGGCTCAGGAAGGAGGAGATTCTGACATCTGTCTCACCTATCTTGACCCACGCCGAGTGACTTTGTTTCTGGGATCCAGCAGAAACACAATATCTCCTTGCCACTGGCCGCCATTAAAGGTCTGCTTCAACAAATCTGATATGAGTTCTTCAGACTCACATTTTGGATTTTCTCATTTGCCAATGAAAAATAATTTTTTTTGTATATTTACTATAAAACTAAAGAATTTTTAACTATTTAAGCTATTGCTTTCAAACTGGTTTTAGTGGTTCTTGTGCCACACACTCAAGCATCTTCACGTTGGACTCTGCTGCCCTCTGCTGACCAGAAACTGCACCAACGTTTTTGTGGTTTGGGTAGGAACACTAGTAGGAGGTCTCATTTTTCATAAAAACACGATAACGGTATTAGCTAGCATAAAAATTATTAATCGACTATGTAGATGTATTACATAAGTCTAACTGCAGAAAAGGCGAAAACAACGGCGCGAACACATGAAACTGAACCCTCAAGGTTGGGGGGGTGGACCTTTGGATGGTGTTTATTTAAAATGTAGCTTGTTCCAGCAGCTTTTTCTGGAGCTCCTATTCTATCTTCAATGGGGACTTCTCATTCTTGGTTTTGACATAAAAAAGTAATTTGAGATTTTTTATTGCATGAATCCATTAATCTGCCATAAGAGGCTCTTCCTCTTTTTACCAGAAAAATAGATGTTTCATGTCACAGTTCTCCCCATGGATCTAACATATTTGTCTTGATTTTTTTTTACTAAAGAAATAAAAAAAAGAAAAACTAAGAACCTGGAAAAGACTTTCCAACGTAGATGAACACATCTGAGATTATCCTCCATCTCTTCCCTCTGTATGTTTCCTGCTAACCAGTAGGTGGAGCTTGTCTCCTTTGGCTTGAGAGAAAAAGAGAAGGAGATGATTAAAGAGGGAAGAAAGACAGCAAGAGGAGAGGCAGGGAGGGATGGAGGGAGGGATGAGAGGGAGGGATGGACGGGAGAGCAAGCGTCAGCACTCCATGTGTTAAAAGGGCAGATGGTAACCGCGGGTAACTGAGGAGCAAACCACTCTGCTGGCCACAGAGCAAGGGATCAGCGGAGACAGGGAGATAGGAGGAGGGAGGAGAGCGAACACATGCAGCGCAGCGGAGGAGAGGAGCATCACGCCTGCTCTGACAGGGAGAAAGCAAGAGGAGACGAAGAGGGAGGAACAGATTCAGGAGATGAAGGGAGAGAGTAAAGAGAGAGGAAAAGTATCCCTCCTTACCTCTTAGAGAGATTCAGAGACAAAGAAAACCAAAGGAACTGAAGAGGAGGAGGAGGAGGCAGCGGACTGGAGATAGTTAGAGGAACTGCAAGACTGATCAATGAGCGGCTGAGATTTCACCAAGAACATTTAGACTCAGCGAAAAAGAGGCAGAGAGTGGAAGCCAGGGAAAGATTGATGAATGAGAGACAGACGCCAAACATCTGGAGAGAAAAAGACTTAAAGAGAAATATTTAACCAGAGACAGGGGAATCTAGAAGAAAAAAGCCTGAGAGAAGAAGAAAAGATTTCAAAAAGACAGGAGTGGGCTAAAGAGAAGGAACAGAGAGTGAAATATTTACGAGGAGCCAGAAGCTGAAGGGGAGTTGAGCTGAGAGAAACTTGGAAAAACTTGGAGAGAAAAAATCAGAAGCAGAAGGAAACTGTGCTCCTTCTCTTCTCTTTAATCCTTTAGAAGAAGTTGAGCAGGAGGAGGAGGAGGCAGGCTGGAGTCTGATCCAGATAGGGAGGTGTTGAACTAGATGAAACCTAAACTAACTCCATGGCGTGCTACTACATTGTGATCAGTTCCACCCACCTGCGTGACGGACAGCTGAGGAGCATCAAGGGGGTTTTCAGAGGACCAATAGGATCCAGCGGACACAAAAACACGGTAAGACCTGCTGTCCATCTTCCTCAAGTTCTTCTATCATCCCAACTCTAGGAGGGAAACATTCCAGAGTCAGATCTTTGAACTCTTTGGGATTATTCCAGTGTTGAATCTATTTGCCTGACATAAATCCAGACTAATCCAGAATGTTGCTTAATTAGTTTTTTTATCCCCTGCCTGGAAATCATTACCTCTACAATCCTCAAACCCCTCCCCCCACTTGATTGTCAGGTCTTTAATCATTCTTTGAGAGGAGTTAATTAATTGCCACTTCCATTAGGTTAATTGAGAGGCAGGAGGATGCAGATGGGGACGGGAGGCTGGCGGGGTCCCCGTCTCAGCTGAGCCTCTCACTTCCTGCTTTTAACATCTGCAGCTTCTTCTTTTTTACTCATCTTTTAAAAGATCTGTAGAAGTCACCAAGGCGTCATAAAAAATGCATTATTGCAACACATTTAAAACGCATGTTCAAAGTCAAACTGTTTCAACGTTTCCGTCACATTAGAAAAGTGACACTAAATCATATTCTATGTCCTAAAATTCCAATTTCTGCCTGCACCTTATTAATCGCTTCATAAAGCAACTTTAGAGGAATAACTGAGGCTGTGTGGGATGATTTGAACCAGCCGGATGAGTCACACGTCTTGCTTTATTTTTTATTTCATTGGAACTAAACCTTGGCTCGTTCTGAACGTTGCAGGCAAACATAATTACAGAAAGTCCTTGTAGAGATGCTCCAGGCTTCAGAAAGATGCCTCAGATGAGACAGGAGCAACGGGAAGCTCTTGAAACTGCTGCTTTAGTTTAAAGAAAATTAAATATCATACAGTTACTATTTATTTTTTTAACTTCATTTTTAATAAGCAAAACAATTATGAAGAGAACATTCTTAATAAATCATGGCTGATTTTATTGTTTTGCAACAAATCAATTAATATAGTTCTGCAGCTGCAACACGGAGCATGATGTGTGTGTGTGTGCGTGCGCGTGTGTATATGTGTGTATGTGTGTGTGCGTGTGTTAAAATGTCTAAAAGAAAAGGCATTGAGTTAAAAATAGAGCCACATGATCAATATTGTCCTTTTCAGCGTCATGCGGCTGCAGTGGGTTGGTGACAGGGCCAGAATGAGAGCCGGTTTCAAAATCCCAGATGTGGGAAAAGGTTACCGGATCTTTCTCTGGAAGTGAAGTAATGTGAAAATATGAAACTGCTGTAGGACAACCACAGCAAGGATCTGGTGTGTTTACTGTTACTGTTGCAGGATCACTGTGTGAATCAGCAAATGATTTCACAAAATCCTTATAAAACTCCTCCACATTTTTAACCTCTTCATTTGGAACAACTTCAACAAAATTCTTCTATAAATATTCAAATGAGGGATTTTATGTCTGTATAATTAAATTAACAAAAAAACATAAAAACGACGACAGAGTGCATGATTCTAAGTGTTGTAAGGGTTCTGGGAGTTTAGCAGCACTGGGCTTTGAGATCCCGTTGAGCTGATACATTTCTGAGTTTAGACACCTGCAGAACATTTTGGACTCCTCGCTGTCTTTCCTAAACAGTCTTTGTGAGTGTATGCTGCTCTGCTGAATGGCGCTGCCGTGAAGTGCTGATGTCATGGAGGGTGTGAATGATCTGTGAAAATATCCAAAGCAGAACTTTGTCTCGTAACGTCAAGGCCGACACACATCTATTCAGTCAACGTTTTAAACTCATCACCTCATTTTCAGATCTGGATTGATAAAAGTTTAAATAGCAGCTGTTTACTGTTTTCACAAACCAATGCAAATTAAACTCAAACTTGGTAATTATTCAAAGACATAAGATTTATGTTCTACTGTTGCAACAACCGTGTCAGTGAGATATTATTATTGTGTCTATCATATATTTTAAATATATAGTAAAAATACAATGTAAAAGAGACATACATTGTCAGGTGGTGTATGTTTGGTAGCTTCCTATCTAATTGGAACCGATTGGGGTTACAAATCAGAAAACTCACATGGAAGTTTTAAGGTTTCTCCAAAACCCAATATGGCCGCCTCATGCGCTAAAGAAAGGATGTGAGCGTTTCCTCTACACAGCCACACACAATCATGGGGTTTTTAGGTATCAAATAACCCAAAACAGCTAAATCAATATATGAGAAAGAAGGAATAGAACCACATGTATTATTACCTGGAAAAAACCCAAAGTATATTTTTGTTTTATGGTGAAATATCCCATCACTAGAAATGTACCGATTCTGGTTTTGAGGGCCAATACTGACTCTTGATGTTTTAACAGCTCAAACCTGCTCATGCTGATTTTAAAAAAAAATCAAATAAGCCAAAACTTTCTTTTCTGAATATCCCTAAATAATGATTCTGAAAGTAAAAACCTCCACATAAAACATCTGTCTTTGCTTGCATGAATCAGTGCTCAGCAGCAAACAAAGACGAAGAGGGTTAATGTAAGTATGTTAAAATCTGGCCGTACAAAGATTTTAAATTTAAAGTAAATGTATGGTTAGGCTTATTTTGTTTGCATATTTGTTTTTAAAGCCCCAGTGTGTAATATTTTTACCTGTTTACTACCAAATTCTGTGCATCCAATGCACAAACTTGTCCTTTTTCATTAATATTTCACACCAACACCAATTCTAAATATTCCTCTCAGGTTGAAATTTTACATTTTTAATACATAAACTGTGGTCGACGCTCCATGGTCATCCACCATCTTGAAATACGGTAGCTATTTAGGGACATATGAGCTCCACGTTACGCGTTTGCACTATGACTGTAACCTGACAGAAACAGCAGAGGGCAGCAGTGCGCCGTGGAAGCATGGCGTCTGCCAATTCAACTAAGAAGAGACGAGACTAGCTGCTACACCGTTGCTGTACTTTGTTAGTTTGAATAACAAACAATGAAATCAAAAGACACGTCAAATTTGTCAGGTCGTCATCATGTCCAACATGCGGTCGCATATGATGAGATCTCCGCCCGCTATCAGCTGGACACCAGCCTCCAAGTGTTGTTCATGACTCACCTCAGCTCATCATTTCTTTTCTTCATAATAAAGCTCCCAATCCGGTCCCAACGTATCAGTTCCAAAGTCCTTCTTCAAGAAAGTTCCTTCTATTAAAGTCTCCTCTCTTACCACAGCCTGCCGTGTCTCTCCCAGCACGCTTCAGCGATCGTCCGCTAGCCGGTAGCTACGTTAGCATTAGTTTACTTCAGAGCTGGTGGCTACGTTAGCATTAGTTTACTTCAGAGCTGGTGGCTACGTTAGCATTAGATTACTTCAGAGCCGGTGGCTACGTTAGCATTAGATTACTTCAGAGCCGGTGGCTACGTTAGCATTAGTTTACTTCAGAGCTAGTGGCTACGTTAGCATTAGTTTACTTCAGAGCCGGTGGCTACGTTAGTATTAGTTTACTTCAGAGCCGGTGGCTACGTTAGCATTAGTTTACTTCAGAGCCACAGCGTGTCCCCGGCTCCAGCCAAACATCATCGGCTATCCGATCACTAAGCAGCCAGTGGTTGATGTTCGCTCCATCTCCACTGCGGCTCACACCGCTGCTCTCAGATCTATTTTTATTTGGTCGAATAGTTATATGCGTTGTGTGGGTTAGGCTAGAGAGATTGGAAATAGATCAATCTCATGCTATTTATAAAAAAAATGGACCAGATTGCTGGACTGAATGCTGGAGGTTGTTACCTTTTTGAGTGCAATACTTACGCTGAACTGAATGGTGCTAAAGAGTTGCATTTTTTTTTACCATGATTTCTATGAATTTCACACATAGGACCTTTAAAGCCCCAGTGTGTAAAAAATATTCGACTCCTTAGCGCCACGCAGTTCAGAGTAGGTATTGCATCTACCCACATGGGCCGGATCTTTCCTCAATCATGAAGACCGGAAGTGAGCAGCTGTGAATTCAGACGGTCGAGCCTTCAGATTTACTTCTGCCCTTACCTTGTTGTATGTCCTGCAGCCCACACGCATCAAAACAGCAATGTGAAAACACCACACTCTAGCTTTCAACCGTCTGCAAGTTTTATTTCCTGTTTCTGCTGCTTCCTGCAGTCTCAGGGATTAGAGAGCTATCTGTCCGTGTCCTGTGAATATATGAAGAAAGAGTCTGATCAGTCATTTGCAGCTGCTGCTGTCTTCTTGCTCCAGTGCTGCTGCTTCTGCCGCATGTCACGTGTCTGCCGCGCCGACCGCATATGTCGCGTCGGCTGCATCACTCGTCTCCCACTTCCCACGGCCGTGCACGCACCGATGCTCACTTCCGGTCTTCGTGATGGAGAAAAGACCCGGCCTATGTGGACCTGGTAGACCGAGTCCTTACAAGGATGCTGCCCCTGAATTTGGGCATGGACCTTCTTTTCTTTTATGTTGATAATTTGAATGCAGCAAAAGCTGATAGCGTTTTGCGTTTTTTTCCCAATCTGTAAGAATAATTCCTCCACCGTCCACCAGGGGGTGCAACAGAACCCACCATGCTTCCACTCCGACACTTTGCAAACAGTCTTTGATGATAAATGATAAATGTCATAAAGCAGGAGTGAATTGATCATTGCTTGTTACTGGTTGACTAGTGGGATTAACTGGTCTTGGATCTGTCCTCTTGTCCATCAGACCAGAAGTGAGGATTAGAGGAGGAATGTGACTCAAACCCGAAGAGGATTTACGTGTTTTTGCCTCGCTGATATAATAAGCCAACATCGAGGAAGCAGCTGGCCTCGCTCTGAGTTGAAGGGTGTTTTGAACCTTGTCGCCTCATTATGAAGATGGCTCCAGATAAAATGATCATGGTTTTTGTTTGGCTGAGTGTTGAAAGAAATATAATGGCCGGGGTTGCTGCTGATTAGCGTCGTAGACCCATCCATCCACCCCGACCTCCCCCCACTGCTGAGTGTGAAGAAAAATATCCGTGTTTTCTTCATTGTTTTCAACAAATGTCACAAAATAAGTTTTTCTCACTTCAAGTGATGTTTTATTTGTTGAAATAACTGACTCTTCTCCATAGTGTCATATTTCCTCATTCACACTTTTCAACCACGTTTCTAATTAACTACTGTCAAAAAATCCCAGATGTTCACTCACACTCATTAGTGTGCTTCATTAAATAGATGACAAAGTAATGGAGTTGTTACTGCACCTTCAACAAGTTACAGCTTTCTGACTCAAACAATGTCAAACTCTGAAAACATCGGACAAGTTCCTCTTCTGAATCAGCGCCAGAAATAAAATTATCCTCATTTATCCACTCAAGAAAATGATGGCATTTCCAAGGCACACATTCAACTTTGTTCGTCACCTAAACCAGGAATAGAACGCTATATTAGGAGTTTTAATTGGCAAACAACCACACATGACTATCACCAGTCACCCTGGAGCTTCATATTCTTCAGTTAATTTTATCCTTAAGTTCTTTAGTGTGGGCAGGTCTGATGAAATTGCATGAAACGTCTTAAAAATTCAAATAGCATGCTTGGTGTGCGGAAAATGAGGGAGATGTGTTCACGCCAGCACAAACGGGTTGTGTTAGAGAGCAGACTGGCAGCAGAGTCTGAATCCAAAGGAGTGTTGAGATCAGTGGGATGGATGAAGGTTTTTCTCTGAACTTCAGTCAAGTTCCCTTCTAAGTTTGGGGAAAAATATTTATAGTAAAGAATTATTTCCTAGAACATGACCAAAATCTTAGTTTGCCTATTCTTTACTTTCCTAACTTTTGCAAATGTTACTCAAGTTATTGCAAAAGTTAGAAACCAGCAATAAAGTGTTTGTTCAGTAAAGTGTCCTAGAATCAGATTTAATAAAACAGTTGGTTTTGTGCCGTAGATCAAAAAGGAAAAAAACTCCCACAAGTTGAGTTTTAGAATGAACAACTGATACATTCCTATAAATGTAGCTGAAGAAAGTATTTTTTCTGACTTTATCATTGCAGAAGACAGACGTCAGGACAAATATGGTTGATAAAGATGCAGCAGGTTGGAGATTAGCAGCTGAAAGAAGCCGTCTGACAAATGTTACAAAAATCAAGGCAGCTGATGGCTTCATCCATTCTAAGTAGGGTTGTTCACTGTGAGTGCTTGCATAAGTAGGCCAAGTTTCATTCTGCAGAATCTCCATTTTTTTACATTAATATTAAAAAAAAACAAGCAGCATATTCTGGACTGTTTTAGAGTAGCATGTTGTGCAAAAGCCATGGGAATAAAGTAAAGGGTTAGGATTTTTACAGCAAGAATATGTAGGAAAAAATAAATAAAACATAAACATTGCTGTTTGTGGTTTTATAATGATAAACAATGACCTGATATTAAAACAGGAACAAAAATGGATCATTTTCTGCAGTAAATAAAACATCAGAGAAGTGTTTCGTCTCTTGAAATGAACTTAATGCATCTTTAATATTAAAGGCCTTGAGGTCCTTGAGGGAATCCAAATGGCCTGCTTACATTTCACTCCAGGGTTTAAACCTCGGAAAAAACAAACATGAACTGTAAGTGTTCAGAGTTTGTGCTAGGGAGCCCTATCACTGACTAATCAGCAGCAATGAAAGAGTTACGGACATTTCTATGGTTTCCAAAGCAGACTGGATGTGGCGGCCATCTTTAATCCGGCTGACACTGGGGCCATTTCTCAATACTCAAGGACGCTAGTACGTTCTTGTGTGCTTGACAAGTGTGTTCTTGGCTAGGACACCAGAAAGTCCGTTCTACCGAGTATGGAGGACGAGGACGGCATTTGGAACAAGTGTACTCCTTTGCATCACAGCAACAAGCGCTGCTTGTTGCTACAGTTAAAAAAATGACCTGACATAAAAATAAAAGTCTAGTTATTTCCTTAAATAACAAAATAACAACAAAACATATTATTTGTATTATATTCGGTCCACTTTTGATCAAAACTGATAAAATATCAGCATTTCCTGCTGTTAAATGAAGAAAAACGTTTCTTTTTCATCAAAACAAAGCAATAATGCTTTTATTTTGATAGTGGGTTAGCTAATTAGCATTTTGAGGGATCGTGATGAGTCTGAAAGAAAAAAGACAAATACACAGCAAATTTTACAGGTTATACACAATTATTTACAATAACAGACAACTTTATATTTATTTATTTGTATTTCTGATATAAAACACAACAGTTATAAGCTTTCTCCTCTGCCGTTCGGAGTATAACGGGTAGCGGCACAATGCATTATGGGAAACTTTGCTGTCCCAAGTCCGCAGAAGGTTGCATCAATGCATCCTCGATACAATGGGCGGAGCGCGAACATATCCGGGAACTTTGAGCGAACTTGCCATTATAAGTACTTAGGATTGGAACAGAACTTGGACCATCATTGATGACGTTTCACAAGGACGGGAGTACACAAGTACAGACAAGTACACATATTGAGAAACAGCCCAGGACTTAAAGGAGCACTTGGCAGTTTTGGATTGTATCAACTTGGTTCTTTTTTTAACACGATCGTCGAAACGTCAGTAAGAAAAAGGTAAAACAATCTCTTTTCTGTGTTAAAAAAGAACCAAGTTGATACATAGAAGAAATACACAGAATGAATGCACAAAAGAAGTTTTGGCTTGTCTTTAGCACCCTCTAGTGTTTGTTAGCGAAAGTGAAAGTAAAACTTATCTCCTCGCTGTGCGTTCATCTTTTTAACACCTTAATCTAACTGCTGAAACATCTCTTCAGCCTACATTAGTTTCTACAGGAGCGTTCATCACTAAATCAAACAAATCAGCTGTGTTCCTGATCTAAAACATGCAGGAAACATGCTGGAAGCAGACTGCAGAGCCAGGTATGTCAGCTCAGCTGGGAGCGGCCCGCCAAGCTGAAGTTGCAAGTGCTGTATTCTGGCCACAGAGGGTGGTGGGGGGTCTGAGTAACATTTCATTAACCCTGTAAAGGATAATTTTAGCACAAACTGGCTCAAGAACATGATTTAAAAATATGAAAAAGTTGCATAGTATGGCTTTAAAGCAACTTCAAACTGGTTTCAGTGGTTCTTGAGCCACTTGAGTAACTCCACATTGGACTCTGCTGCCCTCTGGTGACCAGAATCTGCACTTAACAGTTTTGTGGTTTGGGTAGGAACACTAGTGTGAGGTCTCACCCTGCTTTACGGCAACAGCTGTTTATTGTGCCAGTAGCTCATATAAAGGCTAGAAATGAGCTTTTTCAGTTTGCAGACATCAGTGAAAATCAAAAGAAGAATTCAGATTTTCTGTTGGCATCATGGCGGAGCCTGGAAGTAAAAGTAAGAGAGTAATGTCTTTGGAGGTGAAGCAAAGATCTAAGACCAGCGTGAACATCGGTGCAGCCTACGCTAGTTTGAGGGAGCTAAAGGAGGCTATGAAATCACAGACTGATGGTGACCTGGCTTTGTTGCTACTGGACTTGTCAGTAATAATATTTTTTGTCCCACAGTGTGAATCTTTTTACTTCGTGGTTTATTTAGTATCAGTTAGCTTGTGTTAGTGTTAGCGTGTTGTTAGCGCTAGCTACAGCAGGCTGCTGCAGGGTTATTGACCACAGTTGTAATTCCACCTTCAACCAGCAGGGCAGAGAAAAAGCTTATTTAGTGTTGGTAGATTTGCCTATTGAAAACGTTCTGTGAGTGTAATCAAAGTCTTGTTTTGAATCCTCACATGCACACAGAGCGACAAAGTAAAAATCTCATTAACACCCACTGTTCATCACTAAGCTCAGCCTTTTTTCCCTCCTAAAAAATAGAACATTAATAAAAGACTAATTTTCTGAAGGATCTGATATGTTGTTGTTTGACAGGTGAGAGGAGCTCACACTGTGTCACTTCCTCTTCTAAGAAAAACAAATCCTTCTAACACCCTGATTTAATTTTTTTTCCCTTTTTTGCACATTAATTGCTTAAATCTGCCAGCGATATTTGGGCAGGACGCCCGCGTCCCTCCGTGTTACTATTCATGCTGTCAGCATGGCTCATCACAGATCCACGCTTGGTGGTCCAAACTCTGAGAGCAGCATTTAGAATAAATCAGGAAGAAGTCCTCACTTTGTCTCAGAGTCTCTTCTACTTGTGCTTACATTTTTTTTGACGTTAATTCATACAAACCCACCAGCTGTCAGGGAATTTTTTTACACCTTTCCCAATATCAGCGAGGCCTGAATTTGTGTTGCTATAGAAACATTGATTTGCATCAGTTAAATTAATGCCGAATGTCTACCTGGCTCATAAAAAGCTGACATAAATTTATCAAAGCTTTTAATTTTGTCCGACACCATGAAGAAAAGCGCCTGTTCTGGATTCCTGCAGCGACAGATGTGTGAGTAGCTTCTCACCACTCCGGCAGTAAAACTTATAAACTGTGTTTTGGTTTATTTGCTTCATTACAGGTTTGTATTTAGTGTTTAGTGTTTTCAATTAGAGCCGCAGGTGCTGCTGAGTGTTTTCTAAAAGCAATAATGTCCTTGAGCTGCAGGGTTGTGGTGCACGATCTTCTATATTCATCCTAACAGTCCTCCTGACGAGACCACATATACCCTCGTTGCTCTCCTGAAGCTTCAACCTCCATGAGTTAGGAGTTTGGAGCCAACAAAGTAGCTCCTCGCTCCATAAATTAGCACAGATGAGGACACTCTGTGCATGAGTGTGAGTGCTTTGGTGACTTGACTGGGTTGTGCTCAGTCCTGTTTGCATGTAGAGTTGTTGTGATTTGTACGGGCTGAGTGTGTGTTGTGAGTACAAGGAGTGCTCCATTGATGTGTGAAACATCAGCTATGACTGTGGAGCCATCTGCTCCGATAGGGAAGATACAGCGCAAGTGTTTTCCTCTGCATGCATGAGTGGGTTTGTGAGACACTGTGGTGCCTGCGTCTGTGTGTGTGTGTGTGTGTGTGTGTGTGTGTGTGTGTGTGTGTGTGTGTGTGTGTGTGTGAATTTCACTCAGTCTGACTCCAGTTGATAAACCAACAAGTTGCTTTAAAAAAAAATAATATTGGACATCATAACGTTTAAAAGTCCTGGAAAATGTTTAACTCAGGATTTAAGTTTTGTGTATCTTTAAATCCCTTCAGTGAGGGGAATACTGAACCAAAATGTTTCAGTTGTAATGCAAAATGAAGCTTTTTCTGAATACAAATTGTATATTTGTTAGCATTAGTCATGTTGTATTTTTTGGATACTAGAGATGTGAGGCTGAAAGTCCGACCTGCTCACCTGCACACAATCGTGGTGTTCTGATTACTGCTGGATATTAATAGGAACCTAGAGAAGAAAATATGACTCAATAGAACACCTACAACAATCTGATCTGATGTGTAAATTTATGTTTAATCAACAAAATGTCCCATTCGCTTTTGCAGGGGGCGGGGCTTAAAATTGTGCTGCAGCCTTCCACTAGGGGCGGACTTTTTGTTTCAGCAACTGTTATATTCCTGTCATGTTCAAACACACACACACACACACACACACACACACACACACACACACACACACACACACACACACACACACACACACACACACACACACACACACACACACACACACACACACACACACACACACACACACACACACACACACATTCTCTTTTACTTTAAATTTTTGTCCTAATTTTCTACATTTTTATCAACAATCATTACTTATTTTTAAAGAATTTATACTATTTTGCTCAAACATCAGTGCCCTTGAACAGAGAAGTATAGCTTCCTTCAGCTACTTTTATAACTCTCTTAGGCTCTTAGCATTTATCAAATTGGACTGTTTATGTGTATTAAACATGGAACCACGTACATCAGTTTGTGGTCAGAAATAAATCTACTAGTTCAGAGTAAGGCCAGGCTGAGTTGTTGTCCTAAAACAGCGAACCTTTCCTTGACCTTATCTAAAGTGCTGCAGCTACAGAGAGCTGACTAAAGCTGCAGCCTCCACCTGTAATTACTGTGCTACTTAATTATATATTTTATTATATAAATTGTATTGTAAGGGGAAATGGACTCACACAGTTAAACATTTACTCAATTAGCCTTTATGTTAAAAGCATGCTAAAACCTACAAATGCACTCACACAGGATGGCTCCTTTAGTTATTTTTTTAAACCCCACAAAGATTCTTGGTGTTTCTGTTGGTTTGATGTTTCTGTGGAGCAGATCACAACCGCCAACATTAATGTGCAGGTGTGTAAAACATAACACCTGATCTTGGTGGAGTGGGTTTGTTTTTCTTTTTGTTATGTAACCAGTAAAACAACACAGTGATCTGTGGTTTTGGGCTTTATTTTTATTTTTTTACTTCAGTTTATCTGGAATGCTGCTTTTTAAAAACATCTGCAAGAAACAGAGGAAACTAAGGTCTAGCTTCTGAACCTTCTTTTTTTTATTTTTTAGGTTAGTTTAGTTTATTCGAACATGTGCAGTCAACAACAAGAAATCCATAAAGGTGGATATCCATATGAAACATAGTGTTTGAAGAGAAAGTAGGATGAAGCAATAGCTTATTAGATCCCACCCCTTTTTGTCCAGATTAAAAGTGCAAGTAAACGATTTCCTCCTGCAGTTTTCCTAGCACAGCATCATTCCACGTAGGTGCGAATAGTTACAACAAGGGGTGGGAATTTAATGCATTAATTATGATTAATAAATTAGAAAAAAAAGAACGTGTTAAAAAAAAAAAAAAACGCATTTAACCCTTTAAGCCCGAGGGTCCCCCAATTGGGGGATGTTGAAGTTTAGCAGCAAAATTCATGCCCTAAATATCAATCTAGTCAAGCTGCACCTCTATAGAAAGCTCAGAACCTTGGCTACAAGACCATGTAAACCTTTGTTATGTGCTCCAAACACAACTAGAACTACAATCAAATGAGTGATCAGAAATCCCTCTTCATGTGTTTTTGCCTTCACTTCTGTCTCTAATGATGTTAAATCAAATCAAATTGCACACACATTCTATCAACCCATTATTATTATTATTATTATTATTATTATTATTATTATTATTATTATTATTATTATTATTATTATTATTTTAAAGACAATATCATTATCAAAATGTACTTAAAACAGTATTGTACTTTTAGGTCTGTCCTATATTTGCCAGTGATATACATATATATATTTTCTCCTGTTTTGAAAATACAATTTAAAAACATTTTCTTTTAGAAATGAAAAGAGCTTGTGTTTACAATATGCCAATGACTATTGTTTGATTCTCTGTCTCATTATTTTTAATTTTAAAAAATTGCTTTCGGTGCAAATTTTGAACAATTAAAATGTGATTAATCAAGATTAATTAATTACAAATCCTTTAATTAATTAGATAAATTTTTTTAATCGAGTCCCACCCCCAGATACAACAAACACATGTGTACTTATCTAGAAATGATCAAGCATGAACATGAATATATATAAACCCATATGTACACATCTGAACATAGATACATAGAAATATAGTACAAACATACAAACTCACATTCATACTTCCATACATACACCTATATACTCACGTATACACAATGCACTTACTTATGCACACACACAAATCCGTACATACACACTCACATACACACATACACGCATACATACATTCTCATGTACATGTCCATGCACCTAGAGACCTAGAATATTAAAAGTTAAATTAGAATTTGAATTAAGAAACTTTAAAAAGATTTTCCATGGAAACAGCACTAGTTGTAAAGCCTGTATACTTGGCTGAATTTAGATGGGGTGACAGTAATCATACATGCATCTGTGCCTGTGTGTTTCTAACAGAATTCCTCATGTAGCGCAGTTTTAATGAAACTGTCAGAAAGTTAACTTATCGTTAAACACTAAGGACCTGGAAATTCAGCCACAACACAGGAGCGCATGCAAGCAGAAAAGACGTCTATTGAACAAAAATAAGGGTTGAGTTCAGGTAATGGAAAACCTCTCAGAGTTCTGCGTTCCTCCTAAGGGGCAAACTCATCCTGCCAAAAGTGAAACCGATGCAGAAGTGACAAAAGTTGCAGTTCCATCCTCATCCACTAGGGGCTGGAGACCGACAACCGGATAGAATAGAATATTATAATTATATAATAATATAATTATTGATCCACAGTGGGGAAATTCACTTGTCACAGCAGCACCATCACTCAAAGGGTAAGAAAGGTAAAAAAAAACAAGGATACATGTATATACACATAGGCAGTAATCTAGTATTGTAATCTTAGATCACTAAAAAAACCACAAATAAAAGATAAAAACAAACTTGGGTACCAGCACTATGCAGCATACTGTAAGAGACAGACAACAATCTGAATATGGTATTGCACAAGTATAGAACACATGCTGAATATTGCATTGGTGTTATTGTGTACCAGGATGATATTAGTACAGCTTAAACTGAGGAGTTATACACTCTTACAGCAGAGAGGATGAAAGATCTACGGTAGCGCTCAGTTTTACTTCTGGGATGTCTCAGTCTACTTCTGGAGGAGCTGTCCATGATCTCCACAGTGGAGTGCAGAGGATGGGAGGGATTTCTTAAGATGGAGGTCATCCCCAGCATCCTCCTTTCACACGTCTCCTCAACAGAATCCAGCCCAGAACCGAGCTAGCTTTGGTAGCTAGCTTGTTCAGTCTCTTCCTGTCTCGGTCAGAGCTGCCTACACCCCAGCAGACCACAGCAGAATGAATAACAGAGCCAACAACAGAGTGATAAAAAGATTTTAGCAGCTGGGATTTAACTCCGAAGGACCTCAGCCTCCTCATGAGATGGAGGCGGCTTTGGCCCTTCTTATACAGAGCATCTGTGTTGTGGGACCAGTTCAGTTTACTGTTGAGGTGAACACCCAGGTACTTAAAGGTGTCCACTGCTCCCTGGATGTTGACTGGTGAGTGAGGAGGAGTGTTGCTCTGGAAGTCAATCACCATTTCCTTTGTTTTACTGGTGTTCAAGCGAAGGTGGTTACGCTCACACCAGTCCACAAAGTCCATGATGACTGACCTGTACTCCTGGTCGTCCCCCTCAGACACACAGCCGACGATGGCCGAGTCATCAGAGAACTTCTGGAGGTGACAGCTGCTGGTGTTGTAGGTGAAGTCCGAGGTGAAGAGAAAGGGTGAGAGCACTGTACCCTGTGGAGCTCCGGTACTACACACAACCACCTCAGACGTACAGTTGTGCAGCCTCACGTACTGTGGCGTGTTGGTGAGGTAGTTGATCCATGCGGTCAGATGTTCGTCCACTCCTGCACCCCTCATCTTCTGCAGCAGTAGACACGACTGGATGGTGTTGAAGGCGCTGGAGAAGTCGAAGAACATGATCCTCACAGTGCTTTTTTGCATCTCGAGGTGATTCAGAGCCCGGTGCTGCAGGTAGATGAGGGCGTCTTCCACCCCCATGTTTGGTTTATATGCAAATTGAAGTAGGTCAATGGTAAATGGTAAATGGCCTGTATTTGTATAGCGCCTTCTTAGGGTTCTACAACCCCCCAAGGCGCTTCACAACACAATCGGTCATCCACCCATTCACACACTGGTGAGGATGAGCTACATTGTAGCTACAGCTGCCTTGGGGCTCACTGACAGAGGCGGGGCCTGCCGTACACTGGTGCCACCAGTCCCTCCGACCACCACCAGCAGGCAAGGCGGGTTAAATGTCTTGCCCAAGGACACAACGAGAGACTGAGCGGGTTGCAAACCTGCGACCTTCCGATTGCAAGGCGGCAACTTAACTCCTCTGCCACTATCGCCTTATCGTCTATTTCTGGGGTCATCACTGAACATAGATGGGTGAGGATGAGTCTCTCCATAGTCTTCATCAGGTGGGAGGTTAAGGCGACGGGTCTGTAGTGGTCTGGTTCCCTGGGATGTGATGTTTTGGGGACTGGAACCACACAGGATGGTCCAATGGTTGCTTTCGGACTGAGCCGTGTTATTAGTGGAGGTTTTTAAACAAATGTGACAGAAAAATCATTCATTTTTTTCTTTTTTTTTAATCTCCTTAAAATATTTATAGCCATACTATGTTAGAACGTTGCTCAGGGCCATGAACAAATGTTAGCTAGCTTGTTTTGCAGATTTGCTATTGTATCTTTAAAGGTGTGAAACACTGAAAAAACATTTTAATTAGGGATGCTCGATATTGGCTTTTTACCGATATCCGATATTGTCTAACTTTTAATTTCCGATACCAATATAAACCGACACCGATATATGCGGTGTCCCCCATAATGAAAAATATAATAAAATAAATCGTCTAGGTTACATCTAACATCACATATTTCATATCATGAATGCTTAAGCTTTAAACATTATCTGTGCAAATTGACAACTACTTCAACTTAAGTTAGTAATAGAAAAAAAAGTCATTTTTAATTTTGTCTCCAACAACAGCTGAGACCTTTGAAGGGGCGGGTGCTCAAAGTTATAAAAGGGGCACATATAGAGCAAGTTTTTAAACAGATTCTTGATTTGACATGTTTCTGAAAATTCAGATAATGAGAGACCCTTGGGTTCAAACAAAATAATATAAACTAAGCAAAATATTTCATTTTGTGTTATTAATTGAAGGTAATGTTATTTCATTAAGAATTGCTTTAGTTTTTAAAGCTGACTTATTTCTAGGGATGTTATGTTCTATACTTGTGCAATACCGGATTCACATTGTTGTCTGTGTCTCTTACAGTATGCTGCATAGTGCTGGTACCAAGTTTGTTTTTATCTTTTATTTGTGGTTTTTTAGTGATCTAAGATTACAATACTAGATTACTGCCTATGTCTATATACATGTATCCTTGTATTTTTTTATCTTCTTCTAATTACCTTTTGAGTGATGGTGCTGCTGGGACAAGTGAATTTCCCCACTGAGGGATCAATAAAGTCTATTCTATTCTATTCTATTCTATTTTTTGTCCCTGATCCAAGTTCAAGTTATTTGATTTTGATTATCTTCCCATACTGAGTTCTGTTCTGATACAAGGTGGTGATGCAATGCATTAAAAAAAGAAGAAAAAAGGGAGAACACACCCACGTTGTCCTTCTTTCTGTATTTGTCATTTTGCTAATTCATCCTTAAAAAGTCACTCATCCAGGAAGTACATGGAACAGGATGCAACCACAGAAAGTTATCCAGTGTGATAAATGCTGCTATGCTGGCTGTGATCTTTTTCCTGTCTGTAGGAAATTCCTGATCCAATTCCATGATCTCACTCTGAACTTTACACTAAACCTGAGAGCTCTGCTACCAACCTAACACCATCCTTTACATCAGGCTGGATACCAACAACACACATTCATCTAGAGTCTGATAGCACACACACACACACACACACACACACACACACACACACACACACACACACACACACACACACACACACACACACACACACCTCGCTCTCACGATAGAAGAGTTCAAAAGTTGGCTGCCTTGCTACCTGACTCTGTACCTAATTACTAATCACATGCGCAAACACCAAGGACTCAAATGTTGATGCAAACAAAACTCTGATATTAAAATCCGACCTGATGCAGGCAGAATAAAAACGTACAGGTAGATGAAAGCAGAGTCGTGGCCGACAAGCAAAACACAGGTTTCAGCGCCATGCTCTGTTTTGCTGTGACTTGGAGTGACAGCGGGGGCAACCAATCACACGTTAACATGACCCGGCAGAGCCAATCAATGAGCTTGTGGGCGGGTCTAAGGGAAAATAGACTTCAGCTGTTTTCCGCACGGTCCTAGTGCCTGACCTGTATACAAGTATGACAGTTTTGGACGGTAAAAACTCACGGAGGACAGGAAAAAGGGCACTTTGTGCACTTTGGACAAAAGGGGCAGGTGCTCAAGCACCCATAGCCCCCCCCCCCCCTCCCCCCCCCCTCTCTGCACGTGCCTGGCTGAATGACATTCTACTTGAGATAATCCTGAGTAACTCTCTGTCATGCCTTTAGGCTACAGATAATTATTAAGTTCATGATGGGAAAAGTTTGATAAGTTAATAAATAGTACAGGTGAATTAATGATAAAAAGGTTAAAATCTTTGAGGTTTTGAAAACGGATCAAAGTGAGACATCGCTGTTACAAACAATCTTTGTTATATTGTCTGCGCAAAACGTGACAGAGTGAGTGCTCTCAACTCAGACCTATCACTGACGTAGTTTCTGTTTCCTCCGCTGGACCTCCGATCGTAAACACGCTGGTTTTGCTTTATACGTTAGTACCTTGGAGAACATTTGTCTTTGAAACTATCGGTTTCTTTAGGGAATGTTTGGGCGTGTGTTAAAGTTACTTAGTTGATAAAATGTAAGCAGCGTGAGCGTACACATGCTAAGCGAGGCTAATCGCTAAGCGAGGCTAATTGCTAAGACGTCTGTAATAGTAATATATATTTTTCTCTTTTTGTATTTTGTAGTTATGGTGATAAATCATTAAAAAAAGATCTTAATTTGAGAAAAGTAAGCCTTGGGTGAAGATTCTGTTGCTTGTTTGCTGGCTAGCTACACGTAGCTATGTGCTATGTGGCAGACCCTCGTTACACAGGGCAAATTACTAAAAATTCACAAGTTGTGCCAAATAAAACTACAATATCTCAAAAAGTAAACATCAGATCTGTCATATTTTGGCATTTTGAGAGAGAGGAGATGAAGCCGAACAGTTTGATGGGTAATATGTGCATGGTATGTAAACGTTGGGTCACTATAGGAGTAAAAACCAATACCGATATTTTCCGATATTGCTTTTTAAGACCAATATCGGCCGATAATATCAGTAGACCGATAATATCGGACATCCCTAATTTTAATGATTATTTCTGGTTATAATGGATCACTGTGTGTTTTTCATGAGAGTGTTGCCCTCCTGCTTGCTCCAGGGAAGACCTCAAGTGTTACAGCCTAGAAGGCAGAGGGTAGCAGAGTCACTCAACCGTGGTTTTCTGGCCAAAAGAGCCCACCAACCTCCATTAGCTTTGGTTAGCTCAGTTAGCTTGTAGCTACATCAGAGTTTGATCATCTGCCCCCACCCTCACAGCCCCGCTCTAAGCTCCATCTTTGTATTTACCAGGAGTGACAAGACGCATGACACAGCCAACATGGTGGTGGTGGGAACCGCCCACTGGGCTTCAGTTAAGCTCTTCAGAAACCTACGTGTGACATAATTTAAAGTCACAGGGTACACAGAGAAGGGTCATTCACAGGAAGGCAGAAGCTGCAAATACTGAACAGGAAGGATGCAATGAGAATCAGTGGTTGCAAAGCAAGGAAGACATGAACGTGGTCGGAAACATGGAGGCAAAAGGGGCGCGTAGACCGAACGCTGGATCTGTACTGGCACGAGGCTGTCGGTAATCTGGCTGGGAGGCAGAGACGGATGAGAGTTTACATAGTGCAGCACACACAGAGAGTGTCTGGGAAGCTCCTCGCAGTAAACATGAATGTTCATCTACAACGGGCTTATTTTTGGATTGAATGCAATTCAAGATGGCCTCCACAGCTCAATAACATTCCCAGCACACAAACACAAAAATGGGAGAAACTGAGACAACTGTATCAACACTGGACCCAAATGTAATGATGTAGAATCACAAAACATCCCAGCTTGACCAAGATCTGACCGAATCAGCTAAACGCCATCATCAGATGTTGAGTTTAAAGCCAGCAGAGCTAGAGGGGGTGGGGCTGTTCATCCTTTTACACAAAGCTTACGATCATTTTATCTTATGGTATGTATTTTTAATTACTGTATTTATTCTGTGTCTGTTGTTTCTCACTGTGCAGCGCTTTGTTTGAAGGAGCTACAAATAAAGTTTTATTATTATTATTATTATTATTATTATTATTATTATTATTATATTAAAGGAGCGATAGACCTTTTACTTTCTGATCATGTTTAATATCAGTCTAGACGTGCTTTACTTCCCATGTAGGACACTTTTATTCAGATAGGGTTTTTGGTAAAAAAAAAAAGGCAATAAATAAATAAACTGAACCACTAATGTCACCCACGTAGAAATAAGAACAGAGAAGGGTCCCTAAATACTTAGAACGTTTTAAATAACGTATCCTAATAACAAACCAGGTAAGGTTTAATCACCTTAACAGTCTAATTGCTCACTGAGAAAAGGAGAGTTTATGAATGTAATCATCTCTAGAAATGAGACATGTTTCCTCGCTCACAGATTATTGGATTAAGGATATTCTCCAGTTCCTGAAGTATTTGGTTTCTTCTCACTCGGAGCAGCTTTCAACAGAGAGATTAAATATTCAAGTGAACGACTTTACTCTGATTTAAATGTCTCTGTTACCAGGAGACTGTGGCAGGTTTAGAGCCAACAAACAGATTTAAGTGAGGGTTTTTTTTGCCACTCAGGCCAGGATCAAAACTTGAACGAGACTAAAGAAGCAGAGGGGCATCTTCTGAAAAATACAGTTCCTGCAATACACTCCAATAAATTAGTTTTAACAGAAAACAGTAGCATTCTCAAAAAGATAAAAACTTTAATCACATTTTAATCACAAGTGAATCGTATCAAATTCAAAACTTTTTAAAACAAAATTATAAAAAATATAGTTATATTTTTAATATTATAATTTTAGCACAATTTCTGACCATTTGGTGTTTTGGTCAATCCTTTTAGACCCCACTTCTTATTAAAAAAAATACTGAAAGACTTTAATAATGTTTTTAACCCCATGTTTTAACCCAAAACTAACAATAAATGCAATACAATTTTATTTTTTTTATTGTTGATGTCTAAAGATAAAATTAAACCAGTCTCTCACTGGGTTGCATTTGATGGAGACTAATCTGACACAAAATATTATGAGAAATTTGCAATTTGTTGGTTGGAATAAAACTTTAATTAAGGTCATGTGGGACATTTAGTGTAATTTACTCAAAATGCCTTTTATCCCATCTTTAACTCTGTCCACAGTTTCTCACATTGCTCAGAGTTTTTGAAGAACATGACCTAAATATCAAGTGACTCCATGCAATCTGCTGGGCTCCTTACTTAGGAAATGAACTGAACTCAGTTGGAATGTTGTCTTTGTGACGACTCTTGTTGTGATTTGGTGTTATATAAATAAACTGAAATTGAAACATTTAAATTGAAGCGATATGGCCCGTATTTGATATAGTGCCTTCCAGAGTCCTATGACCCCCCAAGGTGCTTTACAACACAATCAGTCATTCACCCATTCACACGCTGGTGGGGATGAGCTACATCGTAGATACAGCTGCCCTGGGGCGCACTGACGGAGGCAAGGCTGCTGTACACAGGTGCCACCGGTCCCTCTGACCACCACCAGCAGGCACTTGGGTTAAGTGTCTTGCCCAAGGACACAACGACAGACTGTAGGCGTGAACTTGAAACATTCCAATTGCGGGGCGGGCACTTAACTCCTCTGCCACCATCGCCCTCTATATGTAATATATAGAATATTTCTAGGCGGGTTTCTCAAACTCATGACATCTGTGAGATGAAATCAGTTACACACGTTTTTCTGAACATGTTGAGGCCACTAGGGAAACCCCCTAGCAGCAGCCCAGTGAGACACTGGCTTTACAAGAAAACAATCTATCATAAATATATCAAACAGCTCACTTCGAGCTCCTGAAACAGGAGCACCGGCGCTTTTTCCCTCAGAGTACGACTTAGAATGCATTCATTCCTACTAGAGACCACTACAGATGTATTGATTAAACAAGTGAACCATATCTTTAAGGCTTCCTATCAAGTCCATCCAAGATGCATGAAGTAGCATTACTGATCCTTGCTGATGATAGTTCCATATAGACAATGTCCATATCGACGATTGGGGTTCATAGAGGCTCAACATTATCCCTAATTTCTGGTTGTTATAAATAGATGAAAGTGTCTTTTTGTGAGCATCTTGTAACCAGCTGGACACTGAGGGATCACTTAGGCCCTGTCCACGCGTAGCCGGGTATCTCCCAGAACGAAGATATTTTTCTACGATTCGGCCTGTCGTCCACACGAAAACGCAGATCTTCGCAACGAAAACTAATCTTTTTAAAAACTCCGGCCAAAGTGAAGATTTAGGTTTTCTCCGTTTTCAGCGTTTCTGTGTGGACAGAAATAACAGGAGTTTTAGGTTTCACGTCACTGACTACGACAAAAATGCTGATGGTCCATGTGCGACCTGTGTTTACGCTACAACATGGATGCCCTCAGAGCCGTGCTCACGTTATCAATCGTCCAAGCGCTTTTTGACGCTTGTTGACTTTATACTCCAAAACTACATTTAAGAGCAATTCTACCTCCTTATCGGTCCACACAAGCGAGCTAGGCGCCATGTTTCATTGTTGAAGTTGGGCAGGAAGACGAGATGGATCGGATTCAGTACTGCCACCTACAGGTCTGGCATGCCTATGAATGTGCTTAAAGGAGTCAGCACCTATAATATCGTGGACATCTACATCCTATTATAGTCTTTTAGACCATTAAACTAAATTGTATTGGAAAAATAAATAAAAATGTGATTTTTTAATCCTTTATTGTGAAGGGCATATTTTCTCGCGAGATCACACGCGATATTTCGGCTGTCTCGGACGCGCGCGGGACTGAGGAGCACGTTCATATGTGGAAGGAAGCAGGAAGCAGGACGCGGCTTCAGCGTCTCGCTCCAAAACAACAAAAGTTATAACTGAACCCGACCTGGCAGTGACCTACGGGATCTAACCGTGTATGTATGAGCCCAAGCATCGCCTCGTGTGTAATGGCGTCCTCGCATGTTGTTGAGTTGGGACAAAGCAAGCTAACAGCCAGGCATCGGCTCTTATGCTGTTGTGAAGCTGGAATACACACACCGATCAGAGTTTTGTCTCCCGTAACACGGATTATAACATGAGTCGTCAACGGTAAGAAATAATTTATGCGTTTCACGTTATGAAATGAGCTTTGTTGTGCTTGTTGTGGTTCATATTTGTTTATATTAGGCCGTTGTGCCGACATATAGGCCAGAACTCAAGTTCTCGTGTTGGAGTGCGCGTGCTCGTGGGGTTCATGTGAGCTGGTTGAAGCAGGCAAGATTAAACAAACGCGTCAATGTTAAATATCGGCTTCTCAGCCAGTGAAAAATCATTAGGAAGCCATTATAGACATTTTTTTAAGTGGAAAAGTGGAGATTTCAGGTGCTGACCCCTTTAACAATGCACTCATGCGTTTACGCGTGGATGGAGTTTTTTCTAAAAACAAGGTGGTGTGGCTGCTATTTTTTGGGAGGGCGGATATTCGTTTTTAAAAAACCCGCCGTTTACGTGTGGACAAAGCCTCAGTCCCGATCCCGATCGGCCTGACAAGCAGACCTTATTCTGAAGAAGAAGAACAAAGAAAGCCTATCAGTATCAAACCTTGGAAGCAGAATAACCCCCAAATTCCACTATCTCCGCTCCGCTCCGGCATGAACTGTTGGGCGGTTGTGATTTCTGTACATTGACTGCGGAGGTTCTCCGGCGTCCGGCAAAAATAGAATCGATCCTATTTTTGCCGGATGGCGGAACGGCGGGCACGGCCGCAGTGGTGGAACAGCTCTGATTGACTACAAAGGAACCGTTTTTTGCTGCGGAGTTCGTGCCGGAGCGGAGATAGTGGAATTTGGGGGTCAATGTTTCAAACAGCCCAATCAAGGAGACATTTGAAAGCTAATAATGGAAAAGTGTTGCTCTGCTAAAAGAACCTCAGATTTAGTCAAAATAAAACTAAACTGCTTGTAAGTCAGAAACTAGAAGAGACTTATTTTTTTTTAACTTCAAAACATCTTTAAGATTGTAAATGAAGCTCCTCTGTGGTAGTACAACTTTGGAAAAACATGTTTTGCAAAATCCACACACTTAAGCTCCATAAAATCTTTGTGGATTTAATCTCATCCCCCAGAAAATCCTCGTGCTACGACTCAAACTGGAGGCGCTGCGTGTGGCCAACTCCCATTAGACTCTGACAGCAAGCCAACAGCAAAGAGTCTGTGCATATGTTTAATTCTGCTAAATAACTGTAATTTTAACAGCGCATATGCAGAAATGTATTTAAGAAAGAGCACCGAGAGCAAACAGAGAGCAGGATACAGGAGATTCAGGAGGCGGAGGAACAGCTGTGCGTTTGGAAACAGGGTCTGTTGGTGTTGTTTAGCCATCATGAGTTTACCGCTTCCTTCTGCTGTTGGGAAACATCTTTTTATTCATTTTAAACACCGCAAAGAACTGAATGGAGTCATAAAACATTCTTTGTACTCCTAAAATCCCCATGGATCACACTGAACCGACAACCTCTGAGGCTTGTACTCACAAGCACTCTCAGGAATTATAACCACAGGATGTAGGGGCCCTTTAAGACAAACAACACCCGCAGAGCTGAATTTTTCTTCATCTGAGGATGTTCTTAATGAGTTGTGGGGAGCTGAATGTTAAAGTATATATTTATGAAGCACAGGCGCTACTCAATTACCATGGAAACTGAGGTAGCACGTTGGAGGTGAGTGGGCGTCAACGCGACTTGGATGAACCTTGAAAATGTAGTGGGAGGGCCGCGGAGATGGGGGGGGAGTCAGAGTAAATGGAAGCAGATGGAGAAAAGTAAGAAGGAAATGCTGCAATGATCAGAGGTAAAGTTTAGTTGCTATGAGAAGTTTCTAAATGTTCTGAGTTTATCTGAACTTCATTTATTCCATCTGGAATATTTATCTGCAGCCATACTAGCTTCTTGTTTTTATATTTTATTTATTTACTTTGTTAGATACACTGAGAGATTTTTCATGCACACATGCAGTGTGTTTCTGTGTAAAACGTCGTGAACAGCCTCTGTTCAGAGAAACAGTGTATATTCTACAGGATTGATGAGCTATCAGCTAGCACAAAGTATCCAAGACTAAAATGCATTCCCACAATTTTTAATGATCTCCCTCCACAACATTTGTGATGTAATTTCATAAACCAGATTATTCCAGATAACATGGTTATTCATGTAGAATGATGTGGTTATTCAACAGCATGTGTCGCAGCAGGTAATGTAACACTTCTGGTGCATCTGGATCCAGCAGACATTTCACAATATTTCTGCAAAACTAAGAGCAGACAGATAAAACTGCTCCTCGCAAAGCCCAACAAAGCTGTCAGTTGGGCTCTTTATGCAATTTTAAAGCTTACTGACCAGGAGCTTTCTCCTCTGGTAGTTTTGAAACTTTCAGCAGCAATTTGTTGCAGGAAAGAGGGTCCAGTAGTGAGCATGGTGCACACTGCTTTAGGTGTACATGTTTAAAGTCGTATAAAATAATATACGTTACTTAGTAAGCATATTTGTCTGAACTTGTGTACTCACGTACTTGTGAAACATCATCAACATTGGCCCAAGTACTGTTCCAGGCCTAAGTACGCATCATGGCAAGTACACTCAAAGTTTCCAGATGTGTTCTTGCTCCACCTGTTGTATCGAAGATGCATCAATGCATCCTTCTGCTGGCTTGGGCCCGCGTGTTGAATTTACTTAACCAAGTTATGTCAACTGGTTCCACTAAATCTATTTGCTTAAATGTAAAGAATAATATACATTGTTATGTTAAAGTAAATTAATATTACTCTTTAGATTTAAGCAACTATGTTTACTGGAACCAGTTGACATAATTTGCTTAAGTAAATTCAAAATTTCATTTTTAAAGTGTAGGCATCCCATAATATATTGAGTCACAAACCCGAACAGAAAATGGCAGAGGAGAAAGCTCCTAACTGTTTTTATATCAAAAATCCACATAATTGAGTCTAAATAAATAAAAATAAAGTTTTCTGTTATTGTAGGTAATTGTGTGTAACATGCAAAATGTACTGTGTGTTTTTTTCAGACTCTTCTTGATACAGCAAAATACTAATTAGTTAACCCAGTATTAAAATAAAATAATATTTATTTCAGGTAAATTAAAGCATCACTTGTTGTGACGTAACGGAGTGCGGTTCTGTTCCAAATGCCGTATTCGTACTGGTGTACTCGCTAGAACGTACTTGTCAAGTACACAAGTACGCAAGAATGTACTCGTGTACTTGGGTATTGAGAAATGGCCAATACTGGCATGAGCTGATCTCTTTATGACTCACTGCAGGAAGGCAGTAGTTATTCAAAGGAAGTTCATCGACAACTGAATAAATATAGAAGTCAAAAAAATGTAACTGACATCAGCAAATACTAAAAAGAAAAGTTTTATAGACGAAGTTTAAAACAGCCAAAGTGAGGTCCTGCTCTTTGCTACTGAACATGGCTTCAGCTCTGATTAAAAACAACATTTTATGACGTTTCACACCTGTTTTAGTCTTATGGTGACAGCACATATGTGTGTGGAAGAGTCACTAAAGCATAAAACGTATTTAGGAAGCAGCTTTTATTCCAGAAGGTAAAAGCCTGGTTTGTGTCCTCACCATTTGGTGACATTATATTTCTGCTGCACTCTGAGACTCTTGAGGTGGAAACGATGATGATAACAGCAGACGTTAGTGAGTTCATTAAAACCAAACAACCATTCAAAAATGAAGTTGAACTAAAACACGTCGGGCTAAAAGAAACTTTTGGAGCCATGAGGATTATACCACTCTTATCCTCTCTTCTTTCCTTTGGTTTCAACACCTGAACATCTTTTCTGCTGTTTTGGTGAGAATTATTTCTGTGTAAAATGTATAAATAATTACTTTCTGTAGTACATAGCCAGTATCTCACTGGAGTGGACTGTTGGGGACCGCTGAGGCCTCGCCCTCATGATGTTGGCGTTCTGAACATGGCCGACAGACATCTTCTTTTGAAACAGTCACGGAGTCGTTGCCGGCGTCTGGAAACCGTCTGGCTTTGGTTTACGTGAGTCAGAAATGGGAGACATGAGAGCGGTTGGTGACCTGTGAAATGAAGTTGTGACAAAAAAAAATCCGACATTCTGAGAGTGAAAAACTGACAGAATTAAGTAATATGGGGGATAATGAAGTTGCACCATTTCTTCTGAAAGTTTTTCTCTGAAAGAGAATAAAACAGAATCATCATCTTTTGCTGTTTTTGGATAAATGAAACAAAACTCTGCAGATTTACGTCTAAACCGACTGTGTGGTGAGCACAGATCGATGTAAACCTGCCTCCATGTGAATAACCAACAACAGGACTTCTCTGCCTTCCTCTTGAGCGGTATCTCTGAATGAGTCCTTCATCTCTGAAGGACCGAGGCTGAGTTCCAGGTACCTAAACTCTCGTTGGGTTGTTCACACCTCGAGACTCAGCGAGGCCACACGTTTGTCACGGATCCTCCTGCACATCCCGTGGGTTGTTGTTTACCTCCTTGGAAAACATGTGGGATGTTTTGGTCACAAGATTCAGGGTGTGAATGGTTATGAAACTGCCTGGAGAAGAGAATCAAGGCTGCTGCACAAACACAAGCTGAGCAGTGTTGAACGTGCTGCTCGGTGCAACGAGGACTACACAGACCTTCAGACAGGGGAGGCTAAACAAGCACTGGGCTCAGCGTGGAAGAGCCAGCCCCTCGGGTCAGGACTCAGCTGTCCACTTGCATCTCAAGGATAGGAGCTATTCTTTAGAGGACTGTAATGTATACATACTGAAGAGAGAAGACAGCTGGTTGGAGAAGGGGGAGAAGAAATCTATCTATAATAAATGGAAAAGACATCTTTGCCTGCAGCATCTTCAATAATAAGATATTTTTACACAGGTCCAAAAACACAATAACACCAGTGACATTTAGCTTTTAATTGACATTCAGTTCCATGTTAAACACCTGCAGCAGTCACAGGTATCACCCAACTCAACCCGGCTGGGAAACTCGGAATACTCACACTTTATTTTGTGCTACTGGGCATAAAAATGATTGCATAGAAAACTGTTGTTGGTGCGTTCCTTAAAAGTAGGTTTTGCATAAATTTTAGCATGCAAATAAATCCTTATTTGGTTGTTAAATGAGCTGATAGAAGTAGCTATGGCTACAATCTGACTTTCCTAAAAAATACCATTTAGTCATGTTTTTGCCATTTGTCGCCAATTTCAATTAGGAAATGATCTGACATTGTCTTAGAACAGACAAATATGTATAAATCCCTGCATTACTGGTCCTAAAGCCAGAGTCTCACTGAGCTGCAACAGTTGGTGACAAACCGTGAACGGCATTTGGAAGGAAGTTTCCAAAATGTCAAGAAACATTTGTGAGGGTTCTTGATTTCAACATTTATATATATATAAAAAAGTGTTTCAGGCATCTGGAGCTCCTCTTAGCTTAGTTTCCCTGAGTCAAAAACTGTGACAAATATGAGACAACTTTGGGAGGAGTTGGTGACTGATTGAAGCCCAAAACCAGAATCAGACAAGACAACACTGCTGCAATAACTACAACAAAATGAGACACAAGGACACTAAACTCACTCACTTGTTTTCTAAACCACCTTTCATCAGTAGGGTCTCAGGGAGCCGGTGTCTAACTTCAGCTGTCACCAGGCGAGAGGCGAGGGACACCCTGGACGGGTCTCCAGTCCGTCACAAAGACAAACAAACACTTTAACACCTTCACGCCTAGGGACACGTTAGGGTTTCCAATCAACCTAGCATGCATGTTTTTGGCCTGTGGGAGAAAGCCAGAGAACATGGAGAAAACCCACCCATGCATGAGGAGAACATGCTAACATACAGAAAGGATGCACCCGGGATTCAAACCTGCAACCTTCATTCTGCAAGACAAAAGTGCTACCAACTGTTCCTCTGTGCAAGAAAATGGTCATCGTCTTTGTGCAAACAGCGTCCGTGACCACAAGCTGTGACTGAAGCAGCTGCACACAGGGCTGCAATAGTGTGCACAGCTCACTTATTTTTGACTTGGTTACATTGTTTCACCTTTTAAAGAGCAGGTTCACTGAGAAACCATATTTTTGAAAATGATGGGTCACTCTGAGTGTTTCATGCAGGCTGAACATGAAAATAGTCTCCTCCACCTATCTCTTGCATCAGCTTCTGATAGAAAATAGACTCTAGGTGAAACTCTAGGATTAGAAAATCCTGACAGATCTACGTCACACTGTCACTAACATCTATGGACTCACCCATCTGGACTCACGACGGGGAAGGCTGTTGTTGGTTTAGCGTCCAGGAAACAGCAGAGAACGTCTGGGCTACTAGAAGCTAACCGTTAGCATTAGCAACTCCACCACACAGCAGAACTCCTCCAGGCTTGTGTTATTTGTGGAGATAAAACATCAACGTTGCAGAGCAAACAGAGTCAGTGGTAGAGTCGTGTTGCTGTTAGCCAATCAGAGGAGAGATGTCCAAGTATCAGGAAGTAAGACTCCAGATCCTGCCGTCTGAAGCTACTTTCTGACTGACTTCTCCGTCCTCAAACTGGTGCACTGAAGCTATTTCCCCCAGAGAACGACTTATAAGACATCCATTCCTACTAGAGACCACTGCAGATGAATTAAAATATGAGTAACCAAATAAGTTCATTCATTTGGGAAACTTCTCACTGTTTTGTGTTTTGTGACGAGAAGCTGACGTCAGCTGCCCACGTCCAGAATAAACGAGTCTCAGAAAGTCTCGTTCATCAAAACTGGGACAATCCAGCGTATTTCAAACGCAACCTTCTCCACATGAGCACGGAAAAGCACAGAACTCAGGACGGTAGACTACTAAAGCTGTGTTCATACAATCTGGTGTTTTGCTGATTTATTCAAACCCTCCTCCTGCGAACACAGATGTGTTGGGCTCTCCTAAGCTCCCTGAGACAATGGTTCCTTTTGTTCTCTTTATGCAGATTGCTTTTTTCTAGTTTACATTTAGAATTCCACTCAGTTCTCGTCCTCTTTCTACTTTTACTCCTTTTTTTTGCTTCTGACCTTTTTAATCTGATTTCCTCCAACACAGCTGCAGCTCTACTGGTGTTAAACTCTTTGATTCACTTTGCTCCTCCAGACTCACGCCTTTAACGCAGCCTCTCATTTCTGCTCTCTACCTTCTCTGGTGTTGCTCTATTCATCCCTTCTTCTCCCACTTTAGGCATCTATCAGAGGTTTCGTCCCTTCTTCTCTCACCCTCATCTTCACAAACTTTTCCTTTTTTTATTGTTCCTGTAGAATTTATTTGGTCCTATTTAAATCTTGCTCTGTCCTGACTCCTCACCTGGCTCTTGTCCTTCATCAGAGAATATTTTCTGTTCATCTGCAGCCTCTCCTCCGGTTTTGACTCATTGCGTTTTTGTTTTCTTTCCCCTCTCGTCTCCTGTGTACATCCTGTTTGTCTTTCTTCTGTCCCTCTTGAAGGAGTCTTGACTCCATCTAAAGGGCTTTTCTCTCCTCCTCAAACGTGACGCCCGTACCCTTGCTTTTTACTCAGCTCTTCATCCCCCCATCATGTCTCTGCTCTCTTCTTCCTTCTTTGCATTCAGAATTTCCTCTTTTCATGTTTTCTTTTTCACCTTTGTGTTCTTTCTCTCTTGCCTAAATTACTGGTTTTCTTTAGCTGATATTTACCTCCGGTGCATCTACTCCTCTCATCCCTTTTGCGTCGAGTCTCACTCTCACCTCCTTTTGTCTTTTATCAGAATTGTTCCTTTTATCAATCCTTTATTTTCATTCACTTGCTTTTTCTCCTTTTTTAACTTTGCCTGTTAGCTTTGCTCTTTCATTCCCTTATTTAAGTTCATTTTCCAGTTATTCACCTATTTTTTCTCTTCTTTCCTATTTTATTTGAATTTCTTTATTTTTATTTTCTAACAGGACTTTCATAATTTAACATTCTGTTCATTATCTTGCCTTGAAACCTCTCTCTCCTTCTCTCTCCTCTTCATTTTCAGTTTAGCGAGCAGTAAAAACAACGATAAAATAATAATAAAAACAACAACTGTCCTGTGATTATAAACCCATCTCCATCTGGATCTCTCACAGCGTCTCTCTCTCTCTGTCTCACTCACTCACTCACACACACACACACACGCACGCACGCACGCACACACACACACACACACACACACACACACACACACACACACACACACACACACACACACACACACACACACACACACACACACAGTCGCCTGCAGTCAAGCGTGTCTTATTGGCCTTCTGTTTGACTTCCTATTCAGGCGACTGTGTGTGTGTGTGTGTGTGTGTGTGTGTGTGTGATGGAAAGATATTGTGCGACTATTCACTGCTGTCATTGTGGGAAGCTCATGTCCTCGCAGCCACATGAAGATGAGATAAATCCTAAAACATTTCTGTCGATACTCAGAGGAGCATTTCCGACTAAAGACACCTGGAGGTCAAAGCTCCTGAAACAAATCTCTTCAAAACTTAATCAAAAACACTCGAGTTGTTTATTATAAAGTCAGTAAAAAAATCTCAATGCATTTCTCATTTTGAACAATTCTGAATTTTTCGTGTGAATCTGTGTTTAATGAGATTTGAAAGCACTGATAGCACGGACACATCTGGTCACAGCTGTCAAAAAGACACAAACCCACGTTTACGTTTGAATGCAGAGCACTAGAAACACAAAGCTGAACTTAAATCTAAGGTTTTTGATTCAGGTTATTAATATCCAAAGAGTTTCTGTTTTTTCCTGTTTTGTTTTATACCTGCTGTTTACATCCACTTTGTTAGGAACACCTGTTCAACAGCTCGTTAACCCAAATATCTAATCGGCCAATCACATGACAGCAGCTCAGTGCATTTAGTCATTTAGACGTGGTGAAGACAAGCTGCTGAAGTTCAAATGGTAAATGGCCTGTATTTGATATAATGCCTTCCAGAGTCCTAGAACCCCCAAGGCGCTTTACAACACAATCAGTCATTCACCCATTCACACCCTGGTGGTGACAAGCTACGTCGTAGCTACAGCTGCCCTGGGGCGCACTGACGTTCAAACTGAACATCTGAATGTAGAAGAAAATGGTATTGGTCAGAGTATTTCAGAACCTGCCTATCTACTGGGATTTAAACCCACAACCATCTCATGGGTTTACTGGTCAGACTGGTTCTAGATGATAGAAAGACAACAGCAGCTCAGATCAGCACTGGTTCCTACCAAGGTCTGAGAACCACAACAGCTGCTCCAGATGGACTCCAGCAGCAGAAGACCACAGCAGGTGTCTCTCCTGTCAGCTACAACAGGAACCTGAGGCTGCAACTCACACAGGACCACCAGAACTGGACCAGAAGAGACTGGAGAACCTTTGCTGGTCTGATGAGTCTGGATTTCAGCTGCAACAATCAGATGGTCGGGTCAGAATCTGGTGTCACCAGCATGAAGGCATGGATCCATCAATGCTTCAGGCTGCTGCTGGTGGTGTAATGGTGGTGGTGGGTGTGTGGACCTCTTAGTCCCAACTGAACCTGGTCTAAACACCTCAGCCTACCCGAGTATTGTTGCAGACCACGTCCATCCCTTTATGACAACATGGACCCATCTTCTGATGGCTACTTCCAGCAGGATCATGCACCAGGTCACAGAGATCAGATCATCTCTAACTGGTTTCTACAACATGACCAGGAGTTCACTGGACTCCAACGACCTCCACAGTCACCAGATCTCAGTCCAGTCCGGGACCTTTGGGATGTGGTGGAACAGGAGATCCTCCTCATGGATGGAGCTGATGCTGTCATGTCAGGATGGACCAGAACCATGGAAGGATGTTTTTAACTCCTTGTTGGATCTGGGACATGAAGGGGAAACGGGGTCCTATCCAGTACTAGCACGGTGTAGCTAACAAAGGTGTTGGTGAGAGTTTATTTTTTTGTCTTTCATTAAGATTTTGTTATTTATTTTAGTTACTGTCACTTGCTTTAAAGCCCCAGTGTGTAATATTTTTACCTACTAAATTCTGTGCATCCAGTGCACAAACTTGTCCTTTTTCATTGATATTTCTCACCAACATCAAATTTAAATATTCGCGTGGCATTTTGTAGGCACTAACTCTGAACAGTCATAATTAAAAATGCTCTTTTAACTGGTCAAGTAGTTAAATGCTTTGTGTGGGTCAGGCTAGAGAGATTGGAAATAGATCAATCTCATGCTTTTAATTAAAAAAACGGACCAGATGGCTGGAGTGAACGCTGGAGGTTGTTGCCTTTTTGAGTGGGCCACCGTAGCTGCAATACTTACTCTGAACTGCATGGCGCTAAAGAGTCACATTTTTACACATGATTTCTATGAATTTCACACATAGGGCCTTTAAACAGTTGTTGATTTTGAACTCAATGTTTTTCTAATCTACATGAGACGCTCCCATATGATAGAGGTGATGTTACAGAGCAGATCATCAGATATCACAAACTCCCTGTGGAGACCCCGGTGTCTGTCCTCACCCACAAAGTAGATTTTTACTTCAGCTTTTGGTCCACAGAGAGAAAATAAGCACCCACTGGCAAACACGACCTAAACCTAATCAAAGATGGTGTCTGACCAAACAGGAAGTGAAAACCAAAGAGGAAAGTTTGAATGAAAACAAATATCCTGAGTTTGTGATTGTCCTTGTTCCTCTCCACCACTTTCATGTAGACCGTAGTAAATATTACAAAATTATATTTTCCTGGTGTTTAAAAGGCTTCGTTTGAAATGATCTAAGAGCAGAAAATAGAGCTGCATTGGACTAATTTCTGAGACACGCTGTGGATGGGAATATACCGCTGTAGCTAGACCTCCAAATCAGGATTTCTCTCTTCTAGGTGCAATAAATGTTCTGGAAGGCTGGCCTCTAAATGTGAGGTCAAGGGAAGCTTATTTTTCAAAGAAACACGTTATCCGAGAGCAAAAGTAAAATGAAAAATGGGGTTTTGAAGGACTGACGGTTTTGGAGACAAACGTGGACTCCCACACGTCTTATCTCTGTTTACTGGCTGTTAGCTTATGTTCAGTACAAGTCCTTTGAGCAGCGTGGACAGATGACATATAGATGCCCTTGCTGCAGGGCACGTCGGCAGTGTTGGCCTCTGCTGATACCTGAGATCAAACATGTAATTCCTTCTCCTGCTTGGTGGCCTTTCCAGAAAGATAGTCCGATATTTTGGCACTCAAGCTCTGCTCTAATGACACAGCAGACGAGCAGATAGCATTGATCAGAGGGACCCGTCTTTCTGAATCAATAGAAATGATCCCATCTAGATAACGTTACAATCAATAACCTGTGTGTGTGTGTGTGTGTGTTGTTGTTGAGGGAGTTGTCTGTGCCGATGACCTGACCTGTGTTGTGGTGAGGCTACCTCGGTGTGATATTGTGCATTTGTGTGTGTTTGTTGGGAGTTTTTTAAGGTCAGCCAAGGTGGGACGTAATGGGACTCTGACCAGATCCAATCTGGGACCACTTGTGGCAAAATGAATTGGCCTCACACACACACACACACACACACACACACACACACACACACACACACACACACACACACACACACACACACACACACACACACACACACACACACACACACACACACCGAAGCTAAAGTTTATCCCTGGATGTGTGTGTGAAGGTTTGCCGACTGTCTGGGTGTTTCCTGGAGTGTGTTTGTGTAAAGGCCACCCTTGCTGTGGAAAACTAATCTAATTTTGACAGGTTCGCACAGACAAAAGGGCACATTTATTAAAAAAAAAAATCACAGCACATCAGCTTTGTACTTCCAAGTGTGTAGACACTCAGGCTAAACTTGACGAATGTTTCACACACCAGCAGCCACTTTGTGACCGTCTGTGATAAGTGTAAAATGCCACATGATTGGTTGTGTTGCATTGTGGGAAAGCGTCTATTTCCTGCCATCTGGTTCACTGGCTCATCACGAACAAATGCAGCAGAAAGTCTTTGATCATGATTTTGTTTTATTGATTTAAAAATCAGAGAACATTAGGACACGTGGAGCTTGATCTTTAATCACTGTTTGCTGTGATCGCTGGTGAAAGATATCATCTGAGCAGCGTAAATATTTTTGCTTGTGTGTATGTGTGTGTTAGCCATGGGGATCTCTCTTTTACTTGTTATTGCTGAAAAAACTCTCTCTGAGTTTAGCATGCAGGCTAAACGTTAAAATTGTCTTCTACCCCATTTCCTGGATTAGCCGCCGATAGAAAATAGACGGGGAAACTCTCGGGTCAGAAAAATCCTGACAGATCTACGTCACACTGTCACTAACACTGCCGTGCTCCGGAGCAGAACACGGCAGGATTTGGCACGGCAGGATTTGGCTTACTTCTACTTCTACTTCTACTTACTACTTACTTCTACTTCCTAGCCATAAACATCACAGTTATAACAAATAAAGGCTGAAATATCTGGACTTGCATGGAATGAGTCTGTCTCATAGATTAGTTTCACCTTTTTAGTTGATTTACTGACATAAATAAACTTTTGCACCAGTTTCTATTCTTCCATGTTCACCTGTAGACCACAGACCTTTTCATGCTGCCATCTTTCTTCTTGCTTTTTATTGCATGACCTGCCAGAATTACATGTGGTGTTGCAGTTCTCCAGTGATTTTGTGAACTCGCGGGACCAGCTGCGTGGATCACTTTCGCTGCCGTTTCGCATCTGAAACACTCCTGGTAGGAAGGGAGCTCGCGGGTAAAATTACAAGCTGCTTAATGGAAAGCCAGGGTTAGACCCTGTACACATGTAGCTGGTATCCTACAAAACAAAGATACTTTTCTATGGTCCACAAGAAAGTGAAGATTTAAGGATTCTTTCAAAACAGAAGTGGGATTTGAGAATTCTCGGCTGTCAGCATTGTGGATGTTTTAGGTTTTGCAACATCATTGCCTGTGTAAAAAACGCAGGGATGTTTTTCAGCAAAGACGCGGACGATTTGGAGAACTACTGCCGCCTACGGGCTTGGTATGCATATGAACCTGCTTCACAATGCACAGGATTTTTGCTGAAAACGAGGTGGTGTGGACCCAATATTTTTCCTAGATTGGTGGGGGAGGACACTCTGTTCTACAAAAACCTAGCTACATGTGTATAAACGGCCTTCAGTGTTACAAAGACTGGGCAAAATTGTGTTTTAATAGTTGTAGAAACGTCTCTGTTACCCGACTAAAACTCAGTTTCCCAGAAGCCCTTGAACAGCCTTGTGACCACAGACCTATCTGGACTGGTGTAATTATGAATCTCTTCAGCAGTAGATGGAGCGCCAACTCAAACCAAGTGCAGTCCTTCAAGGATTGACAGGACTTTACCATCTAAAAAGCTGCAAATCAAAAGTAAACTAAACATCTGGAACAATGATTGCTTCTCATCCAGATGTCACCTCCTTTTAATGCACTGGTAAATCACTACATCAGTGATCACTGGGCAGTTTGCAGTCACCTCATTAATCACCCTGCAGAATGGAGGGCAAACAAACTAATAAATAAGAAGTGAGTTTGAAGCCATTTGTATGCAACGGGGAGTCAGACTGTGTTTGTTTTTCAGGTCAGCTCGACTCTTCGGGTTCACCTTTCGTGTTTCTATCACAGCGCAAGAACAAACAAACTCACTTAATGGTTTCCTCTTCAGCCGAGCTGCACACGTGTGGGTTCAGGTCCTCCAGAGCCAAATACTCACGGTGTGTTCAGGGGAAATGTGGCACTGAAGGGCCTCCGTAGGTTTTTCTCCTATGATGCTGGTGAACTACACACTTAGCAAATAAACAAAAACAGCTGTTGCTGATTGTTTGGAGACACAGAAACAAGAAAATACTTTCAGTTGGAATCCCATTGAATTGCAGCATGTACTTCTGTAAGAAGTTTAAAACTGGACAGGGTCACAAAATTATAGACAAATAGCGGTATAATATATAAAACCACCACAGAACTTTTCTTTGCTGTAATTTAGTTACAAAGTGTCTCATTAATAGTTGCACTTTAATCACCAACCCCTCCTGTACTCAGGAGCTAAAATTAAAGTGACGGTGTGTATTTTCCCTGGCGATGGGGGGCAGTACATACCTAAATCACCTTACCAACGGATGGCCGTTAGGGTCAAAAATTCCTGGGAGAGCAATTTTTGTACTTTGTCAGATCGTTCAACCTCCAGCAAAATGACAAACACAGCCCTTCCATCAACAAGCAAAGAGGTAAATGTTTAAAACAACAGTTGTGAATGGTGAAAGTTTTGTAACTGCTTGTTACAAATCTGTAAATGTGTTTTGTCCTCACAGGCTCCCGTAGAAGGAAACATTTTGTCTAATATGGCGTCTCTCAGAGACTTAGGGTGTTTCTCAACCTCGTCTTGCCAGGCCAAACGCCTTGGTTACGAGGACACTGTCCTTCCTTGGTCAAAGAAAACAGTTAAATGGAACAGACTTGTCCCACGTGACCGGGGCCGGCCGGAGCCCGCCCCCTGCTTACGCGCCCTGTTAACATCCCTCCCATCATAGTAATGTTAAGTTTTAATATCGAACCTTTTACTTTTTTAATTGTGTATATTTTGGTTAAATCAAATGTGTAAGTGAGTTAGTACCTGCTAGCCACCAAAGCTGCAACTACTAAGCAACTAACCAACCATAGATAACTGCTTTGGATCTAAATAAACATTTTACATATAAGACTAATAGCTACAATTAGTTGACTTACATGTAAACTGGAAATTTGCCCTCGAAGTAGCTGCTGCTGCTCCTGATCACATCTGTTTGAAAATACCGCGCTGCATTCTGGGAAATGTTTGACCAAGAGAAGGCAACAAGGCACCTCTCATGTATCCTTGCTCAATTAGCTAAACGGCTAACAAACGGAGGACAAATGCCTCGGAAGCACATGAACATTGGAACCGATTGGATCACGCCTTGGCGGTTCCTGATGACGTATCTCCTTGGCAACCGGGGCGGGACCAAGACATCAGATTGAGAAATACCCTTACACCGATGTATTTTAGACCTGATTTTTATGGTTATATGTTACGAAGCCGTTGATATTTTTTAACAACTGAGCATCATTTAATTCAACATTTCCATGGATTTTTCCAGAGATTAAAGGTGAAAACTACACATTGTCACATTAAGCTAAAAGTCTGTTCTGCGTCGTTCAAAAGGCAACAAAAACCTAAATCCTCCAGGATGTTACACAAGTCACCCGTTTAGTAGTATAGATTACTCCATCTACTTATCGGAGCTGTTGCAGCACCTGTGTTGGTTTATTTGTGTTTTGGAGCCTTTTAGAACTCAGACAACAAAACCCAATGCTGGCCATCCTAAAATAACCCGTAAAGGTGTTTCTTGATCCGGAGCCCCTATCAGGTAGATGACATTGTCTGCCATTGATTGGAACAATCTGATTAGGGTCAAAACAAGGTCACAACAGAAACATGAGCTTACTACGAGAAAACCACCATGAGGTCTTCCACTTCCTTTCTCACTTAAGAGTCTAAATCCAGCTGGCTGGCAGAGAACGCAGTCATGAAATTTACATCTTTTTGTCATTCAAGGGGATTTAAAAATGTCCTCTTGTTTGTTTTTAACAAAGTTTAAGATCCAACGTGGAGAAGTGGGTCTTAGTTTGTGTTTCTTGGATGAATCAGAGCCGCTTGACAAACCAATCTACAGCGTTTGATACTTCAGTGAAGCGTTTGAACCACAGAGATACTTGACATCTTGTGGTCACCTGATCGGATGCTGTTAAAACCGCTCGTCTGTCATCGCCGCCGCTCCTCCACCACAGCTTCAGTATCACCTGGCTCAGATTTTCTATCACTGCTATTTCCGGCTCCTTTCCTGCCACGCGGCCTCATGCAGTGTTGAATGTAAATAAACCAACATGGAGAAACCTCAGCCAACACACACACACACGCACGCACGCACGCACGCACGCACGCACGCACACACACACACACACACACACACACACACACACAAATTTGTATTTGTCTGTGATTCTATTTCAGGCTGCTTCGACTCCTTTGTAAGTCTTTCCCGCGCCGCCTTTAGAGCGTCTCCTGGTTGTAAAATAAGGGCGGCGGATGCATGTTCTTCTCCACAAAGATTTGTTAGCTCTCTCCATTACAAGATGTGTTTGTGTGTGCATCTGAGTGTGTCTGTGAGTGTGTGTGGAGAGGTAGACAGAGATAACATTGTTCTCCCAGAAATCTATCAGCTCCAACAGGATTGCTTTCCCCCCCACCGCCGCCGCCTCGCTCTTTCCTGTGTTTCATTCCTGTTCCCGTCTCTCCCTTCAATCCTGTGCTTCCCTCCTCCTCCTCTCTCCTTCTCTGCCCTCTCACTTCGTCCACCCCTATGTTCCATTACTCCTTCCCAAACAGAGCACCAGTTGCACTTTGTAACGTCTAGTTCAGCAGCTGCCCTCCAAATACAAAGGAGACAATGGATGGCTGAGCTTGAGATGTGTCGGTGTGTGTGTGTGTGTGTGTGTGTGTGTGTGTGAGTGTGTGTGTGTGTGTGTGTGTGTGTGAGTGTGAGTGTGTGTGAGTGAGTGAGTGTGTGTGTGAGTGTGTGTGAGTGTGTGTGAGTGAGTGTGTGTGTGTGTGTGTGAGTGTGTGTGTGAGTGCATCGGCATGTCTGCACGGGCCTATCTCCTCTAAATGATACGCGGCCTCCACTACCCCTGACAGAGCGAGAGATAGATATGAAGACGGTAGAGAAATGGGAGTCGGGGTGGAAGCGCTGAGGCAGGAGACGGATGAGAACACGGGAAAAGAGGGATGAGGGGGGAAAGTGAGACGACGGAGGATGATGTAGAGGCGGGGGAAATGAGTGATGGAGGACAGGAGAATAAAAAGAGATATTTAAGGATTAGGGGAGCTGGAAAAATTAGTTATGGCGGGTGCAGGCAGGAGACAAGAAGGATGGAGGTAGGGCACAGCAAGGTTGCACTTTGCATCTGTCAGTTTGACTCGGTGGTACTCAGAATGTATAACATCCAGATGTTGGAGGCGAACAAATGGAAAAAAAGACTTGACTGAAACTTTTAAATATGTTTCTGATGTGCTGTAGGTTGTTAAACCTCTCTGAGACATGCAGCACAAAGCTTATCGTCCAACGCTGAAGTGGTGCCCAGTTGTGACGTTTTAGGACGTCTGAACAGACATTCTGTCCAACACTGGACAACTATAGAACTCACACACACTGACATGTGTAGCATGTGTGTGAACATGTGGGTCTCTTCGGGGTCGTAGACTGTTCACTCTGGGGTCTACCTCCAGTCTAAATCAGGGGTCTGCAACCTGCGGCTCTGGAGCCACACGTCTGGAAGGATTCCAAGTGAAAAAAGTTCATGTTTAGATTTAAACTGTGTGAAAGTAAACACAAGAGTTTTATGAAAAGGAATGATTTAACCAGTCTTGTTGCAAGTCACTTTCATAAAACACACTCCAGCTACTGTGGTGTTTTATAGGTGCTGAAGTGATAAATCCTGACTGATGAGGTGGTAACGTCAGTTTTATTAGGAAAACGAGGCAGGCGTTTTGGTTCTTTCATCCTAAAACTTTATTTCCTGGCAAGATAAATGAGGAATTGTCTATTAATGAGTTTTTATAATAAGGATTTTGTCTAATGAGCTGTTTAAAATATGTGGCTGCATCTGTAGCACTGCTGCCTAGGAGGGAGGAGGTTGCAGGTTCAAAACCCGGCTGCAGCTTTTCACATGTTTTCTCCACACGGTAGTTTGAGCTGCCTGCTATAAGTGCATTACTGCAAATGATTGTGTTGCACAGCTGCCCATCATTTCTGTAGCAGGGATTGGTTAAATATGGCCTCAGACGTCACTTTGAGTGTTTAACTAAATGTTGGCTCAATGTCTAACACGTTTTTGGACATTTTTGAAAAGATTTGACTCCAAATCTAACAGAAAATTCACGTTTTCTACATATTGTGTGGAACTGCTGTAAAAACAGAAAGCAGTTTTACACGATGACTGGTTTATTAATGCTAGATTATAGTAGAAATGAAAACGCCTGGTCCTGAAGCACAGTACATTGTGCTTGTTTGAGGACATTTAAGTCATAAATAACCAACAACTTCGGTGAGAGTTGGACTCCGCCAAGGCTGCCTTTTGTCACCGATTCTGTTCATAACTTTTATGGACAGGATTTCTAGGTGCAGCCAAGGTGGTGAGGGGATCCGTTTTGGTGGCCTAAGGATCAGGTGTCTGCTTTTTGCAGATGATGTGGTCCTGTTGGCTTCGTCAGAACGTGATCTCCGACTTTCGCTGGAGCAGTTCGCAGCCGGGTGTGAAGCAGCTGGAATGAGAATCAGCTCCTCTAAATCCGAGACCATGGTCTTGAGTCGGAAAAGGGTAGAATGCCTTCTCCAGGTCAGGGACGAGGTCCTGCCCCACGTGGAGGAGTTTAAGTATCTCGGGGTCTTGTTCACGAGTGAGGGAAGGGTGGAGCGTGAGATCGACAGGCGAATTGGTGCTGCATCTGCAGTGATGGGGGCGTTGTACCGGTCTGTCGTGGTGAAGAGAGAGCTGAGTCGAAAGGCAAAGCTCTTGATTTACCGGTCAATCTACGTTCCTACCCTCACCTATGGTCACGAGCTTTGGGTAGTGACCGAAAGAACGAGATCACGGATACAAGCGGCCGAAATGAGGTTTCTCTGCAGGGTGGCTGGGCTCTCCCTTAGAGATAGGGTGAGAAGCTCGGTCATCCGGGAGGGGCTCAGAGTAGACCCGCTGCTCCTCCACATCGAGAGGAGCCAGTTAAGGTGGCTCGGGCATCTGATTAGGATGCCTCCTGGACGCCTCCCTGGTGAGGTTTTCCGGGCACGTCCAACCGGGAGGAGACCCAAAGGAAGACCCAGGACACGCTGGAGAGATTATGTCTCTCGGCTGGCCTGGGAACGCCTTGGGATTCCCCCGGAGGAGCTGGCCCAAGTGGCTGGGGAGAGGGAGGTCTGGGCTTCCCTCCTTAGGCTGCTGCCCCCGCGACCCGACTCCGGATAAGCGGGAGAAAATGGATGGATGGATGGATAACCAACAACTTGATATATTTTTTAGGTTTGCTTTTGCTTTTTGTAGAGACATTAGTGTGCAACCTAATGCTTTATCACCTCTAAGTGGCAGAGAGAAAACTGAACTTGTTCTGAACAAAGAAGAAAAAAAAAAAAACCCAGAAAATTTGGACATAAATATATTTTTTCTCATTTTTCTTGCATAAAATGCAAATATTAACAAGAAAAAGTCACAATAAAACAAGAACAATATCAACTGAGTTTTGTCTATCTAAAGAAAAAGAGAAGCTCTCAGAAAGTTGAGTCAGGGAAGTAAAGGGTCCACATTTTAAAGATATGCTCAGAGAAGTCACTGACCCTGAGTCTGGACTGGGATGAATAAAATAGCTGATACAAACACAACAAGTTAAGCCTGAAATGAAGACTTAAGTAACGCACAACCCTGGGTCACTGTTGCATCTATGATTTATTCAAACAACAGCAGAGCTGTTCTGGGGTCTTCGTTCACCTCTTTAGAGCACATTCAAGGTCACATGTCTTTAAATATCCATATTAGCAGCTCTCTCAGCTTGTTTTAATCAAACTAAACTAGTGGAGCATGAATGCATCCTCACAATGTAGAGCAGAAGGTCAGTCTGTTGATGCTTTTGTGAAATATGACCAGAACACAGAAACTTACATGTGGCCTGTGAGTTAGCCTGCATGTGTTTGTCTGTCTGATAGCAAATCAAATCTGTCAGACTGATCATCTGATGTACATCAACGGCTGATTCATGGTAAATGGCCTGTATTTGTTTAGCGCATTCTTAGGGTTCTACAACCCCCCAAGGCGCTTCGCTTCACAACACAATCAGTCATCCACACATTCACACGCTGGTGATGATGAGCTACATCGTAGCTACAGCTGCCCTGGGGCGCACTGACAGAGGCGGGGCCTGCCGTACCCTGGCGCCACCGGTCCCTCTGACCACCACCAGCAGGCAAGGCGGGTTAAGTGTCTTGCCCAAGGACACAACGACAGCAACAGACTGAGTGGGACGCGAACCTGCAACCTTCCAAATGCAAGGCGGCCGCTTAACTCCTCTGCCACCATCACCCTATAATTCAAGATGGCTGCCAATACTAATCAACACTAGCAAAAGTATTGTGAAGGATTTGAGTGTGTAGAATTATCTGTTGGTCACGTTCTGTCAGACTGACTGAGAACCGAGCATGTTTGAGCATCGTTTCCACCCAGACCAATTTAGATGTGACACACTGAGCCTGGTCATCGCTCACATAGACATGAATACGTAGACGCCCCATTGGGCGCTGGAGAGCGTAACAGCATCGCCGCCTTATTGGATGGGTCCCTCACTCTCCAACCCCAACTGGAGTCAGCGCAGAGTGAGCAACTATACCCGTCTTTTTCTACAGCCTACAGTTGCAACAACTGTCGTCCTATTGAAAACAGATCACGTGGGACTTCTGTGGGAGTTTTCTAGCCTACCTGTTGGGATTTTATATATATATATATATATATATATATATATATATATATATATATATATATATATATGGTTTTGTGAAAAAGCTTAATAAAATGTGTTTTTTAGTTGGGTAAGCACATTCCTCAGCAGAAATGAATGCACTGGGGGTGAATGGAGACCCATCCAAGATGGTGTCAAGCCACTATGGCCATAGGCAGCGCCAGTCCACGGGGGCATCTACGTATATGTCTGTGATCGCTTATAGTGTTTATTCCTGAAAAGTGCTCGGGAGAAGTGTGTACTTCACTGTGGCTTGGTGCTCTACAGCAGGGGTTCCCAAATTGGGGGACGGAACCCCCAAGGGGGTCCCCACAATTTCGTCTTTGCTGAGGTTGTGAGGTTAGCAAGATTTTATTTGTAAAAATTACATTTATAAAATCCCAATAATACACCCTACAGTATGATCAGAACTCCATATAAAAGTTATAACTCCGTATGTCTGTAGAAAGTTTGTAAATGATCACATTTAACGTGTTTATGCGTGTAGGAGTTGGGGTTGGGGGTCCTGGCTCGTCTTGGACATGGACAAGGAGGTCCTCTAGGAAAAAAGTTTGGGAACCCCTGTTGTACATCACCGCATGTTATGGGTTAAAAAAACACTGGTTGAAGAACGCTGTTGTCTCTCACTGTGTTTTTGGTGTAATCAAAGTATTAGCAGAACTTCCTGGTTGAAATTTAGTTGGTAGCTGAATTATGGTCCATTATTATTATTATTATTATTATTATTATTATTATTATTATTATTATTATTTTATCCCATTTATTTAAATTTTTTTAAACAAATAGTAGCAAAATTAACAAATAAATTCAACTTACAAATACCTGAATGAAGAGGAGCAAATGGAAGAAAATCGTATAATCTGCCCCACTCACACCAGCAGTTACATCAATAATAAATAAAATGTGTTTAATAAATTTAACTGGGCTGCAGAGCAACATGCCAATGACATACAGATACGTCCTTTCCTGTAACATCATCTACAGTTCAAACAGGAAGAGACAAATGACAAAAAAGAAAAAAAACAATCAAGATTATTGCCTTTATTCTCTCATCATATTGTTTTTAACAGTCTTTTTAAACATTATAACTGATGTTGCTTCTTTCATTTCTGACTCCAGATTGTTCCATACACAGAAAAATTTGAAGCACAAAACAATGATTTTTCTTTTTGACACCGTTCTGTAGCTCCTGTAGGGAAAATAGAATAGAATAGAACAGAATAGACTTTATTGATCCCACAGTGGGGACATTCACTTGTCACAGCAGCACCATCACTCAAAGAGTAATTAGAAGAAGATAAAAACAAGGATACATGTATATACACATAGGCAGTAATCTAGTATTGTAATCTTTGATCACTAAAAAAACACAAATAAAAGATGAAAACAAACTTGGTACCAGCACTACTGTAAATACGTGGTCATTATAGAATTCATTATAAAATAGTTGAAACCCTTTTAGTGTTGACTGTTTATCTGTGCAACATGTAGAGAAATCACAGCTTAAACAAGGGTTTTGCTCCTGCCATTCTGTTTTCATTGTCACAATTTTAAGACGAAGTCCGGCTGCAACAGAAGTCATTATTTCTTCATCCCTGGCAGCCCACGAGCTGCAGCAGGTCACAGTCAATTAATCTTTCTTCACTCTTGCTGCAGTTTAAAAAACACACGTAGCATCACCTCTAAAGCTCACTAATTAACACCTCTCATGAACAATTTGTGCTTCAGGGAGAGTTCTGCTCTGTAATCTTTGACCAACAGCAAACATTATCATCTGCCCAGCGTTCGGCTGGATCTCTGGCTGCTGCAGGAGCACAAATTAGATAAGATATAAATCTTAAGGTTGTAAAACATCATTCCTTAAGGCTCAGCTTGTGTTGAAATATTCTTTGGAAACAAAAAATATAACTTATAAAATGTATTCAATGACCCTATTTGTTTCTGCTGGTAACTCAGATGTCTAAAGGTTACTTGGTCTGGAAAAAATTAGTTTAAATCTTTCATCAAAAGTTATTTTAATTGCAAAAGAGAAAACTTTAGAACCAAGTAAACAAAAGATTAGAAGGTGAAACGCTAAAGTTTATAATAAAAGTATGTTGTGCCTATTGGTCTCCATTAAATTTCCACTTTTACACAAACAGCCGAATAAAATAATAACACAGAAGAACAGAAAATGTATTCTTTCCAAATGTCAACCTTGTTCTAAAGCAAAACATTGTTGTGAGATTGGCCACCGTGTTTTTTCCCATAAGCCCAGGGGCATATGTGTTCAGCCTGCTCTCCTCAGGTGATCACAGAACACCTTCAAAAAGAACTGGATCTGGTTCTTCGGTTCATATAGAGTCATATTTCTTCTCTGAACTTTTGGCGATTTTATTTTTTTATGTTAATCAACCCAATCTCTGTTGGAGACAAACTGCATCGTTAGGGAGTTTTATCCAAAGCACAAGGATGTCAAAGAGACTGAACGTTAACATCAGCTGCAGAATTAGTTAATTATCTAATAATTATCTGATTAATAGAAATATTTTTTATAAGATTTATGGAGTTCTAGTTCACTTTCTTCGTCATATGTGAGTTAACATCAGTGACGGAATATAACGGAGGGTTAGGTAGTACTTTCTTGCTGTTTTTACTTTTATTCCATTACATTTTAAAGCAATTTTCTATCCGTTCTACTCTACTACATTTTCTAAAAGGTTTGAGCACTTTGATTTGTTTTGTCTGACCCCCACCCCCGGTTTTTTGGAGACCGGCAGTACACATGTCCACACCAGATTGCAGATCCACAGGTAATAATAGTTTAATTTTATTTTACACACACAACCAATATTTAAATTTTAGGAATACTTTTACTTCTATACTTCTAAGCACATTTGAAAATGTGTACTTTAACACTTTTACTTCAGATAGATGTCTTTGATGGCCGATGTCTACCAGGAATATTGTTATTTACTGCTCTACCTGATCTAACAGGCACTTTGTAATAAATTCATCTTTTACTTCACACAGCAGACCATGAAGTTCCACAAGGATCAATCTTAGGCCCCACACTTTTTAATTTACTTATGCTACCATAAGGAAACCTCACCAAGAGACATGAGGCATGATTCCACTATTGGAACTTCAGGGTAATTTTACCAGAACTTCAGGGCATGTCTCCACTTCACCGGGCCGTTTAGAGGGCCATTTTCAGGAACTTTCGGTGTACCTGAACAGGGGTAGCCTAGTGAACTAGACCAATTCTTGCTTTGCAGAGTTTGGTCTAGGCACGCTTCATTGGAACCCTCGCAGCCCAAACCACTGCTGTGTCTATCCAATCACAACTCGCTATAGTTTTGGTTGGGCCAATCACAGCGCTCTATATCATGGGCCAATCACAGAGCGGGAGTAGCAGATGACGTCAGCGCTGCGGCCGCGAACCCAAGCAACATGGCGGCAACTCGGAAAACACGTTCGTTTGAAACGGCTTTGTCATCAACATTGGATTATTTAGACTCCAACGTGCGTAAGTCTGTCGGCTATACTTAGCGGCTTCTTATTTTTATCAAACAAAGTAGTGCAATGGCCCAGTACACCTGATATTCACATGTTTTTATACAAAAACGACAGAAATCATTGACGCCATTAATGCCTCCCGCTTTTCCATCGCTGTGATTACGTCACGTTGTTCGTTACTCTGATTGGTCCTAGCGCTATCCAATTGCGTGCTAACATTTTGAAAGACAACCGTAGATCCCGCCTCACGACTGAGAGCCATCAATGGTTCGTGGCCAGACTATATATTCACATATATAGGATGGCTTGCCAGGCTAGAACAGGGGTAGATTCTTGGAAAGGACCGGCAGAGTAGCTGAGTAGAACTTTTGGTTAACTCATGCAGATTGGTTGTAACTCAGTAGGAAATGACATTGGCATTGATGTCGTCCAGAACAACCGACATTAGTTGTATAGAAGAGTTGTTGGTGATGCAGAATGAAAGCACAAGCAAATAATCACCTTTTGTGCTGCTTTAAAATCACAGTTACTAAACTCCAACAGCAAAAAGGAAACAGAAATAACCCCACAATGACGTAATTCACTGGGCTTTGTTGTTTCACAGAGCGCCGTAAAAATCTGGTCATTGAACGCCACATTTTACATCACACAGCAGCTCTTCCGGTCCTCAGAAATGGATTAAATGATGGTACTTTGGCAGAATAAAACTTTTAATGTTACTGTAGATAACTTTTGGCGCTGATCAGTGACATCACTCACTGCCCAAGCAGTCGCCACATGCTGACGTCTGTGCAAAGTCCTGAAAGGGCTGAATTTGCATGGAGACACAACTCAGAGAGGACCGAGCCATCTTATCTCCCGGTCAGTTTCCCCCTCCCAGCATTTACCCTGAAGTTCCGACAACGGAAACTCGCCTATGGTGTTAACGTTCACTGCTATGCTGATGACGCGCTGCTTTATATTGCTGTGTCTCCTAACGACCCTCGATCAATCGAGCCCCCTTTAAACTGAATCTTAGATATTAAGAAATGGGGGAAAAATTCCTTCAGCTCAATCAAGCCAAAACAGAAGTCATCATAACTGCTGCTGAAGAAGAGAAACTTGATGAAGCTCTTAGAGCTCTGGGATTAAATCCGTCTTAAACACCTAAACTTTTCACTGGTGCTTTTACCTCATTGAGTTGTCTTTATTCTATTTTATATTTTATTTGACTGAACTTTTAGTTTTTTAGCTACATTCTAAATGAAGCAATTTGCTTTTATCATCTTACTTTAAGGAAACAATAGTAAATCTTTAGGTTTGTTTATCCTTGTGTTTTTATTTGTTTGTATTTATATCTAGTGCTGAAATTGTATCTTCTCAGAGTCTTCAGTATATTATTATTTCTAATCCTGTTGTTTTAGATGATATTGAGTGTGGTCATTGCTCGTGTCTGTTTTCTGTACAGCACCTTGTGTTGCATAGAAATGTATGAAAGGTGCTCTATAAAGGACGTTTTGATTGCTTGTTTCACAATATAAATGATGTCTCCTAAATCAGGTCCGACTCAGCATAGCTGACAGTGATTCACTGCATTATCTGCACACATTCCACTCTAAAATTCATTACCTAAATGCATGAGAAAAAAGAGACTCGCCATTGTGGTTTTAGGCTTTAACTAATTATGTTGCAGGTATCTCATGATAGGAAGTTAGTAAACCTTTCTAATTGCAGTATTGGATTGCTCATGCCTTGCTGCAAACCATTAACCAAATGTCTGAGGAGCCCAATATTCGCTCAGAGGTAGTTAATTAGAATGGAGCAATGCCAGCGGTGAAGACATCCCATAATATAGCTATAACGCCTGAGAGATCTCGGGCCGAGCATCCTCTCTAACAGGAGGAGAATGACTCAAGCTTCCAGCTGCAATATCCTACGTCCGAGAAGCTGGATGTCAGATATTGAAAGCGGCACATCTAGATGAGACCCAAGTGTGCTTTTTCACTGCTCCATCCATCAATCTCCTCCAGTGGATGCTGTCGCTGCCTCACAAATTACAAAATAACCTCAGATCTTAACTGAAATCTTTTCCCTTCCTCCATGTCAACCTGTCTGTTTGTTATTTACCCTTTTGCATTGTCTCTCTTTCATTCCCCCTGTCTTCTTTCATTCTTCTCTTTTATCTTCTTCGTGTTCCCCCCTCGCCGCTCTATCTATTCATCTCCTTCTGTTGCTTTATTTCCATCTCTATTCCCTCCAGTTGCAAATTCCTTAACTGCACTTTTCTCTTTTTTCCAAGAGGAGAGACAGAGATTGATGGAGTGAACAGCAATAAAGAGACAGGAGGAAAGCGAGAGGGAGGAAGTGAGGAGTGTGTGTGGATAATAGAGAGAAGGAGTGAAAGGATGAGGAGGGAGGGAGAGAGAAAAAAAAGAGGAGAAGTGAAAAATCTCTGAGACATAATCTTCACTCAGCCTGGAGAAGCTCTGCCAAGCTGACCACACACACACACACACACACACACACACACACACACACACACACACACACACACACACACACACACACACACACACACACACACACACACACACACACACACACACACACACACACACACACACACACACACTCATTCTGTGTGGGCTAAGTTTAAGACAGAGTGGAAATCAATGCAACCACTACCACTATGCATGATAATGAGAGCCCCTCGGTTTGTGTGTGTGTGTGTGTGTGTGTAAGTCTGCAGAGTGTGTATTTGTGTGTGGTCTAATCCAAAGTAAGCCTATGGATGTGTGTCTGAGTGTGATACAGAGTCGTAGGCTGATTGGTGTATCTGCCCTGGGAAGATGTGTGTGTGTGTGTGTGTGTTTGTGTGTGTGTCTGTGTGTGTGTTTGTTTGTGTGTGTGTGTTTGGAGGTAAACTCCCAGAATGCAATGAGGGAAAGTTCAGGTTCAACAAAAAGTCACTTTATTAAATGTGCGGGGAAAGGGCAGGGGTAGTAAGTGAAACTAAGCCTCCTCCTGGTCACGCCGTCTTTGCTCCGGAGGTTCGGGCGGACGTCTGCTCAGCCGACCGGAGGAGATGGAAGCAGACGCAGGGGAGGAGAGGGAAGGGTGAGGCAGAGGGGGAGGTGGCTGGAGGTTAAAGACGGGGCCATGTAGCTACAAGCAGCACTAACATGTTCAGAACCCTGCCTTTAAAGACCCAATCTGAAATCGTTATTCTCGGCCACGCTGCGGGTTCTTAGAAATCCACACCGCAGAGCAGAATTCAGATGTTGGGTGGTTCATCTACAATGCATTCCTCAGATTACTGCAGGAAGATGTGCTGAAGGACGACGCAGATGTCTCAGCTCCATATGGTGGCTCGTAAAGGCTCTGAATGAGTATGCAGGTGTGTCTGTAGGTCAGCTAGTGAATCACGCTCACTACAGCGGACATCATATGAAGCAGCTTCGCTTTAGAAGAATATGAAGAATGAGAACTGCAGTGTTGACTGAATTATGCTCCCTTTAGATGGCCGAGACAGTAGATCAATACTGCATGGCTTCGCCAGGTTTTCCTGCTGCTCATGCTTACATTACAGGCATGTGGTTGGGGCCTTTTCTCACTTAAGCAAATTAAAGAAATAATTCAAGTTATTATTCAGTTAGACCAGGTCACAGTGGAAAAGAAACAAGTAAGCCTTTAATCCAAGAACGGGCCGACGAGAGACGCGGAGCAGAGATGATATTCTGTCTGAGCGCAGAAATCAGAACTCTTCATACATGCCAAACGCTGATTTATTATTTTAAACGTGTGAGTGAAACAGGCCTCTATGTTTTTACCCCTGTTGTGAAAGGAAAGACACAATTCTAGATCAAACTTTAGCTCCATATCTATAAAACTCATTTTGTTTCTGCCATTTTTTGTCTTATTTCCTTTTTATCTTGATGTTTTTGGATGTTTATTGATTGTAGAAGAATTTGTTGTTGCTTTTCTTTATTTCCAGCTCTGCATTAGTATAAAAGTAAATGGAATTTTAGTAATACATGGTGTCTTTTTGTGTGGAGTTAGCATGTTGTCCTCATGCATGGGTTTCCTATGGTTTTTGCCTACAGACCAAAAACATGCATGTTAGGATGACTGAAGACTTGTCCCTAGATGTGAGTGAGAGTGACTAGCTGTGTGTCCCTGTGACGGACAGGAGACCTGTCCAGGGCGGAGTTAGGCACCAGCTGCCTGAGCAGTAAGCGGTTCAGATAATGGATGACTATGGATGTGATAATATGATCCTTTTTAGGGTTTTGTTGTTATTTTACCAGCAGCAGCAGGACAGACTGAGCACCACTTCAACCATGTGGATTAAACTTCACACCTAAACACTTTACATATCTCACACTGTGATACGACTGCTGTACACATCCTAAATGTACACCTTCTGAATCTGACCTCAGGAATAACCTCTCTAATATTAATACATGAGTAATCTCTAACACTGAATGTTTATCTGGCTTCATACGTGTCATCGTATCAAACTGGAAACAGTAAAATGGAAAAAATACAGTCCATTTTAATTGCACCAATGTGTATGTGTTAGTGGCTTAAAGTAATTCACAACACATCACCTGAAACATACACACAACTAGCCTCTAGACAAATCGTTGCAGAAGTAAAAGGTTTAGCTCTGCAGGTCGGGTCTAGCCTCGCTCCATTAAAGCCTCAGCAGGTCTAGCTCTGGCTCTGCTGAGCTTAGGCCGGGCCAGTCACCGTTCTGTTTGTAGAGAAACGTTGGGCGGACTTAGCACCATTACAGCATGACGACAGAGCTGCAACAAAGAAAAACTACAAAGATGGCGTCGGCTCAGGAACAATTTGAAACAGCTTTGACATCAACTTTGAATGATTTAGACTTTTTGGGGGCTTTTCTTTGAGACATGAGCAGACAGAGGTTCTAAAGTTCTGTAGTTTTTGCTTCTTCTGCTCCTCCTTGTCTGGTGGACTGCCCTGTTGGCTGATTTCTGTAGCGATGAATTTGTCACATTGTTCTTTGCTCTGATTGGTTCTAGCATTGTCATTGCATGCAAAGACAACCATAGATTCCACTCCTATGACTGAGTTCTGTCTATGGGTCTTGGCTAGACCATGTATTTAAAGGTAAAGTCCCATTAGTTGTCACACTGGTGTGTCAAGCAAGGAGGCACTGGGTCTCATTTTTAAAGTCTTTGGTGTAACCTGACCATGGATTTGAACCCACGATCTCCCAATCTCAGGGTGGACACTCATACTAGGCTGCTGAGCTGGTATTTACATATATAGGATGGTTGCCAGACTATAGGAGACACAAGACGCGTGCATTCTTTTAAAAAGCAGTAACTCTTCAATCCAACATGAATTAAACTTGACCAAATGTATTTTTAGAAGAATAATCTGCATAACATCCTTGTGCTGCAGAAACGTCAACTTTGCAAAACACATGAGCATCATTTTCTGCAGCCCACAGCTCTGCACAGACATGACTCTAATCCTGCACGCTGACTCAAACCCAAACTTAGAGAACGTGGCAGAACTACTCAGACAGCATCTGACCCCACCAGACACATCTCACATTTAGGACAGATAACACTTGTGTGTACGATCTGAGAGAAATTTTGTGTGTGTGTTTGTGTGTGTGTGTGTGTGTGTGTGTGTGTGTGTGTGTGTGTGTGTGTGAGAGAGAGTCTGTTTGCTTTACATGAGTGTGTGAATGTGGCTTGTGCGAGTGTGATTTGTGACTGTGTCTATGTGTTAATTGGAGGGCTGTTGTCTTGAAAGATCATCCATTTGTCTCCATCTGGCCCTCTGGCTGCAAATACCCCCCTTACACACACACACACACACACGCACGCACACACACACACACACACACACACACACACACACACACACACACACACACACACACACACACACACACACTTTCTTACAAATGAACAGTACATGCACTTGTGTTTCATTGCAGTTTGCCAAGACCCTTTCTCACTGCACTTGAGACTCTGTCTCCTGACAATACCTCTCATCAAAGCTGCCACTCAGCTGCATTTTAATCTACATCTTAAATCAAATTTTTTACTCTGCTTCATATTTCTGCAGTCGCCCGCATGAAAGCCTTTAATATTGATTGTAAAGTGGAGGGTGTGCAGCAGGCCCACCGGCTCATTTTGCTGCAGCCTCGCTTCTCATTTATTTAGAGATGGAAAGGTGATGCTCAGCCTCTCCATTAAAACACAACACAATTGCCTCTTTCTTTAATCCAGCGTGAGTAATACAGTCTACAGTCTGTAATATGAAATGCTGCCATAATTGTGAAAGATGAATCCTGCGCTGCGCAGACGCCTCGGTGATGAGGTCTTCTCTCTAAACAGGCCGGACAAAGCAGAGTGAGAGTGTGCCTCGTCTAATTTGAACAATGTTTATTCATAGGATTAGGCTGTTTGGCTCCAATGTGGGTCGCGTTCATCAAACAACATGGCAAACACTCATGAAAGTGATGAAATATTAATGTCAATATGCCCTCCTCGTTTTCATCCTGCTGTCAGTGATTTGATGATTTCCTTAAACGGACGGCGATCAGGAAATTTACATAATTCTAACAGAAGCGCAGACACACCACCACCACTAGGTGGTGACAGAATCCACGTTGATCACATCAAAGTGCAAAGAAAGAACATTCTTAATTTAGCAAGGAAATCCACTACAATTCAAACTTGTCTTTGCTAATTTTTTATTTCCCTTCCTGTTTTAGGATCAGGATAGAGTCTTAACTACGGCTTAAACCGACTGCATCATTGTTTCTGAAAATATCCATCCTGTCAACGTAGAGGCACCAAAAACAGGTTGAAAAAGTCTCCTCTCACCAAAAACTGTGGAGTGTGTGGAAGGAAAGTGCAAACTCAGCAGAACATCCCAGAGGCTAAAATTAGCAGATGATGGGTCCGAGATTAAATCCAGAAGATTCATGAACTTTTAGAGTTTAGATAACAAGAGTAACAGTTAAAGGGGTCATCACCTATAATATCGTGGATATCTACGTCCTATTATAGTCTTTTAGGCCATTAACATAAATAGTATTGGAAAAATAAATAAAAAATGTGCTTTTCTGATCTTTTTTTGTAAAGGGCATATCACACGCGATATTTCGGCTGTGTCAGACACGTGGGACTGAGGGGTGCGTTGATTGGTGGAAGGAAGCAGGAAGCAGCTTCAGCGTCTTGCTCCACAATAACAAAAGTTATAACTGAACCCGACCTGGCAGTGACCTACAGGATCCAACATTACGAGCCTGAGCCTCACCTCGTGCGTAATGGCTTCCTCGCTTGTTGTTGAGTTTTTTTTCAGTGAAGCGCCGTAAACCAGAAAATGATGGGACGCAGCATTGGAGATCTGTAAACAGTCTAGATGGGACAAAGCAAGCTAAACAGTCTGGCATCGGCTCATCATGCTGTTGTGAAGACTTTTTTATCCCGTAACACGGATCAGCAACAGTAAGACATAATTGATGCGTTTCACGTTATGAAATGAGCTTTGTTGTGCTGGTTTGTTTGCTGCTGGTTCATATTTGGTTAAATCTGGCCTTTGTGACGACATATAGGCCAGAGCTCAAGCTCTCGTTTTGGAGTGCGCGTGCTCGTGGGGTGCATGTGAGCTGGTTAAAGAAGGCAAGATTAAACAAACGTTTCAATGTTAAATATCGGCTTCTCAGCCAGTGAAAAATCATTAGGAAGCCATTATAGACATTTGTTCAAGTGGAAAAGTGAGAATTTCAGGTGATGACTCCTTTAAACCAAACACCATAGGTTAATAAACATGAAGCCTTCAATTAACAGCATGGAAAAGTGGATTTAGTGTGTTTTTGACGTTTCTGGACTCTAACCTCAGTGTTACCTCCGTAATCAGCTTTTAGAACGTGTTCACTTTAAACTACAAAGTCAGGTTGAAGCAAGAGAAAAGTGGATAAACTCAGTAAGTTTGGCCCTGTTGTAGGTTGTATTATATCTGGCCAGCTCCTGTCAGACGTGTGATGTAATTACAAACAAATCATTGCAGTTTGTTTTGCAGCTTAGTCACAAACCGTCTAAATACTGTCTTGTTATGTTTGCAACGTTGTCTCACGGTTTCTGACTCGAGAAAAGGGCACCCGCTGGGTTCCAGACACCTACACCAACTCAGCCTACTTTGAAAGAAGATTTACTTCATAAATATTTTGAACATGTTTAAAATCCCACCGCTGTGAGAGGGAAGCCCCAGGACTTAAGCAAAACAAATGTTTCGAGGCATTTTGGAAAAGCCGTATACAATTTGTCACCAGCAGCCGAAGCCCAGTGAGATACTGGCTAAAGATGCCTTTCCATCAGCTGGTTTGGTGTGAATAAATGGGATTTTATTCACTTCAGCTTTATCAGAGTAAACAAATAAACAAAACTATTTACTTTTTCCAATAAAAATGAAAAGACTTCCCCAGACAGTTTCTTAAGTTTGTTTGTTCTGGACACAGGTGTCAAAAATGACTTGCAATTGTGTTTTCAGCTTTCCAAAAGTAACTGTTTTAATAGAAAAATGTTAGCATAAAAATAGCTCTTTAATTGACTGTTTTTCATATTTTTGTAACACCTCTTAGTAAACCTCAACTGAAAGAGCCAGAATGACTCTGATACGGCTGCTAACTAGTCTCAAATGGCCGTTTTAAAGTAAACAACAGAAAACAAGCTCAGGATTAAAGGGTTAACATAACCGCGCTCAGCACATAGCTGCTAAATATAAAAGACATGATCAATTAGATTTGTTCTTAAAAGAAGGAATCAAGTTCAAAGTGTTTCATGTGAACAGTTGAGAGCAGCCAAACATTGATCCCCACAAAGGACCGAAGGTCAAAACATCTCGACCTCTGCTGCTTCGATTTTTTACTCTTCCCTTTGAGTTCCCCTTTGGAAAAAAACAGAATGAGATCTCCTTCAAATAGATCAACGAAAAGAACTGGAAAATCTCCGACTTAGTGATGATCATTTCTTCGTGAGTCATAAAGTCACTAAACTATTATAAAGCTTTCATTTAAGTGCCAGAGGTTTTCTGTTTAACCTATCAGGAATACACTTCATCTGGAGTAGAATGTCTTAAAAATATATATTTATACTGTTATCAAGATCTTGTAACAGTCTTTCAGTGAGAAACTGTAACAAAGATTCAACCAACACACAGAATAAATAATGTTAATCCATAAAGGAAATATGTAGAAATACTGCAAAGGAGATTGGCCTGACTCAACTTAGCGTGACTCAACTTAGCATGACTCAACTTAGCTTGACTCAACTTAGCTTGACTTAGCTTAGCTTGACTCAACTTAGCTTGACTTAGCTTAGCGTGACTCAACTTAGCTTGACTCAACTTAGCTTGACTCAACTTAACTTGACTTAGCTTAGGCCACTCCAAGCTTAGCTTGACTCAACTTAGCTTGACTCAGCTTAGCGTGACTCAACTTAGCGTGACTTAACTTAGCTTGACTCAACTTAGCTTGACTTAGCTTAGCGGGATTTGACTTGACTTATGAAAAATTACAATACCATGCAAAAGTTATTTATGTCAGTAATTCAACTTAAAAGATTAAACTAATCTATGAGACAGACTCTAATCCAGATATTTCAGCCTTTATCTGTTATACTAGTGATGATTATGCCTACAGCTGATGAAAACCCCACATTCAGAATGTCAGACAATCAGAATATTGTGAAAAGGTTCAACATTCTAGACTCAAAGTGTCACACTCTAATCAGCTGATGAATCCAGAACACCTGCAGAGGGTTCCTGAGCCTTTAGATGGTATCTCAGTCTGAGCTGGACTACTGACATAAATTGACTTTTGCATCAGATTCTCATTTTATCAGTTTCACCTGTACTTGGCTTGCTTTGCCTTAACACAGCATACTTGGCCTGACTTGGTTTGACTTAAGCTGACATGAATGGGTGACATGATAACTGCCTTTAGTGTGCATGAAGCATTGTGATGATCTGGCACTGGAGTTGTGTCTAAAGGGAACTTAGGTGGAAATAAACAAGCAGGCCCGGGTGAACATGGCTGGATGATTAGGTGAGAGCAGAGAGAGATGGAAACAGTCCATAAATCATGACACGTAAGCTTCCAAACATTAAAACTAAATGATTGTGTCACGAGGAATAACTTGTTAATCTTTCAGATGAGTATAACTTACAGGAGAACTAGTTTATTTAGTATTTGAGTTCAAAGCATTATGAAAATCTGTAAAAATCACCATATCCGTTGATGCATGTGGAGACTAATGAGGATTTAGTGTTTGGAACGGACGTGAAAAGGGAGAAAACCATCAAATTAACAGCTAAGGAAGCAACATTAAGAGGATGATAAAGATTCAAATCCAGTGAAGAGCAGGTCTAAGTCTATTTCTATAGAGATATGTTTTATGTGTCATCCTTAATGCAAAGATGAATGCCTGTAGGGCAAAAACTTCATTATTACAAGAAGAATGTTAATTTTCCCAACTTTTCCTGGGTAGATGATCAGGTTTAGCTTTTTAGAGCCTTTTAACCTTTAAGAGAGAAATTCAGCTGATCCAGGGTTTTACAAACATATGAAAGCGGTTCACACCAGAGCTCACCAGTAGAAAGAGTAGCTGGCATTAAACACAGCTTTGCAATCTGGCGGCGATCCGGCCTGTGTGGGAGCACGCTGAGGAGCAACAACAACACAAACACAATGGAGATGCAGACATATGGCTCCTGAACCACAAAACTAATATGTCCAGACCAAAGTCAGCAGCAGCAGATACAAAAGCACTCGTTTTTACCCAGAAACAAAATGTGTCTGTCGGTACCAAACACTGGGTCATGAACCAGTAAGTAAAAGAATAGAAATCAGGAAATAGAATCTGACTGGTTGAGTTTGGATTCTTTTATGGTCTCTGTTCAAGTCAGTCAAAGATAAAAGTCAGCTGGTTTTAAGCCTGCGTCACACAGTCAGCGCCACACACACATCTTTATCTAGTCTGATTTAGTTTAAAGGTTATATTGTTTACAGAAATATATGGTTTTTAACCAATTTTACAATAAATTGTCTGATTGGAAATTTTAAAATTATTCAGAAAAAAAAAGTTTAAGGATTAAAATCTCAAATTTACCAGAAATAAATCAGATGTTTACTGAGATGGCTAAAAAAAACATTTGCAGGAAAAAACAGATTTTTTTAATTGCAAAAATAATATGTGGATCTTCTCTAAGTGATGAATTTATGTGATGAGAGATTTACAAATTTAAAGAAAACAAAAGCTTTGTTCTCCTTCTCGTCTACAGTGGCCTAAATACGCCGCCGCACTTTCATCATGTTCAGCTGCACCCAAACCTACTTTAATACTGCAATAGGAAACATCTGAACAAAAAGAGCTTTGTTGATTAAAAAATATACAAAACACAAAATCAAGACGGGTGAAAAGCAAAAACATCTTTAAGGTGTAATAACAAAAAGGGTCCAGTTGCCTTTGACTGAACCTGGAAGCTGGTTTACTGACTGATCATGGCTGACAGTTCTGCTCCAACGTCTCTGAGAGCGTGTTGTTTCCTGGGTCGTGAGCGAAAACTTGAAGCAAAGGTATCTGTAATTAACCCACAAAGTTGACTGTCGGCTTCAAAAACCCTCTTTATTTATTCCTCCTCCCTCTCCTCTCCGTCTCTATCCCTCTATCTTCTCCTTTTTGCTCCCTCATCGTCTCTCTGAAGTCCAGTTGCCGTATCAGACGGCCTAATTAAAGTAGCGTGTAATGAGGAAGCAGAGGAAGAGGAGGAGGAGGAGGAGGAGGGTCGGAGGAAGAAGAAAAGGAGTGGTAATTCGGGGATGTTACGTTTCCATCAAAGGAACGAGATCTTCAGACACTCTTTTCCGTTTCCACTGAACCTTGCTGCAACACCACATGTTCTTCCTCTTTGTATTCGCTCCTTTTTTATTGTTGTAATTAAATAATTCAAACCACATAGAAGAGAATTATAAAACAGACATTTTGGCATTGGTTTGGGTGATAAAGGGAGGCTGCAGATGCCTGTAGGGTGTTAATTAGGAGCAGCATTAAAGTTAAAGTAACACGGAGCCTAAGGACCTCCCCGGAGTCCCGGTCTGAAACACTCGTTTGGAATCAGCGCTGAGAGGAAGGTGTCTGTAAGGGGGACACACACACATGGGTGAGCTAAAATTAGACCTCTTTAGGTGAGGATGTGTGAAGGATTTGTGTTTAGAACCAACCTGAACAAACATAAGATCAGGTCCTGGAAGAGTGCCGGAGTGGCGACACTAACGCTGAAGTCTCAGCGCCGTTCTTTTACATTCTTGTCTGTTTGATTTGCATTTCTTTGTAGCCGTTTTCACTTTGATTCCTTTTGAAGTAGTTTGAATCCTCATTAAAAACACCTTGTATTTCTTTGCTGCTGCGTCGTATTATTTTGTGTCTTTCATGTCTCTTTGTAGCAGTTTGACATCTATTTGCAGCCACTTGAAGAATTGTTTCATGCTTTCATCGCGCTGATTTTATTTATTTTACTGTTTGGCGTTTTGACGCGGTTGCTTTGTCTCTTTTTGAAGTCCTCTAATTGCCATTTAATTGACTTTTCTCTTCTGCAAAACTTCATCTCTGTCTGAAGTCCTGTTCAATCACCCATGGTTGACAGAAGGAAGGAGGGTTATAATGTTTTTGCCTGTAGGTGTTTGACTTTAACAGCATGTCTCATGAACCAACGGACAGATTTAAATGAAACTTTCAGAAAGTGATCATTGGATCATTTTTGGGAGTCAGTCAAATTAAAGATGGATGCCACAGCTGACCCACCTTAGCAAACACAAACTGATAAAATTAAAATTATGGCAACCAACGATCAATTCCTTTAAAGTGGCACTTCACAGAAAAAACATTTTTAATGATTATGTCTGTTTCTAATGGGTCACTCTGAGTGTTTCATGCAGGCTGAACATGAAAATAGTCTCCTCCACCTATCTCCTGCATTAGCTTCTGATAGAAAATAGACTCTAGGTGAAACTCTAGGTTTAGAAAAGCCTGACAGATCTACGTCACACTGTCACTAACATTCATGGACTCACCCATCTTGACTCACGACGGGGAAGGCTGTTGTTGGTTTAGCGTCCAGGAAACAGCAGAGAATGTCTGGGCTAGTAGAAGCTAACCGTTAGCATTAGCAACTCCACCACACAGCAGAACTCCTCCAGGCTTGTGTTATTTGTGGAGATAAAACATCAACGTTGCATAGCAAACAGAGTCAGTGGTAGAGTCGTGTTGCTGTTAGCCAATCAGAGGAGAGATGTCCACAGATCAGGAGGTAAGACACCTTATCCTGTCGTGTTCAGCTCAACTCTGATCTGGCTCGCTTCTAGTTCCTGAAACAGGTGCACCGGAGCTTTTTTTCCCCCTGAGTACGACTTACAAAGCATTCATTCCCACTAGAGACCACCAGTACACAAAAGTTGTGTTGTGTTGTTTTTCTGGCGTTCTTGTCAGGGATATTGGTTCACACGTTATTTTTAAAGATATATTTTTAAACATAAAATTTGGTGCTGTCCCTGGAGCTCATTTCTGCACACGATCCACAGCTGATGTGAACATCCTTCCATCCAGAAGCCGTACTGAATCCTGACTGCATGCTTTTGTGACTCGGTGTAAATGAAGCGTAAGCATCACTTTATGACTTGTTATGTTGCAGTTCATCACTTTGGGCTTTTGAACTTTTTTTAAGTTCTTTGCATATTGGTGACATTTTGTGCTTCTTTAGTCTTTTCTTCTCTCTTTCTCTATAATTTGCAGCTCCTGGCAGCCGTGTTGCTCAGTTTGACTCTTTAAAGCCATCTCCTACCTCCTGGTAACACTTTGCATCTCTGCACGTCTCTCTTGAGACTTGCTGCAGACGTTTTGCAACTCTTTGTGGTCACTTTGTGGTTGTTTTGGATCTCAGCGTGGTTATTTTGTGTTTCTTCTTGGTTAACATCTACGGAAGGTGGCTTCTGTAATCCTCCCACTGATGTGAACCACAAAGAGGTTCTCTGCAGTCTTAGTTCAAGTGGAAAAAATCATGTCTCACAGTGAGTTTTGACTCGCTTTGACTTGCTTCATCGCTGATGATGAAATGACTTGAAAGATGGACAGAAGTATGTAGAGTGAGAAGGACGAGACGAGAGACAGAGACACGGAGACAACGAGGAGGCTGTAATTCCTGCATCATTACTTCAACGTCCATTTTTCCTCCACTGTCTCATCGTCTCTTTTTATTATTCGCTCTCATTTTTTTCTATTCGTCCTTTTTCTTTGTGTCTCTGTCATTAGATTTTATCTCTGTCTCCCTCGTTTTCTGTTGTTCAGACACTCAGACAAATGAGCCATGAAATATTCTCCATCAAGACACTGAGTGTGTGTGTGTGTGTGTGTGTGTGTGTGTGTGTGTGTGTGTGTGTGTGTGTGTGTGTGTGTGTGTGTGTGTGTGTGTGTGTGTGTGTGTGTGTGTGTGTGGGAGGAGGGTTCTACACATGCATGTTGAGTGTGCATGCACATTTTGCCTTTGGCTTTGAAGTCTGTGAGGTCTTCTGGCCGCTTTGGAAGGCAGCCCACCTCTGTTCGATCCGAAAAGAAATGATTTGGCATGCAGGAAATGAAACGGGCTGCTCCCGCTCAGCTGATCGGGCCAGGAGAGAGACGTTCAACGGCTCTGAGACAGAACCCTCACAAGCAAAGCAACAGAAACTCAGCCTTGCTTTGTCTCTTAGCTAATGAAGGACTCTCATCTGAAATGTAAATGCTGCAGAAGCAAACTTACATTCAGAGCCTCAGACTGGAAACCAGTAAGATCAACTTCATGGTTTTCTGTCAGTTTAATTAAGCAGCTTTCACAACAACCAGGCCTCTGAAGAGGACGGTGTTTAATCAGGCGGTTAGGAACCTGGACAACGAGACAGCCAGGTCACACTGCTGCCATGCCTTTCAGAAACTGGTCATGGTTTATTTAGAAATGTGGAAAATGTGTAACACTTCATTTTTGAATGTTTTTGTGTTTCTGCTCAGGATTAAAGATTCAGAGGCTTCTTGTAGGAACTGTACGGCCGTCGTTTGGTAAAGTTTAACTGAAAAAACACTAGAGGCAGCTTCTTCCTACAGAACTATTACGGGCATCATTTTAGAATAAGAATGAAACTTTTCTTTTAAAACAACACCATATTTTTCTTATTTTTTACTGAAACAGTTTTTCTCACATCTTTTTGTGGCACAAACATTTTTTAAATTGATGACATTTATCATTGATTTCATATCAGACTTAAAGTCTTAAGAGGAAAAAAACAAAAATGTTCTTTTACTCTGAATGAAAATAGAGAAACAAGTAAACTTCTCATTTTCATGATAATCTGCAGGATTTAATTCTGCTGAAAATCCATCAGATTTTAAACAATCATTGTTTTACAGCAGCTTCGACCATATTGGATTACATTAACAAGGTAAATAGTTGGGAAATAACTTAATAACCAGATAGTTTTATTAATGGCTCCTGCAGACCTGTTCCAATTACCAGGTTCCTGCAGAGCTCAATTAAAGATCTTAATGATATATCCCATTAGGGTAATCAGGTTAACTGCTTAATTAACCAGTCACTATGAAGGACAACAGGAATGAATGAACTAGAAGAATGGAGTTTGAAAATAAATATACTGCACTAGTAGGTTTTGGGGTTTGAATGAACTATTTTATTATTTATTCATTTTAAAAGAAAGAGAAAAATCAGATAAATGATCGTAAATGACAGGTTTACAGGTAGGAGGTAAGAGATGAGGCTTTAGGACAAAAAGTACTAAAAATGATATCAATAAAGTAATTAATGACTTTCCACTGTATTAAAACCCATGTTGCACCAAAGGAATTAAACACATAAAAGCGTGTAGCCCTGGTGTGAAAATTAAACGGTTAAAAATAAATTCATTTTTTTTATCATGACTGAAAAGACAAAATAAAAAATAAAAATGCTAAACACAAAAAACAACAAAATCAAAGAGTCAAGCATAATCATTCAGTTTAAAATAATAATTCCAACTTAGACTAGCTGTTAGCTCATCAATCCATCCCAGCTGTTTCTCTAAAGTGGATCCAGTGTGTGCTGATTTCCCTTTCTTCCCTCTGAACGTTTACTGTGGATTTTATTATAACTCATTCATTTTTCCATGTATATATACCTGGGGGGGTTGTGTGACCTCCTGGTTTCATCTCTACAACCTTCCATCAGATTCATGGCATTTATTTTCTGGCCAGCTGTTGAAGCACATCTGGTTGTTGTTGGTGGAACACCAGCAGTTCCTGCCCTCACACAGAGAAACAAACACCATAAAAAAAACCTCAACTGGACGACATCACGTTCCTATGAGTACTGATCTGAAACTGAACACATCTGGGTACTATGTACGGAGGAGCTGTGTTACCATAACAACCATATCAACACCATATTCACACCGCTCAACCTAAGAAATGTCCTTAATCACTTTTGTTTTGTAAATGTGGCCATTACAGGGTTTCTGAATTGCTAAAACACTAAACCTGATTCTTTAAACTGGCTGAGTTATTATAATAAAACCAAGCAGTCATTTGACTTAGCTCTGGTAGTGCTGAGGGGGTCAGAAAATCCTGGGAGTTCTAGTGTTAAAGCTGCAGTAGCAAATCTACAGAACAAGCTAGCTTTTAAACACAAACACGGAAAACTCACGTCAGCTATCCTCCCTGGACCATTTCCACCGGAACTAGAAACCCACATTTTTAGAGGAAACAAGATAGCTCTAAACACCAGTCGTCGTTTTCTAGCTCCAAACATCTTCTGTTGTCCCTGACTTCAAATGGTGTTTGTCTCTTTGGGACTCTGGTAGTTTGTCCTAAAGTTGAAGTGGTAGCAGCCGGCTGTTTCTCCTTCTCTGATGTTATTGAGCGGAGAACCTCTCACACCAGTGGTGTTCAGGTGCTGAATATGTGAGTGTGGAATGAGTGGAGGACCCAGGGAAGTGTGGCGGTTCGGCGAGACCGAGAACTGGATGATCCCATCGTTGCTACTGACCGAGTCGTGTTATTGGCTGAGGTTTTAGACAAATGCGAGAGAACCACTTCTGGGAATTGAAAACCGGTTCTTGTTGAGAACCAGTTTCCACTGTCTCAGTTCCTGAGAATCTTTTGCCATTTTTGCAAACGAGTACCTTATCAATTCCAGTCGGCGCAAATGATGTCACCATGCATGTTGCATAGCTTACACATTTACTCAGCAGGAAACATGGCGTCTAAGCGGCACAAACGCTCGAAAGTTTGATTATACTTTACGAGAAAGGATGACAACAGAACAGCTTGCAACACTTGCAAAGTAGATATTTTATCAAAGGGAGGAAACACTACAAATATGCAAAAGTATTTGCGATAACTTAAAGTGAATGTCGTGTCGTGACCTGCTCCAGTCTAGTGAATTTCACCGCAGCAGCGGTAACGTTTGCACGTCCTCTCCTGTTCCTGCTGCAGGTAACTAATCAGCTAACACTGCCCATCATGTTAGCATCATTTACCTCATATATACACCTCCACACTAGCAGACTCCAGCGACTAGAGTCTGACCCGTGGTGAGACACTACACCATACAAGAAGATGACTCTGCCTTCACAAGGCGCATAAAGGAGAACATCTGGAAAGATCTTTCTAAACAATACCAGGTACAATTGATTATTTATCATTAATAAACTGACAGTTATAATGCAGAAGACCGTATGCTATTATTTTTTGCCACCTGTTGAACTACTCAGGAACTGATAAGGGAATTGGATTGATAGAATCATCAATGGCATTGATATGGATAAAAACAAAACGTTGTTAAGAGGCATGAAATAATATATTTGCAGATATGCTATAGTAGCTTTAATTGCCCCTTTTATGAGTTATTGCTATCAACTCAACTATCCTGCAGCTGCCACCATCAATGTTTTATTTGTTTTTTATAATGTGACATTCTTGTCAGTGTCCAGTAAAAATACTGCAGAAGTGTGACTAAAGCCACATGGGCACGGTTTATTTGTCTTTTTCCTCCACAAATAAATAAAAACATTTCCAGCACATGTCTGATTAGGAGGTTGAACGTAAAGGATGCAGTTGTCATAGTTTCCAGTAGGCTTCTCAGACCAACCAAACACAGACTTTTGTCAGCGTCTTCACAAACCCTCATTTTATAAATGTGGGATTTTTAATGAAAAGCACCTTTTGATAACCTCAGATAGAAACTGGATCAGCGAGCTCTCACTTTGACCAGGACTTGGAGAAGCGTTTTATGCAGTAGGTGGTGCTTCATCCTCTCTAGCTTTACTCAGAAGTGTTCCCGGGGCCGTCGAAGCGTTTATTACGTGTGTGATAGTTGTACAGTAATAGAAGAAAGGGCCTGAAGGAGGTCGGTGGAAATCCTGTAACACGGTCCTGCAGTAGGACGGCTTCATGTCAGATGTTTTAATACCTCTCACAGCAAGCGCGGTGAATGAGGGACAGGATGTACGATCAGGAAATACTGGAAACATGTAGAACATGAGAGGAAGATTCTACTTAATGCTGCAAAAATACACAAGAAAACCTGTAGAGAACCAAAAGAAACGAGCAGATATAGTGTTATTGCAGTCTAATGGAAGCAGTTAAAGGAAATGTGTTGTTTTCATATTATACAGTAAGTCAATCTTCGGCTGTAGAAAATAGTCAAAGACAGCAGTTTAAACTCATTTAGAGCACGTTTTTAATCTAAATGTGACCTTTCGGTACCCGTATGAAACATAATCCAATAAAACCTAAACACTTCTCTGCAGTGGTCTCTGAGTCTGAAGCCGTCTAATGTCTTTCTGCTCCAGCCTACAACGTCTTAGTAGCTCTGGAGAAGAAGATGTAATTAATTTAATGTACTGTGAAGTCATGAGCCTTTTCTCCTCACAACGGTCTGCCCTCGACTCCGAGCTTCCCTCCTTTCACTTCTGTAACGCTGAACCTCAGGTCAGACAAACGACGCTGCATCAAAACTCACCGCTCGTCCTAAAAAACGTCGGAGCAGAATTACTTTCAGTGTACGAGTTTTGCAACAAGCGTCTCATGTAGCCGTGATGTCATCATGCTAATTATGCAACTGTGCTGATTCCAAGAGCAGATAATAACTACCTCAGCATCCTTAATAAACTGGAACCCTCCTCTCCACGCATTCCTGGACGCTCCGGTATGAGCTCCACCAGGGATTCATTAGCTCCGTTCACACTGTTCACACTATTCTGAAACGAGTGCAACAATAACAAATGGGCTTCGAGTGTTTAGACGTTGCTTTAACACCACAATGGACGCATTTGTACAAACTAAACAAAGAGAAAGTGTAGCCTTTAGTGCAGATTCCCTCCCAGTTATCCTTGCTGTGATTATGATTGGTTACACTCACAAACTCACTGCACCACATGCCTTCATTCATCAGAAAGCAGCTCAGTTAAAAAAAAGAAAAGAATTAGAACCAGAAATCGTTTGAATTCATTTATTGCTTTTGCAAATGATCGTTATGTGGTAAAGAGAAATGTTCCCAAGGACAGTCACGGTCAGACAAAACTATTTGGCGTGCACCCGCTACGCTAAGGCAGTGGTTCCCAACCTGGGGTCCGTGACCCCCCCCCAAGGGCTTCCCCACTATTTTGTCTGTGCTGAGCTTGTGAGGTTACGAAGATTACAATTACAAACCCAACAACAGCCCCAACAGTAGAATCAAAAATCTGCATAGGAGTCAAACGTTTAAAGGTTGTAATGAATCATTTTGGATGTGTGTATGTGGAGAAGGGTTGGGGCTGCATGGGGCAGTGTTCATTTTGTTGACAAAGTTTTTTTGTGACGAATTTTTGCAAATGAAAACAAAACAAAAACTTAAATTGGTGCTTCTGTAAAGACTAAATTATGACGAAGGTTGATCAACATTTTCGACGACGACTAAAAGACGACAAGAAAAATTGACAATAACGAAAATCAGAAAACAGAAAAGATGGGCGAACGGAATAAAGATCATAGACAGATATCCCTGAACGTAGCCCGCCCATTTCTCTCTTAATGAAAGATATGAAGCAAAATGGGCGGTTCCCACCACCGCCATCTTGGCCGTGTCACATGTCACGTCACGCCCAGACAATCCAAAAATGGGAAAAGAGGTGGCGCTGAGAGTGGGGCTGTGAGGGTGGGAGCAAATGGTTGACACCCGTAAACTGAACCAATGTAGCTACAACGAGCTAACCTAAGCTAGCGGAGCTTGGAGCCAGGCAGCTAACCTGAAGCTAACGGAGGATTTCGGGTGCTTTCAGTGAGAAAACCGTGGTTGAACGACTCCAAAGTGAAGCAGCATCAACTCAAAGAGCTGCAGTGTTTCTGTAGTCTCCCTCAGAGAGCTCCACAGGTGACCAGCACAGCTACAGCCTCTCATGGAAGACAGAGCGGAGCGGGCAGCCGCCTGCATATTGGTGTCTGTGCCGGTAACGGTTGAACAATTTATGTCTAAAAGTGAGCGTTGGTGGAGGCGGGAGGGGGGTAGATTGCTGAACTGAACGTGCAAAGCGACGCATCGGGTTGTTTAATGGTTTTCAGGGCGCTGCTATGACCGTAATATTATCAGCGTTTGGTGTTCTAGCTGTGTTTTTGTGAGAAAAAAAACATTCAGGTGGTCCAGAAAAATGTTCAGGCAGCCCACCTTGGTAAATTAGTGCAGGGAAAAAATAAATACACCTGAAAACATTTCTTACCTTTAGTTTCCCTCCTCACATTAGTAGAATAACACCTACGCTCATCGCTGCCTCCGTTCTCCTCCGTGATTAAAGCAGAATTAAGAGGGTTTTAAACAACAAAATGTTTCATTTAAGGTCATAATTAAAACATAAGCTTCTATTTTGGGATAATCATATTTGAAAGTGCGACTCCAGAGAAGTCAGCGCCTCCAGTCATGAACCTCACCGCACCTCACTATAGCTACAGGAGCGATGGTATTCTAGTCCGTGTGGCAGCGGTGCACGGATTCAGCCAGAACAACATTAAAACAGCCACGAGTCTGTCTGAGGCAAACGTCCAGAACCTCCTGACTTTAGCCTGACATTAAAGGTGAGGATGGGTTCTACAAGTGACCAGTGATCCATGACTCCAATCTTTTTAGTGACATTAAAATTCTTGAGAAGCTGGAGGTGCTGGAGTGCCTGAAACACATTTCCTTCTCCTTATAAAATAGGCCAAAGAGGGACGTAGTCTTTGTTTACAATCTGTCCCGCCTCCATACTTCCTGTTTCCAGAGCCAATCATATTTGAGCATGCGGGGTGGAAAGAATGGAAGGACAGCATGACTGGTAATGGACTTATTCTGGTACTTATGGCCAAAACTAATTACTGATAGTTGACTTGATTTCTATACCTGTCAAAAAAAAATCATAGTTTTAAAACTTTGAGTAGCTTGAAAATGATGCTTCTGGAAGGAAAACTTTCCACACATTCCCACAAGATATTTTTCTGTTGCTCTTTATTCCCAAAATCAAACAAGCAAAAGAAAAATTCGCGTTTCTGAGTTTCAGGTTGTTTGATCACGCTGACGATAGCTAATTCCAGTTACCAGCTGATTCTTTGGTGCATTTCAAAATGAACCCCTACTGTGACTGTTTTTTTTCTTAATTTTCACATTTTACTTACATTTTAAAACTCTTTTGACGTACAGCTTCTCAGAAGCAAAAAGATCCAACAATATAAAAAAGACAGAAATCAAGGAGAGGTCAGAGTTCTACATCTGAGACCATCCTATCTGCAGGAACCCTCTCGACCTTTTCCGACCCCTCACAGTTGACCTCTTTTCATTCAGCACACAAACTGCTCCAGCATGACCGTGTCAACATGTCACGAAATGTAAAATTATCCCAAAGACGCTCTCTCGTGTACAAAAACAGGAAGTTGTTCTTCTCTAAATGAAATGCACCCGCTTAGCGAGCAGGAGTGCGCTCCCCAGAGGCAAAGCCTTGACAAGCAGCCAAACAGTTCCATGTCGCTCTCCTGATCCTCGCTTACATCGGTGGGCGGCGGAGGTGAAACCTGCTCTGAGAAACCTGCTCTGAGAAACCTCAAATCTCTCCTGGATGACTAAATAATATAGAGCAGAGTCATAAATAATACTTTTGTAAAGTCAGTAGAGATGAAACTTCTACAGCAGCAGATCCTGCATATATGTCAAACTATTTCAGGAAAACAAATAATTCTGTTCCTCCTGTGATTCAGGTATAATGTCATGGATTCTTTCTGTTTGATCATAAGGAAAGCTGTTGCACGTGTGGTGGGAATATTTTGTGTTTCTATACATAAAAACATCTACTTCTGCTTACGTTCTAACCACGAGGCGACGTGGAAATGCATTCATCTCTCAGAATAATGAACATTTTGCCAAAGTGCAACTGGATTATGTCGTGTTCCTCATTACCAGGTTTCCTTGTAATCAACTTACCTCCATATGACCTGCTGTTATCAAGGACTGCCCACTTCAGAGAGCTGAAATGGTCATTCTGTTCTCTCTCCTGTTTTCAATTTCCACTTAATCTCCAAAGACAACATTTGCTCGACTAGCAGACCTCATCGGGTCAAACTGGATGGAGGAATTCAAAACAATAAAACTTGTTTTTGTGGCTAAAATATAATGTGGAGGTCTGCATATCCTCACAATAAATTAATAGGCTCTATTTCCCTTTAAATATAATATAATATAATATAATATAATATAATATAATATAATATAATATAATATAATATAATATAATATAATATAATATAACATGAATAGTATAGTGTTATGGCCGTCCCCTGTGCAGCACCTCGGACAGCTCCGCCCTGAAGGCGCTCTGCAGCTCTGGTTCAGCACCGTGGACAGCGCCAGAGCGGCAGAGTCACACAACTGCACTGAATCAGCTGATAAGTCTCTCACTTTAGTATGTTACAATATAACATAATAGAAAAGAATATAACATACCATAATTTATAAGATATGATATAATATAATTTAAAGGTTAAAAATGGAACAATTGAATAAAAAGCTATATATTTTTTAAATAATGCCTACGGGGCGTTTAGAGTTGTGCAGAATGAAGGTACAGTATTTCCTTTAAAAACTATATTTTAATAAAAGAATAATCCAGCTCAGTGGCCTAGCGGTATGAGTGTCCGCCCTGATCAAATCCATGGTCGGGTCATACCAAAGCCTTTACAAAAAAAGTGACCCAATGTCTCCCCTCAGCACTAAGGGGTTGGATTCAGGGGTTAAACCACCAAATAGTTTCCAAGCACAGCCACAGCTGCAGCTCACCGCTCCCCACGGGGATGGGTCTAATGCGGAGAACAAACACCAGTGTGACGACTAATGGGACTTTAACTTTAATCAAATATTTATTTTGACGGGCATGACACTGGGTTTATGTTTACATCTACCAGCCAATAGAGGGCACCACTGCGGGTTGCCAAATACGATAAACAGTCTGCTTGGCACAGCGAGGCTGGCTCTGTGAAAAATGGCGGACTCTGCAAGTCAAGCAGCTGCTTCTGAACCCAGAAGATGTCGTTATCCTTCCCAGAAGAGGAGCGACCATAAAAGATGAGTTTAGGTCGTCACTGGACCTGGTGCTGGCTGCTCACTTCACGTATCGGCAGCAAACCCGACGGCTGGAAACCTTGTTCTGTTGTTGCAGCTACAACCTCCACACACTAGATGTCGCTCTGGTGTTCGTGTTCCATATTCCACCTTTAAAAGAATAGAATAGAACATAATATAATATAATTTCATATGATATCATTAAGCGTTGGAATTTCACACGTTAATTATGGTTAATTAATTAGAAAATATTAACGCATTTAACTCTTTGGGTCCCCCAATTGGGGGACGTTGAAGTTTAGCAGCAAAATACATGCCCTAAACATCAATAAATATCGTCAAGCTGTACCTCTAAACAACATCATAACCTTGGCTACAAGACCATGTAAACCTTTTTATGTGCTCCAAACACAAAACTACAATCAAAGGAGTGATCAGAAATCTCTCTTCATGTGTGACTTTGCCCTCATTTCTGTCTCTAACGCTGCTAAAAATCCCATTGTAAACATATTCTATCCACCCATTATGAAGCTAAAGCCCTGATCCTACATGTGTATCTCCCAACACTCTACAGCTGTTTCACAGACAAAGAAGCCAGCAACAAACACAGAAATCGTATTTTCTCAGCAGATCTCCAAAAACGTTTCTTACCTTTGATGTTTCACCTTGAAAAGATTGTTTTATCCAGACTTTATCATTTACCATTAACCCTACCTCTGTGTCACACTCAAAACAGTTTAGACAGAAAATAGGCTTACAACTCAAACATCCAGTAGAACTTTTCTCTTTCCTGGTGTGTGTGCGTCGGCGTTATGACGAGTCTCATTGGCTGACTGAGCCGTCAATCTAATTTAGGTGAGTAACGCTTGATTCTATTGGCCCTAATGATCCAAAAGAGGTGTCAATCATCTGAATTGACCAATCAGTCACGGAGATAGAAGGCGTCTGGAATAGCTCCAGCCTCTGCCAGCAGCGTTTTTAGGCATGATGCACAGCAGCAGCTCCAAACAACTTTATTTTACTGTTTTGAATTGAAATACAATTGAAAAGCATTTTTTTAGAAATTAAAAGAGCTTGACTTTACAATAATAATGTCCATGTCTGTTGTTTCATTTTCTGCCTCATTAGTTTTAATTAAAGAAATTGCTTTTGGGGCAAATTTTCTTGAACGATTAAAATTCAATTAAAGATTAATTAATTACAAAGCTTCTAATTAATTTGATTAATCGAGTCCCACCCCTAGATATAATATAATATAATATAGAATAATAATATAATATATTATAATATAATATAATATAATATAATATAATATAATATAATATAATGTAGAATAATAATATGATATAATATAATTTAATATAATATAATATAATTTAATATAATATAATTTAATATAATATAATATAATTTAATGTAATATAATTTAATATAATGTAGAATAATATAATATAATATAATGTAGAATAATAATATAATATAATATAATGTAATATAATATAATATAATATAATGTAGAATAATAATATAATATAATATAATATAATATAATATAATTTAATATAATATAATATAATATAATATAATATAATATAATGTAGAATAATAATATAATATAATATAATATAATATAATATAATATAATTTAATATAATATAATATAATATAATATAATATAATATAATGTAGAATAATAATATAATATAATATAATATAATATAATATAATATAATTTAATATAATATAATATAATATAATATAATATAATATAATATAATATAATTTATTATAATATAATATAATGTAGAATAATAATATAAAATAATATAATTTAATATGATTTAATATAAAATAATATAATTTAATATAATTTAATATAACAGTATATGTATATATATATATATATATATATATATATATATATATATATATATATATATATATATATATATATATATATATATATATATATATATATATATGTTTGCTATTTATATTCAAGTTTTATGATCCCTAAAAGAATAAAATAATTTGAGATGGAACAGTAAAATAAAACAACATAAAAACAATCTTTTAGACTCCATAGCTCCTTGTAGTCCTATAAAATTTTGATTATTGTTGAATATCCTGCAAATAAAAAGCTGTAGTGTTTTGTCTACAAATAAAGCAGATGAGTCCTGTTACTGTGAGATATCACCCAGAGGGCTAACACTTTCCCAGCAGGGGGTCACCGGGGGCAGTGAAATCATCTCTCTTCTCTGCAGGTTTCTCAAAAATGAAAAAGAAAACTTCCTTTTATCTGTTTCCAATCTGCTTTTATTCATTGTGTGCAATAAAACATTAAAAAGGGAAATTCACAGTAGGAGGAACACGCTGCAGAGCCTAACAGATCGCAATTATCTTAACACCAGATACGCAACAATTGAGTTCTCTTATCTTTTCTCACACTTATCAGAAAGAGGTCGTGACCTTTTGGTTAATTTTTTAGTGCCAAGCAGAGATGTCGCAGCACAGAAAAAAGATCAGCATAAAGCTGCGACCATTTTCTCCTTTTGCAGCTTGATAAAAGCGTCTATCTTCATAGCGGCTGCGGTTCGTCATTAGTGTTAAGAAAGTAGAAGCTTGGAGAAGGAACATAACCCTGGGGGAGGCGAAGGAAGAGAGATCTGTCAGTATGAAAGTCATTTACGAGAGCTCCTCAGCGAGCGAAGCTGGAAAAAAGCAGCAGCCGAGTTTCACTTCACACTTCAGACTTATCAAGCCACTTACCAGACATCGAAAATCAAATTAGTTACAGCCGCCAGCTTTGTTTCAGCAAAAGTAATACGGTTTGAGATATTGAGCTGCGCGAGACATCCCAAAATTTAGATCATTTGATGCTTTTTTCACCTCTTTTGTCCATTTTTTTCCTTCGGTTTTGGAACAAATAGAAATCTGCAGAGTTAAAATGAAACACCATCGTCAGCAATCAAGGGATACCTTCTGAGTGAGCAAATACCACAACAATCCATCACAGGATGGAGCTCTGGTTTCCTAAAACTGTCAGTATTTGTGGGTTAAATGCACTGGTTTATACTGGGAGAACAATACTCCACAAACAAATCAAAGTTCCTGTCCACGTTCTCCTTAAACATGGAAAAATGATCCCTGGTTAAACAGGTCTCTACACCATGCTTTTATTTTGACACTAATGTGTTTTTACATGAAGCTATGTTTAGTCAGCCATATGTTTTATTTACATTTGAAAAATTGGATCTAACTTTATATATTTTTACCAGTTCCTCTCTACATATTAAGACTTCCTTTTGTATATCTGACAATTTCATCAATATTTTTTGTTTTATTATAGATATTTAGATTTATTATAACATACTTAGACTTTATTTTATATACTTTCTACATGTATATTTAGAATTTAAGTACTTGAACATAATTTGATAAACATTTCAATATTTTGTTTAAAAATTTAATTTGATAATTAAATGTTGATTCTACATCATTTACAACCTTTTTCTACTGATTTATGTATTTTAGATGATATTTAAAACATTCTGATGTATCTTTATGCAACAGAATTGATTTGATTTTAGATGCCTTTATAAAACTAGATTTGACCCTGAATGTTTTTATTCAAATTCATACATTTAGATTTAATTCTACATTTCATTCTTTTACATACCCTGATTTAAATCTATATCAGAATCAGGAGGGTTTTATTGCCAGATGTGTGAGAAATCACAACATTAGGAATTTGCTGCGGTACTTGGTGCAAAAAGAAAGATAAAAAATAACAGATAAGCAAATATAAGAAGTAATAATATACTCATGATAAAATTATTAATATAAAAAGTGTCAATAATTAGAGAAGCAGCTACTATATACACAGTGCAGGTACTAATCAGAGTGGATCAGCTTCAGGTACAAACACAACACCGGGTCATGTGACTGGGACCAAGCGACTGGAGTGGGCAGCCCTAGGATTGACATTCATGAGTCCAACAGCAGAGGGGAAGAAACTGTTCTTGTGGCGAGAGGTTCTGGTCCGGATGGATCTGGATATATAGGAGTTTGGTTTCATACGTTTTAAAATATTCATCTTTTCATTATTTATCTCAGGTGAAATTGGTCAAATTACAATTTGGTGATTTTGATCAAAATTCGGGTTTCATCTTTTTTTACTAATGAACTTTTAATATATATCCATTAATGTTTAGATTTCATTTTATGCACTTAGATTTGATTCCAAACATTTATTTCTAACATTTTTTGAAGCTAAATTTTGCAACAGTCTGTGGGGACATTTCCAGAGGGGGAATTAAAAAACACACAAATAGGATGAGACAGGAACTAAAACTATTAGAATGTAACATTTTAAACTAAACCTATAAAGATTTAAAGAAAAACCACCGTCTCTAATGTTGTGGTTTCAATGATAATTGATGGATCACTATTTTGAGTCAACATTTTGACGTCAGCCAATTTGCAGCAGCATCACATGTGAGGTTTAAAACTGGAGCTGTTCACACGGTTGAAGTGAAGAAGACAAAAGAGTCTCCAGTTTAACGCTTGTTCTGGGCTCTGATTCAGAAGGTGTTTCGCAGACTAAATCTTTGCAGCGAAAGCCGAGCTGGTAAGCAGTCTGACTGCAGGAGGTCAGTTTTTCTCCTTGCAGCTGAACATCAGAGAGTTTGTCCTGTGGGTTTTGAAAAATTCATTCACACGATAGGTCAAGCAATTTTCCAAAACCGTTCCTCAAATCTGCTCTTCAGCTGGGAAAGAAAAGCATTTATAAACTGTTTTTTCTCATGGCAACAAGACAATAGGACGGCTGTTTGTTGTGAAGCGGTGCTCAGAAAGCTTTTACGCTGTAATGTGTTTTAATTTGAGTTTACTGAGCAGCGATTTCTAAGCCATGCAGCAGGCCATGTTTAATGGACATCCCAGGCCATCTTCAGCAGGCTAATGCAACCCCACAACATCTTTAATGACATAATGCAAACCAATGCCATCTTTGATTAAATAATGCAAATGTAATGTTTCGTTGGCTAATAGAATAATGCAACATAAATTTGATAGTTAATAGAATTATGGGAGCTGCAGTAATCACTAGTCTGAGAAGCTAATGCTGCCTGAAGCAGGAGGCTCCTGATGTAACGGTGGAGGACAGTTCTGGGGTTTTATCGCCGCGTTTCTGGTTGGCTCCATTTGTTCTTCTACATTTTCAGTGTGGATCAGTTTGTGGTGCAGTTAGTTCCTGGTTCTTGCACTCTTTCTCATGATGATCTCTGAGCATCACAACTTAGAAGAGAAAAAGTAAGTTTTGTTCACTTTAACATCCCACCAGGTAACACATTGCAATGGCATTCACGAGGGAGGTTCCGGAAGTGTCTCAAAGAATCCCAGAGAAGATTCCTGGCTGGAACTTGAATCAAGTGTAAATAATCTTCATCAGCATCACTGCAGGCGTCTGCAGTGCCCCACTGGAGCCCTTCGTCTCTATTTGGAAACACAAATTTCCAAGAAATTTAGAAAATGTTCTCATTTTTACACTAAATAATAATAATAATAACTATTATTATTATTAATTATTAGAAAGACAATAACAAGAGAAACTATACATGAAAATTGGACAAATCTGTAAAAAAATTTCAAAGAACCAATTTTCTTGTTGCAATTTAGTCACAAAGTATCCTGATTACATCTCAATTCATTTGTTTATGTGTTTATCCTATTTTATGGTAATCTAATAGAAAAGGCTTCCAGACAACACATACCTGGTGTTAGCACTCCTGGGTGTTTTACGGTAGGGAGCACTCACTACATTTATTACAGCACTAGAGGAAGTGTTGTTGTTTGTGGTCTTGCTGTTCTGAACGACTCCTCAAAGGAAGTAAAACACCATGATTGACTCATTATTCACTTCACACTCACACTTCACTGTAATATTCAGTTGTTAACTGAAAAAGTAATATATTAAATAGGTTCATTTTGTCTCTGTAATAAACTAATATTCCTTAAGAAACGTTGTGGTTTTACAGATGTTTTTCATACCTGCTTCAGTCTTCCTCAGATCATCACCCGACTCTCTGCCATCGTGCCATTTATCAGCCTGCTGGACTGGGGGCGTGGTTTGACAGCGCCCCCAGACCAGTCCCCCCCCCCGCCCCAGTACAGTAACTTTAGATATTTTAATATATAAAATACATTAAAACAATGTAAACACAGTAGTAAATACACTATCGTAGACTGGATACATAGCTGTATTGCAGAAGCATAACCCAGAAAAGTGCTATGCTCTCTGCTGTCCAGGCGGGGGGTTGCTTTGCAACACCCCCCAGCCAATGTAGAAGTATAAACATAAAACGTCTTCGTCAACGCGTATGCTAGCCCTAGCCTGCAGAGCTGACGGAGAAGTATAACTTAGCCTTTATTCACCATTAGCATTGTTAGCTCAACATTAGCCTCTAGCCTGCTTCACTTGATATTAGAGTAAAACCTAAAGATGTCATGGCTTTTTAGGGGTACAAGACATAACTTCTGGGTCGCTCCTGTTTACTGGCTTTGGTTCTTCGAACAACTCTGGAGCTTTTTGCCTGCTGGTGTTGAATTACACATGCTGGCGCTGCAGCGTTAGCTCGACACAGACTCAACAATACTACGTCTCTATTTTGTTTTTTTTGGAAGGAGAAAAACTGACAACCCTCAGCTGGCTGAGAATGAAATCTGTTTCAATGTAACCTTCCTTCCAACATGATTGAGACATTAGACTGTGTTGTGATTATTTCACAGTAGAATTCTTACATGTTGCACCTTTAATTGAGACTCTTCTGGACTAAACTGCAACAAATGGCTTTGTTTCCAACAACGTCACATGCCCAGCGTGACCCAGCCAGACGCAAAAACTCTCAAAAGTGTTCAACCCAATTTCGACTAATTCCAAAATTAAAATGGGCATTTTTTCAAACAATAATTGTGTTTGAAACTCGTGGCAGCTCAGTGAGACATGGGCTTTAACTCACACTGAGTCAAGTCCAGACCTACCCTGAAGGTCACGCCACAAACTGAACTTCCTGCCTTTTCAAGACAAATCAATCTTCCATTAAGAGAACGTGTGTGTAAAAGAAACCCTGAATGACGACATCTATGAATGTCTTTTGTAGGCTTCCTACACTTAGCTATAATAAAAGAAATGTTTTCCTTTGTTTGCTTGTGTGTGTTCATGTGTGTATCAAGTCACACACTGATCAATAGTTGTGATTGAAAGACCCATTAGCCATTGGAAGCCAAAGAGACGGCACAACTTCACATGAGCACACACACACACACACACACACACACACACACACACACACACACACACACACACACACACACACACACACACACACACACACACACACACACACACACACAGCACATGACAGGTAACAAATTAAAAGCCTGAGTGAGATGAATATACATCCCCATAAACACATTTTACTGCACATGTCGGCTCTGACTGTAATTCACCACTCCCACCTTTACTGTTCTGCTTTCATTCTGCTTTTATGACCAACTCTGAGACAAAGTCATGATTTATAATTACACAAACAAGATATGAGAGGTATTTTTCAGGATTTATCTCAATGGTCATTCTTCATAACCTGAATGAGCTGCTTTCATGCCTGCATGATTATTTCTTCAGTCTTGGAGCCATCAGCCCTCGTTTGGTGGTTTTGCCTCTGATGGCTGCACACATTTCCTTCTGAGGTTCCAGAGAAGGTCCAGATAACAGATAAATGGACAAAAAAGATTTAAGATCATATTTTGTTTGATGTATCTAGTCTCTTTTGTTCTTTCTTCTCATAAAAGTAAAACTACAGTTTGACTGAAATAGGAGCCTTTTATTTCCAGGAGCTGGCTCTTAAACTACAGATTATGGTAATAATCTATGTAGACTGATCAACAAGACACACCTGGCTACAGCCTGCCCACTGTTGCTCTTTAACACCAGACCCGTCCTTCACTGGTCACTATAACCAGGGAGAGAACATGTTAGAAGGCGTCTCAGCGGTCTCAACCTTCTTGACTGTCTTGGAGATTTGCTGATCTAGACTGTGTCTATATATTTTGCTCATTTGTATATATAGCACTTTTCTAATTAAAGGACTCCAAAGTACTTTAACTGTTTAAAATGAAGCTGATTCTAAAAGACGTAACAAATGTATAAATACTGTAAAACAGGGCTCTCCAATCCTGCTGGAGGACCACTAGCCATCATGTTCTATGCCCCTTTTCCGACAGCACGGTTCGGTATTTTCCACCAACTTGTCATTACCTGCTTCAATATGGTTGCTAGCGTACTGAGCCATTCCGACTGTCGTCCACTGATTGGCTAGAGAGTGAAGTCACTGGTTGCTCCAGAGCTTCCTGCCTGCAGCTGTTTATGGGTTCAGAGTCTGACACAAAGCCAGAATGTTCAGCATCAGCACCAGTGTTGTGCTGTGTTCTGTTTGCATCCAGATCACCTCGCGCTACTTTTGTGTTGGTTAAAGATTGCGAGTGCCACATGTGACCCCACCACCTCGCACGCAGACTCTGATGAATGCACCACTGGAGCCGTCTCTCAGTTTGACTTTGAAAAGCCGCCACAACAATTTGAGTGGAGTCAAGTTTAGCCAAACTGATCCAAACCGATCCGTGTTCAACAAGGAAAAGGGGCGTTCGTTGTTTTCCTGCTCCAACACACCTGTTCCACAACATCTGGACCCAACATACATGCTTGGTTGAATGGAGTTTTTAAGTGAGCCTTTGAATGTGTGTGACCAGGGTTGGAGACCTTTACCATGAGGTCTAGTGTATTGTACAGCCCTCAAGTAAAACGCTCTCTTTCTCTGCTTTTTGAAAAATGTTATCACCCTTTATAGACATTGTGGGCAGTAATGTATTGAAATGACAATCCTGTCTGTGATTAGAATCACATTATAGAATTCCTGTTTGAAAATGATGCAATTACAGATGTTTTGATCAAATCTTGAAAACAGCTTCATGCAAAGTCTCATGTAATATCTTGAGCAGCCATCTTGAATTGGATCATCTCCAAAAGTTAAACAGTTTTACACCCACTGATTACTTTCTGAAGGGTTAATTAAAATCCATCAAGTGGTTCATTAATGAGATATTTATTTAAAATTACAGACACACACAGAAATGGAGGCGACGTTATCACCCACCTTTTGCCAGCGTGTGATAAATAAACCACAAAATGCTCATAAATCAAGTTTTTGATTGAATCATTTGAGTTCTCAGAAAATCTCCTCCTTTTGGGGGGACTTCCTTAATGCTTTATTGTGCTTTTTTTCTTTTTCCATTTTTGTGTTAAAGTTTGTACACAATTTGTAGAAACATTACCCTAATAAACTCTTTTATAGCTAAAAGTTAGCCTCTTTCTTTTCTGCCTTTTATCTAAGCAAATAGAAAATACTTATTACATTTTGTTTGTCATTGATCTCATACACAACCATGAAAATGTGGTATATTTGATTCTTTTTGGACTTAATGAGGTAAAATGAAACGTACATTCTAAAGACGTTGGCTGCTTTCCAGTAAAAACTCATCAAAATGATGATCTTATTAATGATTTGGTAAATGGATTTGACTCTTGCATCACTGCTGAGGGAAAAAACACTTTCTTTATTTTCCTCTTCTCTGCAGGAGGAGGGGGACTCCAGGTTTTACTGTGAGCTGTGTGACAAGAAGTATGTGAGGCACCAGCAGTACGAGAACCACATTAACTCCTACGACCACCACCACAAGCAGGTGAGTCAGTGTTTTAACAAAACACTCAGACGTTTCCTTTATCCTCACAAATGCTGCTGCTGATCAAGGTGTGTTTTATTACATCCTGATGATTCCAAGCAACACATCTGGTTTCTAGCAACAAAAAATCCCACCAACACACACCTGAATCTTTTCTCCTTGGTGTATCAGTGCTGATTGATTTTGTGACCCATGGCAGAAGTGAGAGCTTCATTAAGACGGTATTTGTTGGTTTTACTTCAGGGTGGACATGTTGAGCCAGACATGTTAGGGGACAGAGCGGAGGTACAAGAAAAAAACACCTCAGTACATAAAAGCACAGATTCAGACAGTCACAACATAAGAGAACATGTGGGTGGGGGGATCTCGAGTGAGTTCGCAGCTAACCAGCGCGGCCGTCAGCCCCGCTGCCCAGGAGTGGGAAGGAGAGTCAGGGAAGGGGGGAAAACGTTGAAACCATCTGGAGGGTGTGTACGTGTCTATGAAATGTTGTGTGTTTGTGCGTGTACGTGCGTGTGTGTGTGTGTGTGTTTGTGTGTGTGTGCGTGTGTGTGTGTGCGCGTCAGTATTAAGCGAGTCTGAGAACTGTCTTCCAGTTCAGTCACAGTATCTGTCGTCTAGGATGTAATGATACGACCTCCCGGCGAATTGATCCAAGACGTTCGCACCCATGTGAGGAACGGGTGAGGGAGGGGCAGAGCATTGAGTTTGGAAACCTTCAGCCTTCAAGGCCGACGTGGCGGAGCCAGATTCAGATAACAGAACTTTGTTTTGGTACAGGCTAGAGCTTGTTGCTCTGCCTTCTGTTCTTCTGTGGTTTCAAGGCCACTCCAAACAGCCAAATTAAGGGGTCGGTTCCACCAAGCCGAGCTGAGAACTTCTCTGAGCTGTTTTCCATTCCATTATTTGCTCCTCCCTCCTGCGCTGCTCCGAGTTGCAAATCAAGCGCACCTCCCACTCAGCGTTGTCAACTTACCAACTTTGTTGCTATTTTTAACAACTTTTCAGACCTCCTTCCTGACTTTTTATCCTAAAACCACCTAGCGAACAACTTAGCAACATTTCTGATAACTCTTAGCCACTTTCTGGATAACTTCGTTGTCGACATTTCCTGCAGGTTAGCAAAACATTAGGAATGGAAATGAAGTGTGCATGTGCTGTATGATACGTCAGCTGACTTAACCTTTCTCTGTGGATCTCACTTGCTAAAAAACTGTTGTTTTACAAGCTAAATAAATTCAAGACACAGCGAGCCGTCTCTGAAGTGGATTTAGTGTGTTTGATCAGGGCTGCAGTGCAAACTCAGGAGCGTGAGACACACATTTGACTGTCTTCATTTGCGCTTACGCTCTTCTCTGAGCGTCACGTTGCATCGTGCTGCTGTACACACACACACACACACGCACGCACACACACACACACACACACATATACGCACACACACACAAACACACACACACACACACACACACACACACACACACACACACACGCATATACGCACACACACACAAACACACACACACAAACGCACGCACGCACACACACACACACACACACACACACACACACACACACACACACACACCACACACACACACACACACACACACACACACACACACACACACACACACACACACACACACACACACACACACACACCCTGTGCAATTTTATGACCGAATAAATAATAAATAAATGAAATCAACTTAAATTTCGTCGTAAATAATCAAGATATCAATTTCAGTCAAAATAATCGTGATTATCATTTTTGCCATAATAGTGCAGCCCTACCGCGGATGAGGTCCAAAACCGCAGCCAGTTTACTTCTCACAGCATCCAGCTCATGATTCAGTTCGTGCAACACGAGTCTGAGAGTTCACAACACGACACATCCCTTCGCTGAGGTCTGGCAGCTTGCCAATTGCTCCCGACAGCTTCTGAATCTGCTTATACACCAGGAACCCACCTGCTCCAAACAGCAGAAACACAGTTATCATGAATCCAAATATCCAAGTATCTTCTACGTCCATCACAGACAGCAGCAACAGACACACGATCTTCCACTCACCTCAGGAATCCATCATGTATCCAGCCAAGTGCGTTCCATCAGGGCAGGAAGGTGCTCCCTTCGCCATTCTTAATGTGGAGAAATTTGATCAATTGCATAAAGAGACCAGCTGACCAGATCCATGGTTAAAGACAAATGCAGAGAAGAATGCACAGAGGCGCTTCAGGTAGACTGACAGGACAGAGAGTTGCAGACAAAAGGAAAAGAAAAAGCATCTGTTCTCCCAGAGAGCAGGAAAAAAAAATTCTTGAGTCTAATGTGAGTCCATCTGGCTGACCGCTTAAGTTTGGGTCAAAATGGGCCAAAAGAAACTGAACATTAGTGAACCCAAAAACAGCAAATCTACAACATGTCTGAAAGAGGAATTACTATAAGGTGATCATTCAAAGCTCAGACCTCAGCATGATTAAAAACAAATATTGGGAATTATTTATGCTGGTTCATGATATTAACTTTGTTTTTGTACACACTGTTTTTGTGTTTTGGTTTGGTTTGGTTTTGATAAAACTAGCATGTATGTTCATCAGGTGACATAAAGTAGCGTGATGTAACATAACGTGACGTATCAAAACATGATGTAACATAACGTAACGTAACATAACGTGACGTAACATAACGTGGCGTAACATAACGTGGCGTAACATAACGTGACGTAACATAACGTGACGTAACATAACGTGACGTAACATGATGTGCCATACATGACAAAACGTGACATGACATAACGTGACATGACATAACGTGACATGACATAATGTGACATGACATAACGTGACATGACATAACGTGACGTAACATAACGTGACGTAACATAACGTGACGTAACATAACGTGGCGTAACATAACGTGATGTAACAAAAGGTGACGCAACATAACGTGATGTAACATAACGTGATGTAACATAACGTGACGTAACATAAGGTGACGCAACATAACGTGATGTAACATAACGTGATGTAACATAACGTGACGTAACATGACATAAATTAACAAGACTTAACATAACATAACGTAACATAACAATGTAACGTAACATAACATAATGTAACATAACATAACGTAACGTAATGTAACGCAACAAAACAATGTAACGTAATGTAACGTAACGTGACATAACGCAACATAAAGTCGCGTAACGTGACGTAACGTGACGTAACGTGACGTAACGTGACGTGACGTAACGTGACGTGACGTAACGTGACGTAAAGTGACGTAACGTGATGTAACGTGATGTAACGTAATGTAACGTCCATTACGTGACATAACATAATGTAACATAACGTAACATAACATAACATAACAATGTAACATAACGTAAAATGACGTAACATGATGTAACGTCCATTACGTGACATAACATAATGTGACATAACAACGTGATGTAACATAAGGTGACATGACATGACATGACATGACATGACATGACATAACATGACATGACATGACATAACATAACATAACATAACGTAGTGTCATGCAACAACGTGCCCATGGCCCATAGACAGATCTCAGTCGTGGGGTGGAATCTACGGTTGTCGTCCAAACTGTCTCTTCAGGATGTCAGTCAACGGGGCTGTCTGCCATATACTGTCAAAGGAAACACAAAATCATTCTTTTTTTAAAGGCGTCATCACCTATAATACCGTGGATATCTACGTCCTATTATAGTCTTTTAGGCCATTAACATAAATTGTATTGGAAAAATAAATAAAAAATGTGATTTTTTAATCCTTTATTGTGAAGGGCATATTTTCTCGCGAGATCACACGCGATATTTTGGCTGTCTCGGACTAAGGAGCGCGTTGATTGGTGGAAGGAAGCAGGAAGCAGCTTCAGCGTCTTGCTCCAAAACAACAAAAGTTATAACTGAACCCGACCTGGCAGTGACCTACGGGATCTAACCGTGTATGTACGAGCCCGAGCCTCGCCTCGTGCATAATGGCTTCCTCGCTTTTTGTTGAGTTGGGACAAAGCAAGCTAACAGCCAGGCATCGGCTCTTATGCTGTTGTGAAGATGGAATACACAAACCGATCGGAGTTTTGTTTCCCATAACACGGATTATAACATGAGTCGTCAATGGTAAGACATAATTTATGCATTTCACGTTATGAAATGAGCTTTGTTGTGCTGGTTTGTTTGCTGCTGGTTCATATTTGTTTATATTTGACCTTTGTGACGACATATAGGCAAATCGTTTTGTAGTGCACGTGCTCGTGGGGTGCATGTGAGCTGGTTGAAGAAGGCAAGATTAAACAAACGCTTCAATGTTAAATATCGGCTTCTCAGCCAGTGAAAAATCATTAGGAAGCCATTATAGACATTTTTCTAGTGGAAAAGTGAAGATTTCAGGTGATGACTCCTTTAAATAAAGGACTTAAGTACCTCTATCTACTCTTGACTCAAAGAAAAGCCCAAGTCTAAATAGTCCAAAGTTGATGCCAAAGCCATTTCAAACAACCACCTTAGTTGTTTCTCTCTGTCGCATCACCCCGCCCGCCAAACTGATAGAGCGCTGTGATTGGCATAACACAATACTGCTCAGGCCAACTGTTAGGCCTGCTGAGGCTCCAATGAAGCGTGGCTAGACCGACATGCAGAGCTAAATCTTTTTGATACGGTCTGTCTAGATTTCTAGTAATACACAGATTACAGGCTAGTAATATGCCCCTTTTGAATTGGCTGAATATAAAATTTCTCACAAAAGCATTGTGCGTGCCAATTCTGTGTGATTACAACAAGTCACCAACAGTTGCAGTCCTGTTAGATACAAAATGAATTATCCAAAAGTAAGAAAGTGTGTGACTATTGAGAGGAGAAGATGACCTCTGAAACTAGCTGATGGGAAAAGAATGTGACGATCTAACCACAACAAAGTTGTAAACAAATGAAGTCCTAATTAAGACACTTTGAGACAAAACAACAAGAAAAATATCTACATGACATTTTTACAGAAATGTAATAATTCACAGTGTCAACATAAGGGTTGCATTTACCTGTTGGGGTTATTCTTTTTTTTAAATGAGAACATTTTCTTGCTATTTTGTCTCCAACCAATCACACCCCAGTGAGTTACCGGCTTTAACCCTGATAAACACGTTAAGATCATATTTAGACAGATTTTAGTCACACAAGAGGGAGTGTGTTTTTATGTTGTCGTTATGGAGATTTGTGTGGTTTGATGAAAAACGAATCAGTTTTAATGATAAGTTTATAACAGGAACAAATGATCACATCACTTATGCAGCTTTCTTTCTACCAAAGAACAGAGGAGTTTTCTCATTTTTCTTTGACATGTTTTTAATCTTTGCAGTTAAATGTGAAAGGTGTAGTTTATATTTAGGTGTGGGGGAGGGTGATTGAGAACCTGCAGCTGTTCAGACATTTGCAAAATTATAGATGCTGGGAGGAATGTATTTGCTGCAATTATCATTTGTTCACTTGCAAGCCATGAAAGAGCCATAATATTTTTCACAGTTAGCTGTGTGTCAGAGTTATTAGGTTTTCTTCAGGACAAGGAGCATTTAGGGCATATTGTTCAAGACTGCAACATTTGCAGGAAATGGATTTTCCAGCAGTAATATTCTCCAGCCTGCACACATTCAGCTAAGCTGCCCATTTTTTCTGTCTTTTTTGGTTCACGGCCAGTCATGGTCTCCATCTTTTGAAATAAAGTGGTTTTCAGAAAGGTGACTGTACATCAGCGGAACTGTGACGGATGCAACGAATCGGACTGAAATAAACAACAATGCACAGTTTATCCTAAAGAGGCTGGATTTATTTTCCTATAAAATGTAAAACTCATTCACTGATCCGTTAGGAGCCAAAAGGTGACGTTATTTGTTTGTTTGGCCTGAATCTGAAAGGAAATGATGCATGAGGTGTTTCCATCTAACTCACATGACCTGTGCAGGAGCGCTGACCCTTTTTATAAACGCTTTACCCCCCTTTATGTTGTCCTTTGACCTGAGAGCCATTGTTCTTTTCAAATCAATGTGCAGCACCACAAAGCTGCTCAGTCCAAGGTGTTTGAAAGCTGCACAGATCTGAGAGGTGGGAATCGTGTTCTGCTTTTTAAAAGAAAAACAAATGTGTTTAATAAATGCAGCCTTGGATTATTGATAGTTACTGAGCAGAAACCCAGGAGCCAAAGACAAACAAGGGGACCTTGGACCAGACCTGCTGGTTTTAGAGGCATTAACGAAAACCGCTCAGCCACAGGAATGTTGAAGGATCCCATCAGATTCTAAGCTGATTTAAAATTTTAATAACACATTTGTTCATTAATTCCTACATAACAGCTGCAGAGTCGATTCCACACAAATGCTGGCGTAAGCCTACAGTATAATTAATAAAGCAATTTAATCTGCTGCTTAGGAGGGGGGGGGGTCTTTAAAGAGCTTGTGCCCAAAGGGTTCATTGTCTCATAATCAGCCGGCGTGCTGGATGGTTTCACATTTGATTGATGAATTTCTAAACATTGTTCTGGGTCCAGACCGCTGATGCAGTTCCCACCTGACACCATGTAACGTATAAAGAGAACAGATTTACACCGCCGTTTCTTTGTTACTCCATAAATAATCTTCACTTTGGGTGAACTCCACACGGATGTGATTAATGTTACTTTGATGCTCAATCATGTCGAAGAAACAGTAGATTTATGATGAAAGCGACTAGACTGGTTTAAATGTGGTCAGAAGGTCAGAGGCGATTAGTTGTACAGGCGGCTCTCCTAGCAGTGAAATGACCTTTATGGAAGGCTGTACAGCCATTAAATGTAGTCATTGGTTTAACTTTGAACAAATGCCTTGATCAGGTACATCAACAAGTGATTAACGTTTGGGGTCAACCTGATTCAAGATGGCTGTCACATCTAATTCTATCCATCCTTTATCTATACCCGCTCATCCCTGCAGGGTTGTGGGGGGCTGGTGCCTATCTCCAGCAGGCAAACAGGCAGGTACACCCTGGACAGGTAGCAGGGCAACACAGAGACACACAGCACACACAACCATGCACACACACGCACGGACACTCACGCGCATGGACACACGCACACACACACACGCATGCACATGGACACATTCACGCACGCGCACACACACACGTGCACAGACACACACACACACAAGCACGGACACACACACACACACATGCACACACACACACACATGCATGCACGCACACACACACACACACACACACACATGCATGCACACACACACACCTAAGGACCAATCAGAGAGACCATTCCACCCATCAGTCATATGTGTGGACTGTGAGTACCCAGAGAGAACCCACGTGGGCACATGGCGAAAGACCCCAGGCTGGGATTCGATCCTGGAACCTTGTTGCTGCAAGGCAAAAGTGCTAACCACTGTTCCACTGTGCAGCCCTGTCATATCTAATCACCAAAAAAACATAAAAAGAGCTAAAACTCTGTCAGTGCTGGAGATATGAAGCTAAAGGTTGATGTAGAAGCTGAGAGTCTGCATGGACTATGGATGGATGGATTGCACAAGATCTTTGCTTGCCTGTTATCAAATTCATGAATCACTTTAGGAATTAAAAAAATAACTCCCAGAAAGTAACAACTGGACGTACATCTGCAGGTGGACAGATGGTGGACAGATTCTAGATGTACTTTCCTCTGACACATAACGTTCTCACTATCAGGTCAGAGGTCATGAAGACCACGTTCTTCTGGTCTCCTATGTGCTGTAACAGTCAGACTCAGCAAACACGACAACAGCACACACTCAGCTGGTTTTACTGATGTTTAGAATTCCATGCAGCAGCAGGTGAGAGTCATTACTAAGTACTAACAAGATTGCTCTGAACACTTATTTTCCAGATTTGACTAAAACAACTAAAACTGCATCATGAGATGCTGTTCAGACAGTAAGGACGTTAATACGTCCCTCCAAAGACTACATTTGTTTAGGATTAAATGAAACTCCTGAAATAACCCTGTTAGGAGCTTGTAAAGCTAGCTCCGTGTCCTAGCTTCTGCCTCTCCTCCTGACGTTTTTCTGCCTCTGATTGCATCCTGCTGAGAGTTTTCCTGTCATTTCATCCACACTAACAGTGTGTACAAACTCTCTATGAAATGCAGCGGCCACATCCAGCAGAAGCTCTAACAAACCCCACTGCATCCGTCTGCTCGGATCTGTCTGTCGGCCTCTGTTTTATCCGTCTGTCTATTTTTGTCCACTCATCCATTTGTTATTCCCACTGCTCGCCTCACTGTCTGTTCGTCTGTCTGTCTGTTGTCATCTGTCTGTGATGCGAGCACAGATTTGTTATTATCGTTGTTATTTGTGACACAAATAAGTGAATAAGTAGCTCTGGGCTGCAGGCAGAGCCCGGTAAGTGAGTTAAGCAGATCTGTACGGTCCTGAAGCTGACACCACTGGATTAGTGAGCATCACCGCTGGCTGGTGGCCTGTTTCTTTTGTTTCCAGCTTGGATTTTACAGAGTTTACTAATGTTTGCTGTGGATCAACAATAATTTAATAGAAAACAATAGAGAATAAGATTGGTTTTATTGTTTTAGCCTTAAAACTTTACAATAAAACGTAACAGTATTGCTGGTGTTTTAATTAAAGTACATCAACATAAGACTGGGTAATGATTAATCAAGTGTCAAATCGGTTTGATAGCTCTTGTAATGATTACTGCTAAGGAATAATCTAGTTGCTTTTTGTTTTTGCAGAAATCTCCTCTAAAGGTCATCCTTCACAGTGTGGCTGTATGAAAGTTGATCACATGAAACGTTTTAGAAGAATTTGGAACTTTACTAATATCGTGTAATAATGATAATTAAGCTGTTCCTTCTCAGATGGAAGCCATAATGAGACTTTTACAAAAGATAATGACCTCTGATTATCTCTACAGATCTGAAAACGAAAGGCCTTTTGTTTCTGAGTTTTTAAATGAGACGCCAGGAGTCGTGGCACATCTGCAGGAAATACGTTTTTATTCATAAATAGAGACAGAGGTGACGGAAATTCATATTTTCAAGGCTCCAAAAAAGATCAAGTAGATTAAAACCTGCTTCTTTGAAACTCCTGTGCTTTTAGAGTTGGGGTAATAAAGTAATTGGCCTTTTGACATTGTTCTAGCAGCGCAGGTACACCAACACCTTTGCTCCTGTGGGGAGGTTCCTCCATCGTCTCTGAGCTGAAAGACGTCACCAATACTCATCAAATGAACAAAACGCATTAAATTAATGATTTACTCGCTTGACCTTCTGTGTTTTGGTAAGGAAAAAACCTAAATGGTTTTAATAAAAGCTGTGATTGTCCTGCAGCGCCTGAAAGAGCTGAAACAGAGGGAGTTCTACAGAGCGCTGGCCTGCAGGAGGCAGAGGAGGCGCCGGGAGGAGAAAAGAGAGGCGAGAGCCCTGAGGAGAGCCCATCAGCATGATGAGAGGAGGACCAGAGAGTGGTGAGTAACCGCCCACACCTCTCCTAATAGTGGCGACTTCATGTTTTTTAACTCAAATAGTTGATCTGTGTGACATTTTCTGTTTTTATGCCTTATCTTTGATTCAATCAGCTTAGCTGTTAAAAAAGAGACGCTCTCGGTTTGCTGCTCAGCAGGAAACATCAGACAGAAAAGGTTGGATGGATGCCAAGATCAGGAGGGAAAAAGGCAGGTGAGGGTTAGTTATGCATCCAATAGGGACAGAACTCCAAACGATGCCGTTTTCTATCTAATCAAAGCAAAAACATGAGTTTGGAATCAGCGAAAGCTGCTGGAGATCCTGATCCGCAGCAGAAGATTTGACCTGTAACAGCAGTAGAAACAAAACCGTTCATCATGATGGTTGTGTTCTGTTCAGGGGTTCCAGTAAGACTCACCAGTTCTGAAACGTGGGGCTGCCACCAAACAGCCTTAAAATGATGCTTTATGAGTCTCTGTGCATTTATTCATGGATAAGAAATAAAACAGTTGCTAGGCTGCAACTCAACAGACTGACTGACTGTGTCAGAAGTCACGTTCTTCCAGACTGATGAGCTAACGGCTAGTCTGAGCACATCCAAGAGTAAAGTAGATAAAACTGAAGCTGGAATCCAGGGGTCGAGTTCAGCAGGAATGTATTCTGGTTCATAAAATAACATCTGCACCAACTAACCGTTGATTCATCCGTCCTAAAGGTCAGAAAGCACAGTTCTCCTAACAAGTAGGATAGTTATTATTTAATACTTTTACACATAATCAACAAACCGTGTTAGAATGAAGCACAAATGTTCATTCCTCTCTTTCTGCTTTTATTTTCCATGATTTGACTCTGCAGATGTTACCTTTACAGTCCACGGTGTTCCTGTCTGTGAGCCATTCAAGGCTGAAACAGTGTATGTTTGTGTGAGAGGATGAGTGGGCTACTTATTCACTAGATCCAGGTAGATAACACGTTCAGAATGGTCCTTAGCACGCGCTGATGTGATGACAAGAGGCTTCGATTTACTCTCTTTCACACACGCAGACATTTACACACCCACACACTCCAAACTTCTCTGTAGTGGGATGATGGTTTAGAAACCAAAACAACAAAAGCAAAACTGGTGCGCTTGTTTGTGCTGCTCCTACAAACACTTTTACAAAAGTTGCCTTTAAATGTTTGCAGTTGGAAGCTCGATTCGTAGGAAGAGACCCTCTGGTTCTCCTAAAAGAAACAGAAGCTCGAGAGGCTGATGGACAACAAGGCTCAAAAGGACGGAGCTTCTTCATCTGGAGCGCTTTCCAAGCTGATAACCGAGTTCCTCAGACTGTAAACCATCACGTATGAGAGCTCAGAGCTGCAACCCGAACACGCCCACACCCTAACCCCAAACACGCAGCGCATGAAGCTTTTCCACACGCACGTTAAAAAGGCTAAATTCTGTCTGACGTGAAGAAATCTACAGTCAGTGATTCCAGTCAATTTAACGTTATAGTTAGTGTTTTTGTTTCATCACTGTTTAGATCAGAGACGCACCGCACAGAGGCGTGTGTGTGTGTGTGTGTGTGTGTGTGTGTGTGTGTGTGTTTCTAAATAGTAAATTGAACCACAGGATGGATTTTAATGAAACAGCTGATGATCTTTATGACTCAGGACCACCATCACTAGCTGACATCAGCATCCCAGATGCTGAGCTGATGTCACAGACAGACCCAGCTGAGGCTGAAGGTGGAGCGCTGTTGTCCCGCCCCCAGCAGGTCATGTGCAGAAGCATCCTTGGACCAGATGCTGCACCCTGGAAGTTAGGTGTTGTACAAACAGCATATAGTTAACATAATTGATGATTAGGTGCTGGGATTAATCCTCATCTGATCTAACTTGGCTCTAAATCCATCATTTGTAATTGTAAGATGGTTTTCAGAGGTAATCATGGTCCAAACCAGTGGTTTTCTAATGTTTGTTTTGTTTTAAAAGCAGAATCCTCTGAAAATCATTTGGGCTTGTTTGATGCATCATCACATCGTCCCCAAACCTCCCGCTTACTCAGTTTATGAAACTCTACCTTCTAAAACACGTATGGTGTTGTGATGTGTGTGATGTACATTTTCCTCCCCACCTCTTTGTTCTGAGGGTAATTACAAGAACTGACTGATTTGCTTCACAGAATTGTTGATGAGTAAAAATAAACCCAGATCCCTAACGAGCTGGAAGATGTCGAGCGTTGTCACAGCAACTCATAAAAAGCTTCTTGTTGTTCCTAACGAGGATATTCAGGATGCCTGAGAAGTGTTTCTGACCGCTGAACCCACTCACAGCACCAAGTCTCACCATCTTTGCCGTTTTAGGATTAGTGACCGTTTTAGAACCAACCGAGAGGAAGAGGAAGCTTGGAAACGTTCTCTTTCAGCTCCCTTCACTTCCTCCTGAATGTGTTTTTCATCTCAACTCTTTATTGATTTATTTTTCCTTCTCATTTATCTTAATTTCCTTTCATTTTGCCACTTTGCTGATCTCTGGCTTTTTAAACACCGCTCTACCTTTTTCTTTCTTTGTCGTCTCTATTTGACTTTCTCCTTCCTGTTTTCTTTTTAACCTTAATGACTCCTTCATTTACTCCCAATATTCCTCCTTTTGGACCATTTTCTTTCCTCTTCACTCTGAGTATTTTCATCATCTCCTCTCCTCTCCCCAGCGCTCCAGGTTCTGGTCCCATGTTCCGGTCCACCACCGTGGCAATCGACCCGGCGAATCAGTCCAGTCCAGGCTCGGAGCGGAACTGGGCTGATTTCCACCCGAGTGGTGCCACGCGGGGAACAAGTAAGAGCTCTTATCCACTTAAAACGGCTCGTGCAAGGCTGCTTAAATAGTTGATGAGTGAGTGTTTGGTTTAGGTGATGAGAATATCGCTCTGGATGCTGAGGGATTAAACAGAGTGTGGTCTGCAGCAGGAAAGCTGAATTAGCTCTGCTGGAATCAGACACACAAAAGTACTGCTCTACAATGCAAAAACAGTAAAACTTTAACTAATTTATAGTCTGAAAAGAAAAAATGTCCTTACCTGCAAAAACACTTGAAATAAGGTAAACTTTGTTTAGCATGATTAAATTCTTGTTTTAAATAAAACAAATCTGCCAGTGGGATTAAACAAATCTTTGAGCTCTCAATTCCCGATGTTGACTCGTGGTGGACCCTCTGTTTCTCCTTTAGCTTCATCAGAAAAAGGTTTTCTTTGTTTCTTCGAGGCTCAAACATGATGAACAATAAATGCTGACCATCTCTAGCTCGTTCTCCTGAGCATACCGGTCAAGTTCTGGATCTGAAAATAACGGTAGCACGTGTCCAGCCTCCATGAGAGCGCGGGGGATTTTTTAATGAACATAAAACGCAAAATTTCCAGGAAATTTTAATACAGGAAGGAAACGGTTAAAATATGGACCAGCAGTAGCCTTGACAGCTGTGGTTCTGAGGTGTAAGGCGTTACGGCTTCTCACGAGGCATACGTGACTCCAGGTCAGCGGTCCGGAGAGTCTCAAGTATTCTCCCACTAGGAGCTGAGGTGGCTGAGTGACATTTTATTCACCCTGTAGGAAGTCATGTTATCGCCTACTGGCTCAAGAAGATGGTTTAAAACTATGACAAAGTTACCCAGTGCTCCTTTAGGAGTTCTAGCCTACAACTTTTGTTTACCCCATTGGCATGTGTTTTAATCACAGCAAGAACATTTGATCATATTTAAGAATATTTACCTTATTTTAAGCAGTGACATTTTGCAGAAAATAATATTTTTTTCTTTTAAGACTAAAATAAGATAAAATATCTAAAAAACAGCTTTTTTACTTACTTGAAAATCAGTTTTTGTAGTGTAGGCATTACACATAAAACAACTAGAACGTCTAGAGCTTCTTAAGGAAATCAATACATCGTCACGTTTGTAATCATCTATGAAAACTGTGGAAGAAATAAAATATATGTTAAATCTGCCAACAGTTGTGCATTAGGGTCACCATGGTAACGTGTTTGTGCCTGAAAAAGTAATTTGTGTAGGTGTTAAGAGAAGTTAAGACCTTTTACTTCAAATCTTGAAAAACAAAAAAAACATTTTGACTACGTGGAACCAGAGGTCGCGCTATACACTTTTGTTGTTTGTGTAACGTTAATTTGGGTAGTTACTTTGAATAATTTAATTATCACTATTCTTGATAATTTAATATTTGGTTGATGATTAAAATCCAGGTTCTTTAGGCAGACCAGAGACCCAACACTCTATAAATAATAATGATGTGAGGCAGAGTCACGAAAGATTGTTTATAAAGTGAATTTATTACTATGTTCTACTACTGATGATGATGCACCATGGTGAGGTTCAGGATTGTTGTTCAAAAGTCTGGTTTGACTTCCAGTAGGATGAATTTTAGCTTAAATCTTTGGTTCTGCAGGAACTTCAGGAAGAACTGGAAGTGTCAGCTCTTTTTACCATTAGTTGTTTACGAATGTTGGCAAATCAGAATTTGACAAGTGCCACTGGGCGTTTACCAAACTCCCTCAGACTTCACATTCCTCAGACATTTAAGAAAGAATTATTTCTGGATCTGTTAAGAAAATAGATTAAACATTCATTTATTAATATAGTAATATTAATATGTGAATATATGAAAAATAAACCATTATCATTCATCAAGTAGATAGAATCACTTGTGGTGTTTCAGGTCTGATATCAGCACAAACGTAAATGTTGATTCATTGATGTAAAGATTACTGTAACACAGTTAAGGCATTGAATCACTTAGAAAAACATTTCTTCTTCAACCTGTAAGTAGAAGGAATCATTTAATGAGGCAACATAAGATTCTTTATTGACTGCTGGACTGAGAACTGAGCTTCTGCAGATTCTGATAAACAGCTGGAGGCAGCACCTTGTTTTGGCTAAGTCTCAGCTGTTGACGTAAACATGGGCCTTGTCTTGATGTAGCTGCAGACTGGTATCCCAGCCAGATAGCCTTCGCTGGACAATCATTTGTCTTTGACCTTTAAGCCTTTAAAAAGGCCTTCTCCTAGTCCTACATTTGTCATTTTGACCGACAGGGTTTAAAAATAACCGGTCGTGATCGACTTTTTCCTGTCACTTTCATTTCTAAAATAATAATAAATAAACTTTCAATACCATTTAATTTTCATTCTGTTTTAATAAATATTTGGTCCAAACGAGCTGACCAGAGTGCGCCAGTAACACGATTTCATTTAAAGTAGGAACATTTCACCTGCAGCACACCTTCCTTCTGCTCCGTGTAAACCTGAACTGGTCACCTGCGTGTGCGTAATCACATGTCTCTAGTGAGCTTGCTGAAGGCGTTATAGCCATGAGGCTCTGGAGTTTTGCCTCATGGGTGTGTAAATGTCGTTCTAGATGAATCCGCGCTCCGCTGCCACACTGGAGACTGAAATAACAAGCACTACTTCAGCCAAAGTTTTAAAATCAGGGAACATTTCTCTAAATGGAATAACCAGAGGTCGGCAAGACTTTCTGAAAGAAGGGTTTCCAGATCTGGGAAGCACTTGCTTTAGCGGGAAAAAAATCATCCCGCATGCGCTCTTGAGTCTTGTGCACCAGAACCTTGTGGTTCTGCTGCACTGGTCCATGAGCCGTGGTCACATATGTGCTCCGAGCCGTCCACAGGTCTCCAGCGCTTGTGCGTGCTGTCAATAGCGAGATGCGTTGAGAATGGTGTCCAAGTGTGACATAACGTTCAGATGCTCTGAAGGAAATCTTTTTTCTGTGCGTAAGTCATGGTAAATGGTAAATGGCCTGTATTTGTATAGCACCTTCTTAGGGTTCTACAACCCCCCAAGGCACTTCACAACACAATCTGTCATTCACCCATTCACACACTGGTGGGGATGAGCTACGATGTAGCCACAGCTGCCCTGGGGGACACTGACAGAGGCGAGGCTGCCGAGGAATGGTGACACCAGTCCCTCCGACCACCACCAGCAGGCAAGGCGGGTTAAGTGTCTTGCCCAAGGACATACAGCAGCATTCTCTGGCCGGAGCCGGGATCGAACCTGCAACCTTCCGATTACTGGACAACCCGCTCTACCTCCTGGCAGGTTGAATCTGTAAAATGATCCCTAATTGGTAAATCAGGAAAGAAAGTCTTCTGAAATTGTTTCCAAAGCTCACTTGTGGAGTCCCTCAGGGGTCTGTTCTCGGCCCTATCCTCTTCATTGTCTACCTCCTCCCACTCATCCAAGTAATCAGTCGTCATGGCATCGCTTTCCACTGTTATGCCGATGATACACAGTTATACATTAAAACAACTGCTGCAGCTCCCCATCTTTATGGATCTGTGCCTGCTTCATCAACACCATCATCAACAGCTTCAACAGCTAAACTGAAGACATGTCTGGAGGAGATTAAACAGCTCCAAGACAGAATTCATCATGGTAGGCACCCCCCACCAGATCCAGTCATCTCCTATAACTGGTATTACTTCTCTGGTCACCACATTCCCCTTTCCCTCTCAGTTACCAACCTTGGTGTTAAAATGGACTCCCACCTCACCTATGAATCCCATATAAAGCACATGACTGCAAGGTCTCCTTCCATCATCTCCGTAACATTGACTACGTTTACATGCAGCCAGTATTTGGGTTATGAACGGGTTAAGGTCAGTATTCGTGTTTCTGAAACATTCGGAATAACCCGTTTACATGCACAAATAAAGAGAGTTACCCCAGTATACATGGAACGTTTAATATCCCGATTACATAGCATCAGGACCAGGACGTACGGGCTACGTTAAGATGCAATATGTGTCATTTCCTTTTCTTCCTGTATCCAAAGACGACAACAGCAGCAGCAGCATGTAGATAATGGATCGTTTGGAGCTAATAGTGATCGCCTTTGTTTGCGCATTGGTGCTGTTACTGACCTGGTTTCTTCATCGCTCCAAAAATGTGGTGTGCTGCGTCTCACCATGTTGAACTCTAAGTGTTCACTTCCGGGTTACTGGCGCATACAAGAACTCAAAAGACCAAGATTCCTTCTGAATAGAACATGCGCAGAGCGCACCTTTTGAAAGGGTTATCCCGACACGCGTTTACATGACCTGATATGCGGGTTACAAAAGGGTTACCCCAGGGGTAATAACCCGGTTTTTAAAAACCCGGCTATGGTCATAACCGGGTTTTTGCCGGTGTTTACATGGCCTTGCAGAACCGGATTATTGCAAATAACCGGGTTTTGAACGGGTTATTGGCTGCATGTAAATGCAGTCATTGCCAAACGTCGTTCAACTCTCACCCTACCAGATGCTGAAAAACTGATCCACGCTTTTGTTAGACTGGCCTGTCAGACTCTCCCTCTGTCTATTCTATACAGCGGAAGGGTCTGGTAACTCTCGGCAGCGAACACCACGAGGAACGGGACTAGCCAGCTCAAAAATAACCAATCCGAAAGAAGGTGGAAATGACCACTTACCGCGCGACGCTGTAGTTCTTTGTCTGTAGTCGTCAAAGGAGCGCTGCTAACAATCTCCCTCTCACTGTTCACGCAGAGCTGCACTGCAGTTAACCCCAGCTTTCCGGCATTTTTTGCTTGTTGCTCCATTAGCGCAAGTAAAGGTGACACTACAATATGTGTTTTTAGCTGGGTAAGCACCTTCCTCAGTAGAAATGAATGCACTGGGGGTGACTGGAGACCCATCTAAGATGGTGGCCGGCCACCACGGCAGCGCCAGTCCATGAGGCGTCTATGTATATATGTCTGTGGGTAGCACAGCGCAAACATCTTTCTCTAGAAGAAAGGCTTTTAGCGCTTCTTCTTGTTGTGGTTTTAAAGACATGTCCAAGTCATTTAGAACAGAGGAAGGAGCCGCAGCGAGCTCCGCTTCAGACGCCATCTTTGTTGTTTATGAGAAACTGAGCGTCGCGGTGTGTGACGTACGCTGCTCAGCGCTGATTGGCTCGGCTGGAACTCTCAGGGGGTGGGGTTATTTGAATAGGAGAGTTACCAGACCAGTTCTCTGTGAAGAATTCACAGGCCAGGCTACGCTTTTGTCTCCTCTAGACTGGACTATTGTAACTCACTGCTCACTGGGATCTCTGGCAAGAACCTTCAGAAGCTCCAATATGTCCAAAACTCTGCAGCTAGGATCCTGCTGAGAGTGCGTAAATATGAACACATCACATGGTGATGTGGTAGGGCGATGGTGGCAGAGGGGTTAAGTGGCAGCCTTGCAATCGGAAGGTTGTAGGTTCTCATCCCGCTCAGTCTGTCGCTGTTGTTGTGTCCTTGGGCAAGACACTTAACCCACCTTGCCTGCTGGTGGTGGTCGGAGGGACCGGTGGAGCCTGTGTACGGCAGCTTCGCCTCTGTCAGTGCACCCCAGGGAAGCTGTGGCTACGATGTAGCTCATCACCATCAGCGTGTGAATGTGTGGATGACTGATTGTGTTGTGAAGCGCCTTGGGGGGTTGTAGAACCCTAAGAAGGCGCTATACAAATACGGACCATTTACCATTTATCACATCCATCCTGTACTCACTTCACTGGCTTCCTGTTGAATCAAGGATAAATTACAAAATCTCTCTCCTAACTCATCAATGCTTGTATGGAACTGCTCCTTCTTATCTCAAACTTCTTACCCCACTAAGCTCTACACGCTCCGTCCGCTCCACTCACCCACATCTCCATAGACCCAGAACCAGACTGAGCACCATGGTGGACAGATCTTTCTGTGCTGCTGCTCCCCGTCTGTGGAATGCCCTCCCTGAGAGTTTAAGGGCACCCCAACTTACAGACAGATTTAAAAAGAACTAAAAACATTTCTTTTTAGTCAAGCTTTTAATTTTTCTTAATCATGTTTTTTTTCTGTAAGCCCTTTGAGAATTTTATGATGTAAAGCACAATACAAATTAAATGTATTATTATTATTATTATTATTATTATTATTATTATTATTATTATTATTATTATTATTATTATTATTATTATTATTAATAATAATAATAATATTAATTAACAACTATATAAGACACACAGATTAGGCCTCTAAATGATACTAATATCTCTAAGAGAACCATTAGACTCACAAAAATGACCAAAAAGATTGATTCAGTCTAAATGTCTTAAAAAGAGACTAAATTGGTTTATCTGATAATCTTCTCCCAACTTCATGTGGATGAAATGTTGTCAAAATAAAGACGTACATTTAATTTAACGTGTCACATGGAGATGAAACGCTGCTGATGACAAGACGCTGCCAGGAGACAGAAAAGGATCCAGCTGAATATGTTAAAAACTGTCCATCATGTGTCATGAATCAGGAATTATGCTTTAAATGAGACCAGAGGGTGATGTCGATGATTCATGCTCGACTGCTTAGCTCAGCTAGCAAGAAAAGGCCTTTAATCAGTGTCAACAAAACGTTTCATTTCAGATCACATTCAATTATTTTAGCCTTGACATCTGTGAAAAGCTTGGTTGTGTTTAAGAAGCCACCAGACTCTGAGAACATGAAAAAACTCCAAACTATTCAGGAGTTTTTGGAGAACCAAAACAACAACCGACGGTTCTCCAAACATTAAAACCTTCGTTCTTCTTGTGTTTTTGCTTTGTTTGCTGCATAAATGTGTGGAAGCATGTGAGCCTGCCTGTGAGTGGAGACCAAAAAGACTGAGTTACCGTCAGTAAAGTGTCGTTCTGACTGAATGTGTTGTGTTGATATCACTTCAGTCCATCTGGATTTGAATACAAATTTAATTCTTAAAGCGAGCAGAGAAACAATCAATCGTCACCCTGTAGTCTCAAATCTATGTCACCTCCTCAATCCGTGAAGTTTTCTCATTTCAAAGTCAAAACCAACAAAAAAGGTGGAACGGCTCCATTTAAATTCATAAATGCATTTTCACATCTGCAACAGGAAGAGGAGTGATTCATTTTAGGGCTTCTTTAAAACTCAAATATGTAACTGAATGTGTTCTCTGGTGTGAGGAGAAGGAAGATCCTGAATGACTTTGTGACATCTTGAAATCATTTAAAAAGCAGATGAGTTTCTGACAGCTGGTCCTTTTCTAAAACGTTACAATAACGTTTTTGAGTGATGTTTTTAATCTCTGATGATTGAAAGGCTGTGGTGCACCAGTAAAGTCTGGGCTTGGATCTATGTAGTCCATCTTTGAAAAGCTGAAGAGAGTTTAATCGCTGGACGTTCACCCACACCTGAATACGTACCAAGATGGCCACCACAGCTGATCAAAAATAGCTAACACTTTAATTTGAATATGCTTTTCATGTTATATAATTACTGTCCGTAGTGTTAATCCTCTTCTCTTTCCTCCATACAGAGCCTCAGACCCAGTTGATCCAGCGTTTCCTCCCCTTGGACCCCGCTCTGGAAACCAGACTCCTGACCAACAGTCAGTGGGCGTTTGATCGAACCGATGCCAACCACGCTACAGAGACCCGTTTGGACCACAACCCCCTCACAACCAACCCTGAAAACTCAAACTACAACAAGAATCCCTGGCCTCTGAGTTACCTAAACCCCATAACTCACGCTGGTCTCCCCAACACCACCAGTAATGGTTCAAATTTCACCAAAACCATAGCAACTGACCCTCCCAAGAGCCCCAGCAGCAACACGAATGACGCTGGTTTCAACAGGATGATGGGCTCTAGCTCAGACCTCCCGTTGGTCCCCAGCAGAGTCCGCCCTGTGTCCTTCTCTCTTCCCAAACGGAGCTGCGTCCTCCTGCACCAATCTGCTGCCGTCTTCATCCAAGCCGGTTCAGAACTGTCAAGAAAACAAGAAAGCGTAACAATTCAAGAACGAGGGAAAACCAAGGAAGACAAAGGCGCTGACCAGCAGCTGAAATCTTCGGTATCTACAGACGTAAACGGTGTTTGTGTGGATCACTGTGACACTGGAAACCAGTGTAGTGTGAACAGTAAAACTGCAACCCAGCACTCCAAGTCTGCTGAGAAGGGACCCATGAGACCTCACAGGACTGGAGCCCAGATTGCTTCATGTAGTCCCAAAGAGACTGGGATTATTGATGAGAGAGGAGCCCCGTTCTCTTTATGGAAGGACAACGAGACTGGAACCCAAGTTGGCAGGGAATGTGCCACTGGAGCTCGTATTTATTTTAACAGTGACACACCGGGGCAGATTTATGACGGTGTAAGCACAGATTCAGCACAAAAAGGCACTGAGGTTGAAATCCACAATCAGAAAAAGTCAAACCCACTCCAGCAAGACAAGGATCTACCTTTTCCTGACACGAGTGAGCCTAAAATGTCCGTTTCCTGTGTTTCAAAGGAGACCAAAGAGTCTTTAACTGAAACAGAACCCAAAGAATTAACCTCGTCTCCACCCAACGGCTCTCGAGCATCAACCTCCACCCTTCCAAACAGGCCCAAAGAGCCTTTTTGTCAAGTTCTGAGCAGAGATGGCAGCAGGGTCCTTCTCTGGCCCACGGAGATGGTCAACTACACCAAGACTTCACCCTCAATATCCTACAGCGTCAATCCTCTCCTGTACGACTTCAGAGCTCATAGCAAGACCAAGGAAGGGGGCGCAGAAAAGAAAGAAGGGCTGGAGGAGGAGAGGGAAAGAATAAAGCCATCTGTGATCAAACAACCTGACTGTCAACCAAGGCACGGAGATACGAAGGGAGGAAAAGAGGGGAGGATAGATGAAAGGGAAGAGGAGGCTGAAGGAGGACAGGCAGGAGATGCCGTGGAAGTTGTCGACCATTGTGACGACAGCAACACAGTTCTGGATCTCGCTGGCTGCCGTGATGAAAGCTCTTTAAAATTTGTTTCCATTTCCACAGAATGCCACCATGCTCCAGCGCTAGGCCTTCAACCCACAGCCAGGAGGAGGAGGAGGAGAAGGAGGGGAGGGGTGAGAAGGGGAACAAGAAGGAGAGGAAGGAAAAAAAGGAGAGGAGAGACGGATGGAAAAGATTCCAAAAAAGGAAGGAGGATAATGAGTCCTCTTTTTGCAAATCAGCTGTTAGAAGAGAAAGGGGAAGAAAAGTTGAAAAGAGAGGGCAACATGAAAGAGGAGAGGAGAGAAAAGGAGCTCTTAAGTAATCTTGTTGCAAATCGGCTGGTAGGGGGGAGAGAAAAGAAGACGAGGGGAGAGGAGCGAGGGATAAGAGGAGATCAGATGGAGCGAGCGAGGGCAGGTAGAAATGACGAGAAGAGGGGCGAGCTATTAAGTAATCTTCCTGTGAATCGGTGTAATCGGTGTAACCAGCTGTGTCTGCAGGTGAAAAGGGAGGCCAGCCAGCATCAATCCCAGCAATCAGCCTCCGGATGGGGCCAGGGGCTCCGAAAGCTCCTCTGCAGGGGTGCAGCATGCAACTCAGTGATTAGCCCCGTCCGCCAGTCTGTTATGGAGACGCCACGCTGTCCCCGAATTACACCCGACCCTGCTGAGAACGACAAAGGGACGGGGATGATGCAAAAAAACACACACGCAGGGAAGGAGGAAGGGCAGGGAGATGAGGAGCAAAGGAATCCGAGGAGGATCGAGATAAGAGCTGCTCAGGATGTCGAGGAAAACATGTGTAAGCCGGCGATTAGCGGTGTTACTTTCCCCTGTCGAGACGCAGCGTGCGAGGAAGAAATTTGTCTTGTTCTTAAACCTCACAGAGAAACAGCAAGCGATCCAGCGATTAGCCTTGTCCCTGCTTCCTTTAGCGGAACAGCGTGCAGTCAAAGACAAACAATACCTGCAGGACGAGGCGACGCTGTGATAGCGCCAAGCCCACGCTGCTCTGCACAACAGACAGAAAGTGAGCTGAGAATTACATCTCCGTGCACAGACCTGACCCTTCCCACCGATTCACTTTCAGAGACGTCGCAGAGAGCCAAGAAGAGGAAGGCTGGACCGCTGGAGCCCACCACGCTGAGGAAGAAACGGAGGAGAGGGAGGAGACAGACGAGGAGATTCGTCAATGTTTTGATGCAAAGACAGAAAACAATTCACGCTGGTTTGACCTCTGACCTCAGTGTGGCTGAGGCCTGCAGCAATGAGCTGAGTTCGGATAACGCTCCAGAGTGCTGTCCAGCTGCCAAAACAGCTGATTTCCACAGAACAAAATGCTCTGTTTGCTATAAACCAGCCACTGGGGAGGGAACGCTGAGCCGTAACGCCACCGACAAACTCTGCAGCAGAGGCACCGCTAATGGCTGCAGTCCTGAGTTTGATCCCTCAGGAGGAAAGGGGACACATGGCAGTGACTGGCACACCTGTAACACTCCGGCTCACAGCAGGCAGGATGATGAAGAGCCTATCAAGGACGCCGCATACCAAGATTCAGCCATCTGTGGTGCTGCTCGTGATAATTCCTGCAACAAAAATGGTGAAAATAATGCAAATGTTAACAGAAACGGTCAGGTACACGAGGCTGAGCCGAGCGATGGGCCTGTCTTAGACACACCTGTGCAGGTGATCTGTGCAGATTCCTTTACATGTAGCACTAACGACTTATGTCAGAGTAAACCCAAGCACACGGATAACGGAACTAACTGTAATGTCTGCCCCACTGATCCTAATTGTGTCTCTCATGATGAAACCAAACCGCAGTGCCACGCTCCACACAACACTCCGCCCGATTCAGGAGGCAGTTACAAAAGTTGCAGGAGCGTTGATCAGAGTGATCCAGACGGTGGCCAGTGTGATGCTTTCACTAGTAATCCTGATTATAATCGCCGTGGTAACGCTGTTAATAACAGCAGCAGCAGCAGAAATGAAGCAGAACGTGTACTCAGGAGGGAGCAGAGGGAGGATGAAAGAGTCAAGGAGCAGCAGAGAAAGGAAGAAGAGGAGAGAAATCAGCTGGAGAGGAGGAGGGTGAGGGAGAAGCAGGAAGAGTGGGAGAAAGAGTGGGTGAGGAGGAAGGAAAAGGAGGAAAAAGAACGAGAGAGGAGAAAGGAGATGGAGTTTGAGCATCTATTTACAGAGAAGAGGTTTCCTCATCACCTCCCCTCTCAGTGCATCCCTCTTCACGCTCCTCTCCTCCTCCAGCCATCCCTCTCCTCTTCCTCCTCTTTCTCCTATCACCACACCTTCATCCAACATCACCTCTCCCTCCTACCACCTCCATCTCACCTTCCTGTCTCCTCCTACCCTCACCTGCTTCCCTCTTTCTCCTCACATCTCTCCCCTCTCACTCTCAGTCCGCCCCCAGCTCCACCGCCTCCTCCTCCTCCTCACTCTTTCTACGCCTCCTCTCCGATCCCGCTCCTGGATGGCCCCGGTCCTTTTCCCTTGGCAGCAGCATTTCATCCCATGCAGAGTCATCACCCACCCCTGTACCCGCCTCCACATCCAGCAGTCTTACCCTTACAGGTGTTGTTCTGAAAAATTAAACAAAACCATTTTTAGTCAGGCATGTGGAATTCTCCGTCAACACATCACATCCCGTGAAAATATTCTTAGGAACACTTAAAGCCAAACACTCCAACTCTGACTCACATGTCTGGAAAAAAGAAAAAAAATACAAGATGCCTAATTATCCTCATCAGCCGCAATCTAGCTGTAAATGAGCCTCAGGTGTGCAGCCTGTGGGATCGTGACAGGGATACACAGCTGGGCTCATTTCCCTCAGCAGAAATCAGTCACAGCTCCTCTTCTGCATTTTAAAATCCATCATTTGCTTGGAAGAGGAAAAGGATCACTCTCACACACTCGAAGATATGTTCACCAGGCTGTGGTAAACATGGGCTGCTGTTTAAATTCAGAATCGACTTTAGCTGATGATATTTCACATCGGATGGAGAAGAGTTGTCACTCGTCTCTAGTCAAACAAAGCCGAGACCAAAGTGTGCAGAACTGGTGAAGGCGGTCGAAGGCAGATGAGAATTATTGGAGATGAGTTGAGACTTTGTGTTCTCAACAAAAAACATCCATCCTTGTCATGGAAATGCTTATTTCCAGGTCACGAGGAGTCACGCTGCAAGTTTAATAAAAACCTAAACTTTGATTTAAAAAAACAGTCATTTCTGTTTTTGATCTGAAAAAGCAGCGAGGCTGATTTTGGTGCTGAAGTTTGATGCAAGAAAAAAATCATTTGATATTAAAGATCACGTCTCTGATTCTGCTCTAGCAGTCTTGATAAGACCAGAGGCGCACCCAGAAAATTTTGTTACGGGTGGCCAGACGGGGTCAGGGAAAATTTTGGGGCGGCACACCAAATTGGTCGTTGTGGTAACTCTGGGAGAGTTCAGCCTGTGGCGATGCACTTCATGTTCCTTTATTCTTCTTTTTTATTAAAAAAATATGCATCCAAAACACTTAAATTTGAGAAATACAAACATTTCAGAAAGTTACATTTCAGTTATTTTAAATGTTATTTAAAATTTTATTTAAGATTTTATTTTTTTATAATTCGTCGTTCACAAAACTCGTCGTTCACAAAAAACTATGAATATAAAGTTTTTTTTAATGGTGAGCAGCAGAAAAATTTTTTTTAATTCTGATTATTTATTTATTCATTAACTTTTTTTTTAGGTTTTAAATATATGTCTTGATTAAATAAGGTAAATTTATGGTTTGTTGTAAAGAACACTGGTCTTCCCTGGAGTGGCCAGTGGGGTGGCCATGGCCACCCCTGGCCACCCCTTGGGGGCGCCACTGTATAAGACAGCCCACTCCGTCTGACAGAATTAAATATGTTAGAATGGTAATAGCCTGACGACATGTGGGTATTAGTCAGAGATTATTTGAAGCCTTTTGTGAGAATTTACAAAAGCAACTAGACGGTCTGAGACGTGAGGTTTTGATTCCAGGTGGTGAATCAGTGACTGACCCTCCTTAGGATCAGTTTAACCAGATAACTTCACGTCCACATCTGACTTCAAAAGTTTCAGTCACACTTCGAAGCACAGACTAACAGCACTGGTCTTTCCTGCAGACAGATCCTGAAGGACCCATCTAAACACACTGACACTATCATTTGAGGAAATCGTTACATTTCATAGATTTTCATGCACAATGAAGTAGAGCTATAGTTGAAGCTTGACTTGATCATTTAATTGGACTCATGTCCTCATCCCAGTTACAAGGTCATTGATTTATTTACTAAGGTTTGTTCAAATCTGCCATGAAGGCAAAATAAATCCCACATTTCATCTTGTTATTACCGCTGCTCTTGGTCGACCCATCACCTCAAAGACCCAAACAACTGATAAACAATTCAGCTGAACCTCTCGGTCTCCTTTGTTAGAGATTCTCTGGTGTTAGAGAATGATCTCTCTTCTCTTTGTTGGCTTCTAGAGTTAATTCAGCATCAAAGCCTAAAGGAGATGGGGAACGTTCACAGCTTAATCTAAATCCTAATTGCTATATCTAGTAAAACATAAGTAGATCTGGTTTAATGCTCCGTCCGCCGGGTTTGAGCTGTTTGCATGTCTGGATGAAGACAGGGTCTCTCTGGGCTGTAAGTGTTGGTGACAAACGAGGAACTGAGTCGCAGAGCCTTGCTATCACGTCGCTGGAATACTTTAGCGTTTTCAAAAATGTTCGCAACAAGTTATTAAAGCAGAATCCGGAATTCTTGTCAAATGGTGACATCTAGAGGCTGAATAATGTTGCACCTAAACTCTACCCCTCCACTTCATTGCTTACGGCTGGAAGCAGCGACTCAAGTTTGTGAACGCACACCTCTAGCTGGGGAACTGAGCTAAAACATGTTGTTTTATAATTAGATTTTTGATCATTTGCATTTGACCCATCCCTAAGGAGAGGTGGGCTGTAATCTGTGCTGCAACTTTAGAGTTCAGTATCTAACCCAAAGTTACTTCAGCACGTGGTCTGGGGAGTAAACGACTCACCGTCTCGTTAGTGGAAAACCGTCCTCCCCGTTCAGCCCCGGTCGCCTTCATTTGCCCATAAGAAAAGTCGCCAACTCTGCATCAGTCTAGGTACGTCCTTAGACGCTCGCACACGCTGTGTGATTGACATCCATGCATGAGCGGATGTCTACTATCTATTGGCCAATGCTGAGCGGAGCTCAATTCAAATTGCATTGCTAAACACAATAAAATGGCGTATTGCCTACATTTTATCACAATAAAAAAATCACACAATTCCTGAAAGAGGGAAAACTCTGAATTGCAGCTTTAAGGTGCTGCGTGGTAGCGCAGTTGGTTGCACTGTTGCCTTGCAACAGGAAAGTTGCCGGTTCGAGTCCTGCCTGCATGGAGTTATCATGTTCTCCCCATGCATGTGTGGGTGTTCTCCGGGTACTCTGGCTTCCTCCTGCAGACCAAAACACGCATGTCAGGTTGACTGGCGACTCTAGATTGTCCCTAGGTGTGAGTGAGTGTGAGACGGGTTGTCTGTGTGTCCCTGTGATGGTCTACTGACCTGTCCAGGGTGTCGCTCATCCGATGACGTCTGCAGACAGACACATCTCCCCGTGACCTAGAGAGGATGAAGCAGCTCAGAAAATGAATGAATAGAAGTTATGAAAGGCTTCTGAACACCTCTGCAGTTAATTTTCTTGAGTTAGAAACATGAGACAACTGATTAAAAGGTCATTTCTGGGGTTGGAGACCTACAGAAAAGAATTAGGGCCACTGAAAAAAATAAGACAAGAAAGAGAATTCTGACTTTTTGACTTCTGACATTAAAGTCAGAATTCTTGTCTTTCTTTTCAGTGGCCCTATCCTCTTCCTTAGGATCCATATTAAGAGACACAGTGAAGACTGTGGTGTAGTGATTCATTAAATCAGCACTCGTGTCCAAATGTCCACTCCTTTAAATGTTATATAACACAAAGTATTTTTTATCACTTTACAACAGAAGAGTTGACATAACTGAACATTTTCCCAGGCTGATTCGATAGCCATCTACAGACACACGATCTTCTACCGTTACACCGGTGACTTTTTAAGACCCTGATTACTCTCTGGAGGAGGGAGGCTGTATAAAACAGTTGCCCCGTAAGTCTGACGTACCAGTTCAGTCTGTTTGTTCAGTGTGTTTCCAACTACTCACCAACAGTATCGGCCCAGTGAGGCTCTGGATTAACAGTCAGGATGATATTCCATCATAATCCTGCAGACTGACCTCATCCACATGCTGTTTTATGCTGATGAGAAAATGTCCAAAAGACAAACTGAACTAAAAGTTAATCATCTCTTCAGAATAACTCAGAAATTTGTGTTTTTTTTTACTTTAGCTTCATTTATGAACCTGACTTTGGCACTTTGTTAGCAATTATCTAAAGATGGAAAACAAATCAGACGTTGAGATTGTGTCCCAATTTCCTTCATCGTGGTAAAAATGTAGTTTAATAACTTTACATCATCAGACATGTGTGGGTTATTATTTTCTGAATTACATTTGGATCATCTGTGCATCATTTTGTTAGTAAACCTATTGAGTTGCAGCACAAACCCTGCTGCTGCTCCTTCCAACAGACGTTTAAAACCCAGGCTTGATGAACCCGCTCCAGCGCCTGACCTTTACGCTCAACATTTTACGCTGTTGATTTCCTGCCAGCTGCACTAAAAATACCCAAACGTGATGGACAACTTTAGCAGCCCAGCTGTTTAGGTTGAAATGCTTTGTAATTGATTCGGCTGGTCACGTGACCCCGCCGCTGGAACGCTGCGTCCCAGAGCAGCTCGGAGCCGTGATGAAATGTAGGAAGATGTGAGGATTTGATTGTCAGGTAATCATACAGTAAAACAGCCACTCATTGATTGCCGCTCCCTTCCTTCAGTTGCCAAGTGATTTTTCTCTCTGCGGTCTGCAACAGAGCAACACAAGTGCAGTCACTTGCTGTCAGTCAAAAGCAGGAAGTCTAGTTTACAGATTTGAATGAATGAGTTAGCGCCCTCGTTTCCTCTAAAATCTCATTTCATTTAAAACTCGATTGTCTTTATTTTGCCTCAGAAAGTGAAGAGGATCATCTGTTATAATCCGAGCGTGATTGCGATGCGTGTCGACAGGAGTAACGATAAGAAACGCACTAACTCCCACTCTCACTTACACGTTGTTTTTCCTCTCGCTCTTTTCAAGTCAAACATCTGGCTGGGATTGCTTTGGGGCATCAGCGGTAGCGCCTTTCCCTCTCACCCACTACAGATTATTCTGGTGCAGGCAGAAGTGACAAACAAACAAAACAAACAATAATTTGCATCAAAATTCAGCCACCAGAAGCAGCGGTTTGTGGGCGGAACGCCGCTCATTCTTGACAAAATAGGGCGAGCCGTGCAGAGTCCTGCTGTTTGATCATTACAGCTGTCAGTTGCAGCTGCTGCCCACTCTGCCTTCCCTCCCAGAGGTCATCAGTAAGTAACCGCTGTCTCCTCACAGATGATCTCCGGAGGGTTGGGCTCGTTCCCCACAGAGTACCTGATGAACCGTGGCATTAGAAACTTCTTCCTGCAGCAAGGAAAGCATCAGAAAGTGTGAGAGGGCTGGTGTTTTCTCCTCCTAGCTGCACACAATCAGAAGTTTTAAACTAAATACCCTGAGTCTCAATTATTACTGTGATAAACTGTATTTTAGAGGAGAAACAAGCTGTTATTAGATGTATTTTTGTAGAGAATCCTCAGTTGAATGAGGCAGTTTTTGTATTCTGTACTACTTTAGCTAGTAAATAAAAACTGCACCTGATTTGTCTTCTCGTTCCTGCTGTTGTAAATATGATTTCAGTTCCTTAAGAACCTATTTTGTGACAGAAATATCTTGAGATCTGTTTAACTAATGTTTAGCAGATTTTTTCTGTGTAATCTCAGCAGATTCTGTCTCTGTTAATATAGAACTAGTGAATCCACTGAGAAGGGTCAATACGCTGAAAGTGGAAATAAATCAGTTAACTTGATACGAGTCGTGTTTTTCTTTTTCTGCTTCTCTTTTGTTTTATTTTCATATTAAGAGAAAATTCTCAATCTTTTAAATTAAACAATTAGTAGAAAAATAAAATAAGTAAATGAGTTCAAGGCTGAAAATATTTCTGGTGTTTTTTAGCTGAAAAAGGAGGAAAAACCGCAAATGTGCACAGTTGTCTCAGTTGATTAGACACTTGCTTTGGGACTTTGTGTGTGTGTGTGTGTGTGTGTGTGTGTGTGTGTGTGTGTGTGTGTGTGTGTGTGTGTGTGTGTGTGTGTGTGTTTGAGGAAACAAATTCACCCAGTGTGACGGACCAAGAGCACTTCATTACAGAATCAACACTTCTCAGCAATTTGCTTCGGTGACCTTCAAAAACCAACAGAAAAAACAAATAAAACTCCTGCAAAATTCTGCAAAAACTTGCAGAAAGTGTTCGCGATGAAGAAAAACACATAGATGTTAAAAAGGTTTGATACAGTAATTCTGCAGTCATTGAATAATTAAGTTAATAATGTGCCACATACAAAAAATTCCAAATGTATCTATTATAACACAAGAAGCCATTGTTTATTTTTTTTATTCTTTCATTTTGAGTCCATTAGTTACTCATCTTTTATTTTGTTTTATATTTGAGACGTTTGTTTTGATATTGGTTCATTTTATTTTTTTCAAATATTTTCATTATTTTCTTCATTTAATTTAAATAAAATTTTATTGTCCCTTTTTTATTATCTGAATATATATTTTTTCTTTATTATTCATCTTTTCCCTTATCCTACCTCCACCATGTTTAATTTACTCATCATTGCTTTACTGTCCTTTGCCTCACTTGTCATCTTTTGCCACAAATTTGATAAATGAATAAAGTTAAAATAAATCAGAAAATTAAATGTGGACTAATGAAGAAATAAATAAAAGTGTGATAAATTTGTGTTTCTGTTGATTTTTACCTAGCTGTTAGCTTATCAGTCCAGCGGGGTGTAAATCCTGTCCTCCAGACAGAGGCTATTCAGGAAGCTCTCTTCAGCATGGAAGATATTTATTTATAGCATTTAACACACTGAGAAACTTAAAATTACTCCAAAAATCTCTCCAAGGGTCTCTGAGATTTGACATTTCAGACATTTTCCTGAGAGGCTGGTAGACCTTTTAGCTCAGCAAGATGCTTTAAGGTGAAAAACTTCACGGACCTCTTAGTGCATCAGTGGTAAAGCAGAATTGTTTGCTTCCTTTGCTTTAACCACAGAAATCACTCAGAAACATGTTAAGAAAACCTCAGTGATGGAGAAAAAACCCATTAATGAGTCACTGCGGCTGCTGTTGGCCTTTCTGAGCAGAACCAGAAACGAAACGTGATAAAGCATTTATGATTTTCATCTAACACCTAACATTACTGAGACTTCTGCTGCAACACTAACTCTCAAAGGCAGATTTGTCTGAAGAGGTAAAATGTGTAAGGACGTTAAAAACAGAAACGTGAAGGTAAATATGACTTTTCTGCTACTGAACTCAGTTTATTCTTCAAAGTGTTGAAAACTGTTTTCTAGCAGTAAAACTGTCTAAACTCTTGCATCTTCTTGGACATAACTCCTCCATGCACCATGACTAAAGACAACACATGAATAGAGACGAGAGCGATGCAAATTAAGAAAGCAACTTTACCAATTTGACTACAACACTGATGCAAGTGCATGTAATCCTGCACACCAAAGCCATCGCAGAGGAACTCAACTAAAAGACGCTGCTGCACCACCAACTTTTTGTCCTCAAACCCTCTCTTAGTCACCAACTGTTTTCTGTATTTATGTCTGAGTGTTCAGTCTCATCGTTTTCGTCAATACTTTAATGTAAAAATTCAAAATTTAACATGAGATTTTGCAACAGTTCTCTGCATCTTTGGAGCCTGAAGCTGAATAGATAGCTACTGTTTCTGTCATTTGTGCTCAGAAAACAGAATAAACTAAATAAAAACAAAGAAATAAATATGTTATTGCACCAAATTTACCTCATATATGCTGATTTGTCATTTTATTTAGGAATTTTTACAAGCTAATACATCTTAAATTGTGTTGCAGACATAGTGGAAACACACATCACCTGGGTTTGAACCGGCACCCCACCAATTACAGGGCAAACGTCTAACTGCTGTGCCACCATCATTTATGTTAAACAGTTCATATTTTACAACAACAGCAGCAACTTGCAGATACAACTCAATTCAGACTGAAAAAGCAATTTAAGTGCATGCATACAGGAAAAAGCATGCAACAGGAAAGCATGAGACAGCTATGATTAAATTTGAAATAGAACAGGCACAGGAAGATAGCAGCCATTGGTGGTTTCCCCAGAAGGCCTCAGACACATGCAGGTTTGAGGAGGCGTGGCTCCCCCTTATGACGTGTTAAGGAAGGCTTTCTCAGAACAGGAGGTTTTCTCTCACCTTTTTCAGCTTTCTAATTTACATAAAAAGTAGGTCACACACGGCTTTGACTTTTTGGCATGCTACTGTTGACCCCCCAAGCTGTCTTATTCAACAACAACAAGGAAAATGTTGGTTTACATTCTAGGTCCCCTTTAAATAAAAAATATAATAAACACTCTATTGACAATAAAGTAATGAAACAATCTCTTTTTTTTATAAAATATAGTTTATCACAGAGGTCTTTATTTTATTTGGATAAATTAATTTGATCCCCCCCTTCCACATGAAATGGTACAGCCCTGCCTGGCTGAGTGCGCTATGTGGCGCCAAAGGCTGCCTCAACAGCTAGAAAGACAAGGGTCCCAGAATGACAGAAGGAGCATCATCATCAAGGTTATCATTAATAAAAGCAAAAGTGATAACCAACACTAAAGTGATAACCAACACTAAAGTAAAATAACATTTTTGTGAACTAAAATAAAAATGAAAACGAAGCTTTCGTTGTAATTAATGCAGCTAAAAAAATAAAACAACCATAACTAGATATCATATGTTAAGGAAACCGCAACACATTTTCTCTGTAAATTCAGTCAGTTTTATGAACGCTCATTACAGTTTCATTTGTTTTGCAAAGCTTCGTTTTCATTTTTATTTTAGTTCACAAAAATGTTATTTTACTTTAGTGTTGGTTATCACTTTTGCTTTTATTAATGATAACCTTGATGCTGACGCTCCTTCTGTCACTCTGGGACCCTTGTCTTTCCAGCTGTTGAGGCAGCCTTTGGCGCCACATAGCGCACTCAGCCAGGCAGGGCTGTACCATTTCATGTGGAGGAGGGGGGGGGGGGGGGGGGGGGGGGGGGGGAATCAAATTCATTTATCCAAATAAAATAAAGACCTCTGTGATAGACTATATTTTATAAAAAAATTATCTGTAGTCGCGCCTCCAGAAGGACAAAATGATGAAAGAACGACAAGATGCCCATGCCCAACACGCTGCCGCGACAGCTCAAAGCTTGTGTTGTGGTGAGATCTCCAGGCTGCCGTGGATATGCAGGTGCGCGCACCCCCATCCCACCCCTAATTTGTCCCAACAGGTGCAAACTATGCAGTAAAACATACATAGGAGAAACCGGACGCCAACTCAACACATGAACAATAGAATATAGAAAGGAGATGAGAAGAAGACACACAAGAGCAGCAAAACAGGAAGCAGAAAGTACAATAAAAAAATCAGCCGTAACAGATCACTGCACAAGAGAAAATCACATAATGAACTGGGACAGAACAAGCATCATAAACTCCGAACAACAAAAATACAAAAGATGGATCAAGGAAGCGATAGAAATAAGGAGACGTGGACACACAATCATGAACAGAGACGATGGGGTTTACACATTGGATCATGCATGAGACTGTGTCATCGGTGAGGAGGGCGCGGGAAGCAGGGGGCGACTATGTCCTCTGCTGCCCGCAGATAAACGGAGAAGGAAGCGACGCCGCCAAGGCGACGTAGCTCTGAGGAAACGTCAGCAAGAAAAAAGGTAAAAACAATTCCTGATCTGTGTAGAAGAAAGAACCAAGTGATAACAGGTGTGAGTAGTGTGTGAATGGTTGTTTATCTCTGCATGTCCCTATGATGGACTGGAGACCTGTCCAGGTGCAGCCCCGCCTCTCACCTGGAGATAAACACTAGCTCTCTGAGACCTAGAGGGAGGATGGATGGATGACTATTTCACATTTTTCCACTGGTATGTAACGTTTTTACACAAAAACTAAAACTATAACTAAAATCAATAAAACTAAACTGAAACTAAGCATGCTCAAAAATGAAAAGCTAAACTAAAACTAGCAAACAAATGGTACAGCTAATTGAAACTAAACAGAATTAAAAACCTGAAATAAAATAAATAAAAATAAAAACTAATGAAAAATGCTAAACTACTAAAACATTGGTCAGTAAGCCCAGAAAGACTTTTCTCCCTGGCCCTGCCTCCCACATGCCTCCATCTGAAAGGCTAGGTTATCCTGCGTTATCTCTGTAGTTATGCTGCTATAGGCTTAGACTGCTGGAGGACATACTGACCACTTTCCACACTCTGCTACTCTCTTCTACCACCACTCTCTAATTGCATTATTTCCTGTTATTTCAGCTGTTAACTTTATTTTCTCTCTAAGTGTAGAATGTGCTACTATTAGTTCACCTATTGAATTAATTATAGATTTACTCTGATAAAGACAATAAAGTTTCTCTCACTAAATAGAACTTCTACTAAGAAATCACAGTGTAGCCATAGAAACACTACTTGATATATGGTGTGTGTGTGTGTGTGTGTGTGTGTGTGTGTGTGTGTGTGTGTGTGTGTGTGTGTGTGTGTGTGTGTGTGTGTGTGTGTGTGTGCCTGCTCTGTCTTCTCAACCCCCAGTGAGTCGTAGCGGATGGCTGCTCATACTGAGCCAGGATCCTCTGGAGGTTTCTTCCTGTTAAAAGGGAGTTTTCCTTCCCGCTGTCGCTACATGCTTGCTTAGTATGAGGATTGTTGTAAAGACACTGACACTAGTCAGTGACTCGATGCAATCTGCTGGGTTCCTTATATAGGAAACCTTTTACTGATTGGCTTAATGAACTGAACTGTATTGGAATGTTTACTTTGTGAAGTGCCTTGAGACGACTCTTGTCGTGATTTGGCGCTATAGAAATAAACTGAATTGAATTAAGCCACCCAGTTTTTCTCCAGGACAGGTGGGTCTAGTCTGAGGGGTTGAAATCAACACGTTTACTAGTCTGACGTCCACAATGAGATGAACTAGGTTTCAGCTAAATGGTTGTCCCTACCAGACTCAGCAGCTGATATGTCCCAACCCAATGAACCACCCTAGAAGGTGAGCAACGTGCCATAACAGATTCAGTTTTCAACACCTATCAATCTGCAGTGTACATTGTAAAGAACCGTCAAACAGATGAACAGTGATATACGAATATTTAATAATAATTGTCCCCATGCAGCACTTTTCAAGCAACACTCAAGTTTATTGTTATTTTCCCCGGCAACTGTGCTTGTGGCTTTTGGTGATGGGGTCCAATGTGATATTTTTTCATGGGGCCCAAAATCCTTGGCGGCGCTCCTGCTGGCAGCAGCATCATGCTGTGGGGAGGTCTTTCAGCAGCAGGAACTGGGAGAATAGTGTCACGATCCTGGCTCCCCGACACCCACTTCACCCCTGAACTTCTCCACTTCAGACCCAAACCTGCCCCAGTACAGCTCCTAACCAGTCAGCCTAGACCTGGCCTGCCGAGACCTGCCAGTCTACACACAATCCCTGTCACCAGTTAGTTGCTTCGCTTTATTCTGGAACACCGTGCGCTCTCTTTTCCTTTCGAGCTGCGTGCCGCGGTTCCTATATTAACCACATGTCTGTTCAAACCCGGTGTCAGTTCACTCCACACTTGAGTCATAACAACACGCCACATTCCAACTCACGCATGTCTGTTGTTCAGTCCAGTCCTAGCCAGATCCTAACAAATAGACTTGGATCCAACTGAACATCTCTGGAGAGATTTTAAAATGTGTCACTGAGCTTGAGAGGTGCTGCAAAGAGGAATGGGTGAAACTGCAGAAAGATAGGTCAACCAAAGGTGCATCAACAAGGTACTGAACAAAGTTTGTGAATAATCATACCTGATTTCTCAGTTTTTTATTTTTAAATGATCAAAAAGCGACGTCTGTTTACTTTGTTTATTCAGTTAAATTTCCCCGACATGCTCGAGTCAAAGCAAAAACTGTAGAAGTTCTGAAAGCTCCCAAGTTAGGACATTTACCTTGTTTTATTGTGTAAAGCTCTGTGCAGATTTTTTCATGAAAAGTACTTCATAAATATAGATTGACTGATTGACTCAACTTTGCACTTTTCAATGGATAAACAATTTGAATGTTGTTATTTATTTCACGAGTGTTTTATTTTTATCAGCAGGTTCTCAGCTGGAAAGAGTACAAGATGCTCCCTCTGGGTTGGCGGTGAGTCTCTGCCTCCAGTGGAGAAGTTGAGGAATCCTGGTATCTAATCATGTTAAGTAGGGTGGAGTGAGACATGAGCAGATGAATCAGGTCTGTAGTGGTGAAGGAGCTGAGAGGAATAGCTCTTGATTTACTGCAACTCTAACTTCTGATCACATCACAAGGTTTGGATTGGGACGAAAAGAACGAGGAAGCCGACATGAACTTCCTCTGTGGGGGCGCTGGTCCAACCCGGTTTACACAGAAGGTTTTTGGTCCTACTGTGTGTGATGTACACCAAACAAAAAACGATTTCACTCACTAAGATTCTCCGGTCAGACTTTGAAATGTAGTGAAACCGCTAACCCGGCCTTTCCACTGGATGTGTAGGTGGCGTGTAATGTAACAGAGGCGTTTTACCCGCGACCTTCCTCCTCACTGGGAGTGTTTCAGACACAAAGCAGCAGCAAAAGCGTTCAACGCAGCTGAATTGCAAGATCACGCAGGATTTCAGCAGTTCACACGACAACAAGCATGGAGAAAGACAGCAGCATGTATCCAACAGGTCTGTGGTTTATTTTCTGTTCTGTTGACCTTAGCTACAGAAGCTTCACGGGAAATGATGTACAGTTAAGCAACTGGAAATCTGCATGTGACTTTTTTTTAAGTTTCCAGATGTTTTACATTGTTTTTGTGTCTGACTTCCTGAATTTGATGCATCGTAGGAGCGTAGCACGTAAAAAATACACTCAAAGCGTAAGCAACGCGTCCCTACGCTTCTGGGATGCTTCCGAGACATAACGCTTCATGGTGGAAATGTACCCATCCACTATAACAGTGGCTAACGGCTGCGTACTACGCTTTGCTATTCTATTCAATTCAGTTTATTTCTATAGCGCCAAATCACGACAAGAGTCGTCTCAAGGCTCTTCACAAAGTAAACATTCCAATACAGTTCAGTTCATTAAGCCAATCAGTAAAAAAGTTTCCTATATAAGGAACCCAGCAGATTGCATCAAGACACTGATTGTGTGTTGATACAATCCTCATACTAAGCAAGCATGTAGCGACAGTGGGAAGGAAAACTCCCTTTTAACAGGTAACAGGATCCTGGCTCAGTATGAGCAGCCATCCGCTACGACTCACTGGGGATTGAGAAGACAGAGCAGACACATGCACCCTCCCCCCCACACACACACACACACACACCATATATATCAAGTAGTGTTTCTATGGCTACACTGTGATTTCTTAGTAGAAGTTCTATTTAGTAAGATAAACTTTATTGTCTTTATCTGAGTGAATCTATAATTAATTCAATAGGTGAACTAATAGTAGCACATTCTATGTTAAAGAAAGTGAGATGTAATATCAGGAGAGGGAGAATGTTCAGTGGTTGGAAGCAGTGTGCCAGCCGATGGCCCCCTCCATGAGGCCACCACAGCTCAGCTAAAGTTACGCGACACTTACGCGTCCGGTGGAAAGACCCGGTTAGGATCAACCATGACTTTGGAGTAAACAAACATGGCTGAAGAGGAGGAACACTTGGATACCCTCGCTCTGTGCAGCTCGTTTGTCTTCGGGGCAGACCACACATACTTCTGAATCAGGCCCATTATAAACACTTTCGTTTTTTTCTAGAATAAATAGTCTTGAATTAACCAAGCGTATGAAGGCACATTAAAGCCAGAGTTTGAATCATTTTATACTGAGAATCCATGCTAGTTTTAGTCACAAGGTCATAAAATTAATATTATTTAGTATCTCAAACAATATCACAAGATCTCCCAGAATCTGGTATCGTTGCTGTGATTGACTCTCAGCTACAGCTGAATATCGTTTAAACCCACTGAGTTTTAGTCATCAACGTGTTGGAAAAGAACACAGAGCTGTGGCAGCCACCGTCATTTGTGTTCACTCCAAAAGGTATTGAGTTGTCAATTTACATCCAGAGGTAGCGTTCTGAGAGCTTCGTGATAATCCATTCTGTGGTTGTGAGATATTTTGCTAACACATGTGCAGACGTTCGCGCTAAAGCAACTTTACCCACCTTTTGATGGTGAGTAATAAAACTGAACTATCTCTAAGGAAAACGTAGCTACAACAGCAGGAAACTGAAAATATTAATTGCCAAAAACAAGTCTAACAAATCTGCAGACATCTGTTAAAGGGGATCATTCACTTGAGCTGACATTTCCATTAATCCAACACTTCGTGGAGTTTGTTCGATTAGAAACTGCCCTGTAGGCAAAAGCTTCCCTAAAGTGGGACGGTTCTTCCTGGGAAGAAGACTCCTCTGTGGGCGAACATCTTGCCCGCAGCCAGGTATGCTGGGTAAAGCCCAATATTTTTAAAAAGAGGTGAATTAAACCAATTGTGGCTCCAGAGAGACGTGCCAAGAGTGATAAAATGTTGGTTGAGGCTAATGACTATACAAGTTTAAAAACTATGTGTGGATGTGGAGACATGAGCTTATCAGACCTTGTTTCTGCTTCAGGCTAAAGCCTCAAGGCTACATTAACCACTGCAGCAGCTACAGCTAACTCCTGTCAGATGAAAGTTTACAACGCTCAAAGCTTCCCACAAAACAAATAAGTCTGTTCCAATAAATAAATATCTGCAGCAGAAAGTGACAAGAGGAAAATTTTGCCGCAGGTTTGCAGCTCAAGCAGAGTCCTGTAAATACCATCCAGGATTTTCATCACTCACCAAATAATTCATACGGTGAATCTTTAGAGTGTTTTTGTTTTTTGAGCAGAGAAACATAAATGTAGTCATTCAAAACAACACATTTAAGCAGGTCCACAAACATGGTTTTAAAATTTCACTTTGTGGAAAAAAATAGGAGGGAAGACGACGATGTGAGATGAGAGTCAGCTCCTCTACATCTGAGGCCACGGCTGCGTCCTAAATCAGGGGTTGCCTTTTTCAAGCCAAATGGTACATTCTTGTTCTTGTAATAATGGCAGACTAAGCAGGAGAGGATTACAGTTTTAAACGTTATACTATTAATATCTGGTTGCATAAAATTAACTCATTCACTGCCAGCCGTTTTCTGATCAGAAAGCCCCTGACTGCCAGCGTTTTTGAGCGTTTTTACTGTTTTTTGAAGAGTCACAGAACATTGTGCTCTATGATCATGTAAACGCCAAAACTACCAAAAGAAAGAGTAGACTCACTTCTTACATCAGGAAGAATCACTGTATTTAGCTTTATTCGTTCTTTCACAATCTGTTGCCCAAGCGCCGCTGCAGAAGCATTTCCGGTTCGGCGCATCGTTTTTTTCAAAGCAGCGGCCCAAAACGATCTCCTAATTCATTGATTTTCCGCTTCCTGATCACGTGATGTGTGACATACACAGATGAAGATCCGCTTTAGACACGTGATGTTTTTCTCATGGTGCGGGGGATCGTTCCGACGCCCGCCCCGTAAAAAAATGCAAATGACGACTATAGTCGTCAATGGCAGTGAATGAGTTAAAAGCCTAAAGCGTTTGTGTTGTTGTTGGGCTTTTATCGTTTGCATTTTTGTGTCAAAAATAGTGGGAAAATCCATGACAAGGAGCTCATATGGCGAGTCCCGTATTTCTTTATGTATTGCCACTAAGTTTTAGCCTAGAAGTCTAGACGGACAAAAGCAAAATGATTTAGCTCTGCAGGCTGGTCTAGCCACGCTCCACAGGAGCCTCAGCAGGTCTGCCATTGGCCCCATCAGTTTCTGAGTTATGCCAATCACAGCGCTCTATCAGTTTGGTGAGAGGGATGATGTGATGGAATGGAACAACTTAGATGGTGGTGGCTCGTTTGAAATGACTTTGGGATCAACTTTGGACTATTTAGACTTGGGCTTGTCTTTGAGTCAAGAGCAGATAGAGGTACTTAAGTCCTTTATTTACAAAAAGGATGTATTTGTGTCTTCTTAGACAGTGTATGGTGGACTAACCCGTTGACTGACATCCATAGCGGTGAGTATGTCATGTTGTTCGTTGTCCAATAGCATGAGGACACAGTTTGAAAGACAACAGTATATTCCACCATGAGCGAGCTCTGTCTATGGGTCATGGCCAGAGCATATAGGATGGCTTTCCAGGCTAACTATGTTTTGTTTTAACTTCTTTGAGCGCCACCATGGTTGCTTGGCGACAGGAAAAATGCTGAGCTATGTGGGGATAATTGTGAAAGCTAGAACGTCCACATTCACAGCCGCTTACTTCCAGTCTTATCAGCTGAGGAAGGCCGGGTCCTTATGTAGCAAGTACAAAGCAGATAGAGAGAACTGAAGGGGAATGAAGTTTCCCAACCAAACAATGCTAGGTTCAACAGATGCACCGGGACACTGATGGACTTATATTAAAAATAAAGAATTTTATTAACAGTTATTAAAACCAAATGTTACTTAAAAACCTGCAGGACTCACAACACATGCATAAAGTCAGGAAGGGGCTTGGAGCTAGGGAGTCAGCTGTTTACCCAACTTTAGAAAATACAAAGAAATGCATAATAGGAACAAAATCACAAAGCAAACCACAAACTCATAAATACACTCAAACTGATAATGTAACAATAAATCAAATAAAATTGGACAAACGGCTGACCCAGCCTGGAACATCACTACCGTGCAAGTATAGACACTGTTGCACAGTCTGATTGTCACTGCAGATGTAGTACCACACACACGCTGGTCCAACGAGCAGGGCCACGACCGACCCAGACAGCTCAGCCAAAACACGCCAAGGCGATGCAGGACAGGACAGGACAGGACGCAACTACAGAAAACAGCAGCCGTGTCCAGTGTGCCATCACTCAAAGGGCCTACAATAAGCACACATAACAGCTGATCTCATACACACACACACACACACACACACACACAAGCATGCACACTGTCACAAATGCTGCGCTGAAGGTGAAGGATGAGGACCCAAATGCAGGAGAATGAAGAAGCAGGTGAGGCGGTAGAAAGGTTTTAATGGAGAGTAAACTGAACACACTAACACGCAGGACTGACTGGAACAATGAACCGACAGGGAACAGAAAACAGACAGGGCTTAATACATGAGGATGAGGGTGAATTGGTGATTAGGTGAACGAGAGGCAGGTGGGACCAATTAACCTGGACAAAGGACTGAACAGAACTGGGGAGACAGGACAGAATGTGACAGTACCCCCCCCCTCAAAGGGCGGCACCCGACGCCCAACGCAGGCCGAGGGGAACCCTGGGGGGCCTGCGCCTGGAGCACAGGAGATGGCAGTCCCTGGGAGGCCGGCGGCGTGGGCACTGGAGACGGGACCCGGAAGACCTGGGAGGCCGGCGGCGTGGGCACAGGAGACGGGACCCGGAAGACCTGGGAGGCCGGCGGCGTGGGCACTGGAGCCGGGACCCGGAAGACCTGGGAGGCCGGCGGCGTGGGCACTGGAGCCGGGACCCGGAAGACCTGGGAGGCCGGCGGCGTGGGCACTGGAGCCGGGACCCGGAAGACCTGGGAGGTCTGCGCCGTGGAACCAGGAGCCGGGACCCGGAGGGCCTGGGAGGCCGGCGCCGTGGATATAGGAGCCGGGGCCCGAGTGGCGGCGGCTCGGGTTCTGGAGCCGGGGCGATGAGTGGCGGCGGCTCGGGTTCTGGAGCCGGGGCGATGAGTGGCGGCGGCTTGGGTTCTGGAGCCGGGGCGATGAGTGGCGGCGGCTCGGGTTCTGGAGCCGGGGCGATGAGTGGCGGCGGCTCGGGTTCTGGAGCCGGGGCGATGAGTGGTGGCGGCTCGGGATGTGGAGCCGGGACGATGAGAGGCGGCGGCTCTGGATGTGGAGCCGGGACGATGAGAGGAGAGGGCTCCGGAATAGGCCGGCTGGAGAGGTGCAGGAAGGGTAGGGAGGCTGGAACTCCTGCCTTAGACGGCACAACTGGGACCTTCTCTGTAGGTATCCCAGCAGGGGTCTCTGAGGCGGCAGGAAGCTGGAGCCTGGATGGGGGTTCCAGAGCAGGGGTCTCTTGCGCAGACGGCACAACTCTGGTACCTGGAGCCGGAGGGAGCGGGGGTTCCGCTGCTGGAGCCGGAGGGAGCGGGGGTTCCGCTGCTGGAGCCGGAGGGGGCGGGGGTTCCGCTGCTGGAGCCGGAGGGAGCGGGGGTTCCGCTGCTGGAGCCGGAGGGAGCGCCTGGACTTCCAGAGTCAACTGGTGAACCAGTGGAGACAGAGCCTCAATCTGGAACATCCGGAGGTTGGCGATGGCCCGAAGCCGGGCTACCTCAGCCTGCAGGCGAGCAAACTCGGCGTGGTCGTCTGCAGGCTCGATCCCCGGGTCCGGAACCGGCTGACCTGGCAGGGGCAGCTGGAGCTGGGCCTCTGTGCCAGGCGGCGCAGCTTTGGAGGACCGGCGTCGTCGTCCAGATCCTCTCTGCGCCTCCGGAGGTGAGGAGGAGGGTTCGGGAGGGAAGACACCAGGCCGGCTGCGCAGACCCACCGGAGAGTTGGCGCTGACGTCAGGAGGGGCTGCGCCGCACCCGCCGTGCTGTTCAGGAAGTGGCGGAGGTGCCGGTGGAGCTCGAACCCGCTCCCAACGCCGTGGGCCAACCCCCGGGGAACACACCGCCAGTCTGGTGCCGACGAAGCTGGTCCGGTCCTGCAGGTCCTCCAGACGCAGCCCTCCAACCGGACCAGGAACGTCCGGCTGGAACACGGAAGTGGAGGTTCGGCCGCGGGGTCGTCTGGAGCGCCGTGGAGGTGGAGAGGCGTCTGGCAGCTGGTGGTGTGGGGAGAGCCACTGGAGCAGGCACTCCCAGGGAAGGATCTCACTACTGGGTCCTTTGGGAGGTCGGTTCATTCTGTCACAAATGCTGCGCTGAAGGTGAAGGATGAGGACCCAAATGCAGGAGAATGAAGAAGCAGGTGAGGCGGTAGAAAGGTTTTAATGGAGAGTAAACTGAACACACTAACACGCAGGACTGACTGGAACAATGAACCGACAGGGAACAGAAAACAGACAGGGCTTAAATACATGAGGATGAGGGTGTATTGGTGATTAGGTGAACGAGAGGCAGGTGGGACCAATTAACCTGGACAAAGGACTGAACAGAACTGGGGAGACAGGACAGAATGTGACACACACGCACACACACAGCAGGCATCTTACCAGAGGTTTTCCATACAGCCTGCCGAGGAGCAGACCAGCAAGTAAACAGGCGGAAACCGCGCAGCACCAGCACTCCTGACTGCAGCCGGTGAACCTAGCGCTGCCACAGAAACAGGTGTAACACCCAGCGGCCAACCACGCCCACCTGCCCGCAGGTACAACATGGTACTTACGACCCCAGATGACCATCATGTAAGGCAGCACCACCACAATAGCAGCTGACAGACCAGAGGAACAAAGACACAGAGTCAGCAATGTGTCTCCATTTATCCCATCTGCCCCGCCCCTCAATCAGGTGCCCAACATGCAGCACCTGGCACACTGAGTGGAGAGGGTGGTGGAACACCATCTCACAACACTTACATGGATGCTGCCCCTGAATTCGGACACAGCCCAAGTTTCCCAACAGGAAAAAGGTGCTATGCTCCCTCCAGGCTGGAAGTGAGTCTCTGCAACAAGAGGACATGTCAGTGTCTTTTGTAGGAGTGATGAGCTTGCTCCAGAGGGTGGCAGGACTCAGAGAGCAATAAGTGGAGAAGCTCAGCATTCATTTACTGCTCCTCTTCATTGAAAGGGATCAGCTGAGGTGCTTCATGCTAGAGCCCTGCACTGGGATTGGGATCCCATGGGACCAAGCGTAAATCTCACGGGAGCGTGTGGTCGTAAGACTGCTGTAGGTGGGAGCAGGTAGCAGGGGGCTAAAAATAAACCAAGAGTCCCAAGATTGTAACTGAGATTCTAATTGAGATGAAAAGTACAACGGAGGTTTGTGATAAAATTAAGACTGGATAGTATAAAACTAGAGAGAAAGAACATTTTGAAGGAAAGCTTGACAGAAACAGACTGGAAGGAGTGGACATACTGGTCCAAAAATCAGCAGGGCTCTAGTTCAGGCATCTAATGAGGATGCCTCCTGGTCACCTGGAGGTTTTACTGGTACGTTCCACCAGGAGGAGACCCAAGAGCAGACCCAGAACTCCCAGGAGCAATACTAGATCAATTCTGTCCTTAGAACACTGTTAAATACCTCTGCAGGAGGGTTTTGGCTATCACAGAACACTAATGTTGTTCTCAGGTTGACCAGATGTGGAATTTCAGACCACTCTCTCACTGGACTCTTGGTACCTTGTAACAAAAACAGAAGATCTGCAAAGTCAGTCACACACACTCTGAAGATCTAAAACTTTTAAAAGGGTTAAAATTTTACCACAAAAGATCCATTTTACAACTAATAATTACCAAGTGAAGTCGTGCAAACCCTCTCTTTGCAATGTAATGTTAAACCATTGTGGCGTTGCTGCACCAACTTCTGGGAAGTGGTGGATCGATGGGTTCCTCGGGGCATTACTGGGACTGTGTGTGGTGCGCTGACACATGCTGGTTGGTTGGTAATGGCTGTGCAGGATGGGCCAACATTTCCTCTCACAGGAAGTTGAGACTCAGAAAGCCTGAAACCGCAGGGAGGCAAGAGAAAGCAATAAGATTTGTTCTAAGTTTTTTGATCACTCCTGCTTCAGTGCAGAAATGGGTCATGGCTGCCAGAAACACATCACACATCCCATAGTTATCTGAGTCGGTGGAATCTCTGATGGGCCTCTTTCACCATGCTGTCAACGCTCTGGTTTCAAAGCTGACATTATTTTAGTTTTTCCCACTTTTCAGCTCATTTTTATGACTGATTGCGTCTCACTTCTTGCCTGCATGATGTTTCTTTTCTGTTGTTGCTCCTGTTTAGGTCAGAATGAATAGCTCTCCACAGCACTTCCAACGCTCGCTATGCAAAGTGATTCATTATCTGTAATCAAACCCAACACCAGCACTGTGTGTGAGCATAGAAACAGCTTTACAAACCCATCCTGGGAAACAACCAATGGCATGGAGGGAATATACAAGAAGACGATGGAGGAAGGAGGCTTTTGTGCTCAATAACCAAGTGTGTTCAGGCTTCTCTGACCCTCATTTTCCTCTCCATAGGAGGTCTAAACCCAGTTTACACAAACCCTAGCAGAGATTTTTATTCACACTGTCTAAGGATACAATTTATGTGCCTCTGAGCTGAAGCCTGGAAAAGATAACTCATATGCAGGATCATGATTTGGTCACAATCGACCCATAATAGCAGAAGTGTTTAAAAAAAGGCAGAAGAGGGATTAGAATTCTTTGTTTAGGAGGTGTGTGTGTGCGTGTGTGTGTGTGCGTGTGTGTGTGTGCGTGCGTGCAGATCTGTTGATGGGGGGAGGGTGTTGTCCCAGGCCCAGGGTGGGGGGGGGCAGAAGAAATCCTGTAGTGTGTGTGTGTGTGTGCCTGGGACAACAACCCCCCCTCTCCCCATCAACACATCTGTACACACACACACACACACACACACACAGACAGACAGACAGACAGACAGACAGACAGACAGACAGACAGACAGACAGACAGATAGATAGATAGATAGATCGAGATCAACTATTTTTGTGAACTGCCTCTAAGCTAAACCAAATCCACCAGACGACGCAGTCACCTGGAAGTCACCCAGATCACTCAGAGGCCTCCTCACTGACGCTCGTCTCTGCAACAAGAGGACGATTTGAGTCAAATGGTCTTTATTAATTTGATAACTTATTAAAACATCCAGATTTGATTTAACCCAGACATCATAGGATCTAAGACACTTAATGCTGATTAGGCAACCTCATCTAGCTTGCACTACATCACCTCATTTGTCTCAGTATCTTGTTTATAACCATCATTCATAGTAATTGTCCTGTGTCATCATTGATTGAGAAATATAGTATTAAATTTATTTTTATAACTATTTTCTTGACTCTGTCTGAATTATTCTGAAGTGTGTGGATTACTTACAGGTAAAATAACCTAGATTAATGTTAAATTAACATTCAAAGATCATTAAGATTAATAATTCATATTTATATATATATATATATATGGGCAGCAGCTCATCAAACTCTGCAGAAGCCTGTTAATCACCTGCTGATTGAAATCAGGTGTGTTGAAACTAGGGATGGGTACCTTTGACATTTGAATCGATACGGTACCAATTCCCGGTACCTATGAATCGATACCGGTACTTCACGGTACCTATTTTCGATACTTTTGAGTGTTTAATAATTATTTAAATCTCATTTTTAATTAAAAATTTATTTTTTCTCAATATATAACCATATTTGATAAACATCACAATAAATAACATACAACTGTTTGTGTTTTGTCATCGGAGTGTTGTACAAAATTCTTCAATATGAAAACCTTTAACCACAACTGTTTCTAAATGATGCAGAAACTAAAACCCAGCTCCATGTGCTCCTATTCCTCTCCTTTCCCCTCTGGACAAATTGTGTGATGGTGCGTCCTTGTAGTATTAGAAACTGCTGTGAACTAAATTTACTGTGTATCTTCATTCATTTTGCTGTTCTTTTTCAAACAGTTGATTTTTCCTACTCGGAAGTCGGAATTTCCGAGGAGGAAGTGAACGCACCATTAGCTGATAGCAATGTTAATGATAGCTAAAATATCAAGCTAACGCTATCTTAAACATAAACGTTTATTTTGCTGCTGGAGCAGATTAAGATGATGATGCCTCACTTAGATCGTTGTCGCTGGTTTCATCATCACCCAATCACCCACTGCATTTAGTGAAGTGAAGCCAAACTTTATAGCGCGTTCGCTTTCTCCTAGTCGAAATTTCCAAGTTCCGAGGAGAAAGCGAACGCACCATTAGCGGAACAGGAGCTAAAATATCAAGATAATGTTATGTTAAACAGTTTATTTACCTGCTGGAGCAGATTAAGACAATGATGCCTCACTTATATCATTGTTGCTGGTTTCTTCATCACCCAGATAGCCATCCCATTTAGTAAAGTGGACCCAAACTTTAGAACTCTTCCTCTGTGCCATGCTGCTTGCTCTGTTTACAGCTTGCCTGCAGCGACTAGCGAATTTCCGCTCAATCACCAGTGAAACACTTCTCGAGGGGGGAACACATATCGACATAACACCGGCGCTGCTGTCTATTTTGGCAAATTGCTGTCTCGCAAGTTCTCGTTAGGTCAGGTACCGAAACAAGGCACCGTTTCTTGTCACGTGAATCGGTACTCGGTCGGTTTGACGGAATTCGGTCGGTGCCTTAAAAAGTACCGGTTCCGGTACCCATCCCTAGTTGAAACAGAGTTAAAACTTAAACATGCAGGATAACAGCCCTCCAGGACCAGGATTGGGCACCCCTGGTCTAGGGGACCACAGTCACTAGGTGATAGAGCTAGGTAGATCTGGGTGTCATCTGCATAACTATGGTAGGTGATGTTGTTATTGTATATGACCTGACCCAAGGGGAGCATGTAGATATTGAAGAGCAGTGGTCCAAGAATTGAGCCTTGAGGGACCCCACATGTCTGCTTTGATCTATGTTCACCAATAGAAACAACATAACTCCTGTCTGCGAGGTATGATTGGAACCAACTATGGACTGTTCCTGATATTCCCACCCAGTTTATGAGCCTATCAAGAAGGATGTTGTGGTCCACAGTATCAAAAGCTGCATTGAGATCGAGCATCATCAGAACAGATGTTTTACCTGAATCTGTATTGAGACGAATATCATTTAATACCTTAATCAGTGCAGTCTCAGTGCTGTGGTGTTGTCTAAAGCCTGACTGAAAACAATCTAGCAGGTTGTTTGTTTCCAAAAAGTTGTTCAGCTGAATCATAACTGCTTTTTCAATAATTGTCCTAATGAAAGGGTGATTAGAGATTGGTCTGTAGTTATTCATCACTAAGGGGTCTAGTTTGTTTTTCTTTAGAAGAGGCTTAAGAGCAGCAGTTTTCAAGGATTTAAGAAAAATACCTGATGTTAAGGAACAATTAACAATTCTCAGTACATCAGCTTTCAAGCATCTAAAAAATGTTTAGCCTTCCTGTGGTGTTGGGGTCGGCATTACCCATTTTTAGGGTTTAGAATGCATAAAGTACTAAATATAGTCAAAGGTTTTGAGAATGACACAAATATGGGAAATTGGAAAAGTTGCTGCTTAAGTTTTTATAATAGCAATTTGCATATACTCCAGAATGTTATGAAGAGTGATCAGATGAATTGCCTAGTCCTTCTTTGCCGTGGAAATGAACTTAATCCCAAAAAAAACTTTCCACTGCATGTTATTGCTGTCATTAAAGGACCTGCTGAGATCAATTCAGTGATGGTAACTCAGGTGAGAATGTTGACGAGCACAAGGCTGGAGATCATTGTGTCAGGCTGATTGGGTTAGAATGGCAGACTTGACATGTTAAAAGGAGGGTAATGCTTGAAATCATTCTTCCATTGTTAACCATGGTGACCTGCAAAGAAACGCATTGCATAAAAATGGCGTCACAGGCAAGGATATTGTGGCTACTAAGATTGCACCTAAATCAACAATTTATAGGATCATCAAGAACTTCAAAGAAAGAGGTTCAATTCTTGTTAAGAAGGCTTCAGGGCGTCCAAGAAAGTCCAGCAAGTGCCAGGATCGTCTCCTAACGAGGATTCAGCTGCGGGATCGGAGTGCCACCAGTGCAGAGCTTGCTCTGGCAGCAGGCAGGTGTGAGCGCATCTGCACGCACAGTGAGGCGAAGACTTTTGGAAGATGGCCTGGTGTCAAGAAGGGCAGCAAAGAAGCCACTTCTCTCCAACAAAAACATCAGGGACAGATGGATCTTCTGCAAAAAGTATGGCGAATGGACTGCTGAGAACTGGGGCAAAGTAATTTTCTCCGATGAAGCCCCTTTCCGATTGTTTGGGGCATCTGGAAAAAGGCTTGTCTGGAGAAGAAAAGGTGAGCGCTACCATCAGTCCTGTGTCATGCCAACAGTAAAGCATCCTGAGACCATTCATGTGTGGGGTTGCTTCTCATCCAAGGGAGTGGGTTCACTCACAATGTTGCCCAAAAACAAAACCATGAATAAAGAATGGTACCAAAACACCCTCCGACAGCAACTTCTTCCAACAATCCAACAACAGTTTGGTGAAGAACAATGCATTTTCCAGCACGATGGAGCACCGTGCCATAAGGCTAAAGTGATAACTCAGTGGCTCGGAGACCAAAACGTTGAAATGTTGGGTCCATGGCCTGGAAACTCCCCAGATCGTAATCCCATTGAGAACAATTTGGACAAACAAAAACCCACTAATTCTGACAAACTCCGAGAAGTGATGATGAAAGAATGGGTTGCTATCAGTCAGGATCTGGCCCAGAAGCTGATTGAGAGCATGCCCAGTCCAATTGCAGAGGTCCTGAAAAAGAAGGACCAACACTGCAAATACTGACTCTTTGCATAAATGTCATGTCATTGTTGATAAAAGCCTTTGAAACATATGAAGTGCTTGTAATTATATTTCAGTCCATCACAGAAACAACTGAAACAAAGATCTAAAAGCAGTTGAGCAGCAAACTTTGTGAAAACTAATATTTGTGTCATTCTCAAAACGTTTGGCCACAATTTGTTTATTGCATCAAGACTTTTTGACTTTGTCAGGATCTTCTATTTAAACAAAATTAAAAAAAAATTAAAAATGCTCTGGTGAGAATTATGACCTTTGTGGTGTTAAAATATAAGTTTATAAAACAATAATAAATGCCAAAACTGAAATCATAAACACACAATCAGCCAACAGCCTACAGCTAGCTCTTCCTCCAAACACTTGAGCTTCAGTTTGGGACTTTTCTCTTTGCCTTTTTGACAACCAAAACAAAAGAGGAGTGGGCAATCTAGACCAGGGGTTCCCAAAATGTTTTTCTTTGAGGACCCCTTTGCTCGTGTCCAAGACAAGCCAGGACCCCCAATCCCAGCTCCTACACGCATAAACACATTAAATGTGATCATTTACAAACTTTCTACAGACATACAGAGTTATAACTTTTATATGGAGTTGTGATTATACTGTAGGGTGTGCTATTGGGGTTTTATAAATGTAATTTTTACAAATAAAATCTTGCTAACCTCACAATCCTAGCAAAGACAAAATTGTGGGGACCCCCTGTAATCTTGTGGGGAACCCCGTGGGGGTCCCTCCTAACACGTATTTGAGTGACGTGTGCAGCACCAATGCTTTTCAGTGTTTAGAGGAAAGAATTTTGATTTTCTATAATGATTTATGACAAAATTGTTTAACAAAATGAAAAACTGAACCCAGTTTATCTTTTTATAGATGCTAAAGTTTAGTTAAACTGATTTATTACAATTTTCATGCAGAATCTGGCCAATTCCTTTAAGCTGGTCTGGGGCAGTGGGTACCATCATGGCACTCAGCAGGGGCTGGGTACCAACCCCTCATCTGCTGATTGGGAGTCAACAACCCTACTGGGCTAAAGCCCAGGTTCCAGCTGAGACTAAATACACTTTTATAAATATTTATAGTTATTAATATCAAACCTCAACTAAAACAGGTTGCATTTTATTGCAGATGAATTAAAAACTACACAGTTTGTTACAAAGACTACTTTACACGATAAAATAACGTTTGAAGGAAACAGACAGTAAAGCTGAACACACGGTAGAAGAGGAGCTGTTACAGCTGAAATCATTAAATTTAAACGTCTAAATCTTTCAGTGTTAAACCATCTATTCATTCAGAGACAATACATAATGAGTTAATTCATGATAAATTGTGTGTTTTATTTTTCCATACCATTACATCATTTTGTGTCATTATTTGTGTCATGGATTGTAAAATAATGAAGAAACCACCGAAAACTGCATGAAAGTGTGTGTTTCTGTCATGGTTGTGTGATGGATTGCTGATGTGTTTCCTGGCTGCAGATGCTGCCGCCACTGCCAGGACTGTCAGTACATCCTGGCACCCACAGGTCTGCAGCAGCAGCAACGACAATGGCATGATTACAGATCAGGAGCCTACAGGCTGAACCCAACAGAACAGAGATGCTTGTCAGTTCAGGGCAACTTTAATGGTTTCAACTGATTTTTATCATGAAGGACATTACATGCAGGTGGTGTTGTAAACCTGAAGTCTGTCTTGCCCTTATCCCCTTCAGAAACAGCTCATCAGTGACTCTTGTGTGTTTATTGTGCTGGCTGAAGGGTTTGATGCATTATACTATTTTTAATCAAGTTGATTATATATGAGTAGAAATCAAGTGTGATTGACAAAAAAAAATGATAGACTAATCTTTAGTGATTTTATCTGATTGCAGACATGTCATACTGTGATGTCAACCAGGAAATGAGTCACCGGAGAGAGAAGTTTGATTGCGTTCCTCGTGTTTCTTGCCTGCTTGGCCACGAGAGGGCAGTTTATTAACAGCTCTTGCAAGGAACAGGCAGAGACTGAAAAACTCAACTTAGCCATCAGGTATCAGGCAGGTCATTCTCGTGCACCTCCATTTGTATCACGGTGCATGAACAAATACCACAGAACACTGACAACAACAAAACTCAAAGGATAACTAAAGAACATGCATACATTGGAACACAAATCTATAACGTAAAACCAGAGAACATCTACAACTAAGAAGACAAAGGCCATTACCCATAAGTCTTTGCGGCGCACAACGGTCCTCCCAAGCAGCCTGCTCGGCTCTGCTACACCACATAGCCCACATCCAGAGGGGTTAGTTGGCCCCTCCCCCTCGCCAGCAGCTACCGGGGCACGGGGCCACTAAGGAGCAAGCCTGTCCTGATACAGCACCACCAGGCGTCCCCCGTGAGACATGCGCACCCGGTATACCACATCAGACAAGCGAGCCACCACTTCCGCCGATCCCCGCCAGTGGCTGCGAAGCTTGGGGGACAGACCTTTCTTCCGCTCAGGGCAGTAGACCCACACCTTGTCTCCGGGTGAAAAGGGCCTCGGGCCACTTTGTGAAGTAATCCATTGCCACAAGAACGTAGCGGTTGCCAGCCTCGGCGACAGGAAAAAGACCAAGGATGTCCACTCCCACTTGCTCCATGGGGGCCCCCATCAGGTACTGCTGCAGGGAAGTGTGTGATCACTGAGGTGGCCCCTTCTGGGCGGTGCACAGGTCACAACAGTGCACGTACAGCTCCACATCTCATCTGTTCCCCAGCTAGTAGAATCGTCCTCTGAGGCGACACAGAGTCTTAGAGATTCCAAAGTGACCAGATCCCACCAAGCCATGCACACTCTGGAGGACCTGTGCGCGAAGAGCCGGTGGCACCAGTAGCTGCAGAAGGTCGGTGCCACTGCCAGGAGCCTGCCATCTCCAGTACAGCAGGCCGTCTCGAACCTCGAGGTTGTCCCACTGGGAGTGGTAAGCTTTCACCTCGGGGCTCTGGGCTGACACGGTCAGTCACTCAGGATGCCTGCCTGCATCCAACCACTCCTTGACCGACACCAGGGCTGGATCTGCCTCCTGGAGTTGATTCAGCTGGCCCGGTGTCCAAGGCAGATTCCCCTCGTCAGTGGTTGCCTGAGCAGCGGTAATGGTTGTATTCACTTGATCCTCTTGCTCCTCCTGATGCTGACAGTAACGGCATTCTGCCACCGCACAAGGTTGTCAGGAGAGGGCATCAGCGTTGCGGTGTTGTTAATCAGGTTGATGCTGGATTTCAAAGCCATAGGCCTGAAGGATCCCCAGCCATTGTGCCACCTGCCCCTCTGGCTGTTTGAAATTCAAGAGCCAGGTCAGTGCTGCGTGGTCAGTGTGCAGCAAGAATCGGCTGCCCTGGAGGTATGGCCGGAGGTGCTGGACTGCCACCACCACTGCCAACAACTCTTGGCGGGTCATGCACTTGGGAAAGGAGCGCTCTCACTCCCACTTTACTGGCGTCCATGTCCACTACAAAGGGGATCTGTGCTTGAGGGTATGCCAGTACAGGGGCTGCCGTGAGGGAGGTCTGAAGTTGGTCAAAGGCAGCAGCACAGGCATCATCCCAGTGAAAGGTCTGGCCTTTGTCCATAAGCCGGTGGAGGGGGCTGGCGATCAAGGCGAAGTCCTTGACGAACTGGCGGTAATAGGACACCAAACCCAGGAAGCTGCGTAGCTCACAAATGTTAGCTAGGAGGGGCCAGTCCTGCACAGCAGTCACTTTTGCCAGATCCGTTGCCACCCTTTGAGCACTGACCACATGGCCCAGGAATGCGGTCTTCCTTTGCAGCACTTGGCAGAGTTCAGCCGCAGTCCAGCTCGCTGGATGACATCAAAGACCTCCTGGAGATGGGTCAGAGCTTCATCAAGGTACACCACACAGCGGGTTCGGGGTATATATCCACCAGCACCCTCTCCATGAGCCATTCGAATGTCGCTGGGGCGTTGCACAATCCGAACGGCATAATAATAATATAATAATAATAACTTTATTTCTATAGCGCCTTTAAACAAAGCGCTGCACAACATAAACAATAAAAAACAGTACCCCAGTATAAAAACAACAGCATCAGCTGTAACCAAATGGAGTACACATAAACAATAAAATCAAACATAAGAACAAGCTAAAACAGGACATTAAGTAGACACGCCTAAAAAATCAAGTAATCAATCAGTAAAAGCTTTAGCAAAAGGTAAGTTTTTAGTTTAGCTTTAAAAACTTCCACTGAGCATGCTGACATCCTGTGGCAGAGCATTCCAGAGCGACGGAGCACGAAACGCAAATGCACGCCCACCTAGAGTCATCCGCTTTATTTTTGGGATGCATCAACCGAAAGTGCCACAGCCCTTGTCCAAAGGTGAACACCGTCTTTGGCTTGGCATCAGAGTGCACCTGCCAGTATCCGCTGCGTAGGTCAAGGGAGCTTAACCAGCTGGATCTGCTAATGTAGTCCAGTGCATCATCGATACAGGGAAGTGGGTAAGAGTCCTTCTTTGTGACTGCATTAAGGTGGTGATAGTCTCTTAGCCATCGCCAGCCGGTGAGGTTGCAGACAGATAGGGGCTGCAGAGCCGGTGTCGATAGGGTGTTACATCAGTCCCGTCTGGGTATAGTCCTCATCTTTGGTGGCAAATACTTCCACATATCCATCCAGCAGGGACATTACAATCTTACTTTGGACTGGATCCAGGCCCTCATAGCTTTGATGTAGGCTACACGCCGCCGGCGCCAATACACTATCGGGTCCCAGTGATGACTGAGGCTTATCTAGTGGCTGGGTCGGAGCAACTTGGGGGCTTGCCTTTCGCACTCTCTGTCTTTTCTTTCTTTGACCAGGTTGGAGCCCCACCATTAGGGTTCCCAGGGAAAGAGTTGAAAGGGGCAAGTCAACTACGGCTCCCCAATGAATCAGCAGATCTAGACCGATGATGAAGGGTTCCTGGATACCAACCACTTTGCTTCTTAAGGTCTTTGACCAAATTGGCCCATGCATTGTGGATTTTATTAATCTATCTCTCCAATCTGGCTCTGTTCCTTCTGTTTTCAAATATGCTGTTGTTGAACCTATCTTTAAAAAACCCAGTTTGGACTCCTCTCAGCCTAAAATTTACAGACCGATTGCTAAATTGTCCTTTATCTCTAAAATCTTAGAAAAAGTTGTGGCTGATCAACTGATTACTTTTCTGGAACTTCACAACAGTTTTGATAAATTCCAATCTGGTTTTTGTAAAAATCATTCAACAGAAATGGCTTTGCTTAAAGTTTCCAGTGACATCATGATGGCTGCAGACAACAGGGAATTTACAGTCTTAGTGTTGTTGCAGCTTGTTGATCACATCACCTTAGTTAACAGACTTCATGACTTGGTGGGGATCTCTGGAACTGTTCTAGACTGATTCAGATCGTACCTTTCTAACAGTATAAACCACATCATGTCAGATTCCACAAACCTGTTCTGTGGGGTACCCCAAGGCTTTGTTTTAGGTCCACTCCTGTTTTAATATATATACACCCTCTTAGACAGATAATTGATGCTTTTCATGATGTCTCCTATCACCTATATGCAGATGACATTCAGCTGTACTGCTCCTTTAAGGATGAACTACTAGAGTGCCTATCAGTGATCACTAGCTGGCTAGAAGATAACTTCCTTCAGTTAAACTCTGAAAAGACTGAATGTCTGATCATTGCCCCTGAGAGCATGGCTCCTCTGGTTAGTCAACAACTTGGTCATTTAGCTTCTGCCGTCAAGTCAAACATGAGAAATTTGGGTGTTGTCTTTGACCAATCAATGTCTCTTGAAGGTCACTCAAAAACACTGGTCAGAAACTGTTTTTATCACTTCAAATCTACATGAGGTGATATGTGAAGCAGCTGAGCCCTCGTCATCGGACAGGGAAGGATCGAGGATGACAGCGTTATCCACCATCAGGTTTGCTTTGACTAACGCCAGGTCTATGATGAATAAGACTTTTATTTTGAAGGATTTTATCAGAACGAATGGTCTCGCTTTCCTATGTGTTACGGAATCATGGGTCCCTAAAGATGAAACTGCTGCTTTTGTGGAGTTACTTCCAGATGATTTTACATACTTTAGTGTTCCGAGATCCTCACGGCGTGGTGGAGGACTGGCGGTGATATTCAAGTCATCGTTTATTTGTAGGCAGGTGCGTCTGTCCTTTGTGCCTACCAGCTTTGAACTCTGCCTCTGTGAGCTGGGTTGCTTTATGAAGCTCCTAGTTGCTCTCCTATACCGTCCACCGAGATCAAACACCAACTTTTTAGATGATCTCACTGAGTTTCTTGGTGAGGTAATTCCTAAATATGATCAAGTGTTACTCCTTGGGGACTTTAACGTACATGTGTGTTGTCAGGATAAGCCTATGGTGAAAGACTTTAAATCTTGTTGACTCTTTTAGGTGTGTGGTCATATCTTAGATCTGGTGCTGTCACTGGGTACAGTTGTCTCTAACCTGCAGGTTCAAGAGGCCTATTTCTCAGACCACAGGCCGGTGCTATTTGGTGTGGCCGTAAATCACCAACATGTGAAGCAGTGTGCTCCGGTGAAGCACTGTCGGATGCTAAACAAGTCTACAGCAGCTGAGTTTGCATCAGTGTATAACATGGGGGATGTGGAGCAAACTTCTAAATCAGAGGAGCTTGTTACACACTTTGATTCAGCATGCACCATGGCGCTAGACATTGTAGCACCACTGCGGGTCAAGAAACCCAAGTCTAAAAAGGAGCCATGGCTAACTGAGAGTACTCGGACACTGAAGAGGATGTGTAGAAAGGCAGAGCGAAGGTGGAAAAAGGATGGGCTTCAGAGCTCTCTGGATCTACTAAGAGTACATTGGATTGGCTACCAGAAAGCTGTGAAAGATGCACAAATAAAGTACTTTGCCAGTGTTATCTTTTCAAACTCACACAATGTTAGGATCCTTTTTAGGACAGTGGACTCTAATTTAAATGTGAATGTGCCCCCTGCGATTGAGTATACAGTTGAATCATGTAACAAACTTTTATATTTCTTTGTGGACAAAGTGGTGTGGACGAGGGCCTCAATCCCACCACTCAAGCATGACTCCTTTACTCAACTCAATGCTCCAACAACCCTGGAAAGTTTTCAAGCATTAACTTTGGTAGTGCTTGAGAAACTAGTCATGAGTCTTAAGCCAACAGGGACTGTAATGGCGCTTACATACTAGCACCGGCTCGGACCGGGCGGGATTGGGTAAGGTCCTTTCACGGGGATTTCGGGGATTTCGGGGATTTTTGTGGCTGAACCGTACGTATTTTCGGCCCTCATCTGAAGGTCGCCGAAAACCGGGCCAACACACCCACTGCCGACTCATTGGTCGGCTCAAATTCACGCCTACCTTTAGGGGGAACCTCCGATTAGCGGATAGAATCCGCCAGCGGGGGTTTCCCGCATGCGCGCTTCATTATCACTCTGAATGCGGAGGAGTTAACAAGCCTCTGACTGAAGCTGTTTTATCTGTTTCCGTCAGCTGTGATGAGCGCAGCTGGAAGTTCTGACCCAAGGGACGGAGGGCTGTGGAGGAGCGATATTCTGTCTCAGGCAGGATAGCTCCCACAGTCCACTACAGTGGACAGCTCCAATTTGTCTTAACTTCACAAATTAAAGTGAAAATAACATTTAGATGATTTTGATCTTGTAGCAGGTGGTGCTTTTTATGTCGTACCAGAAATATTAGAAGCTTTTAGCTAAAAAGGTTTCTGATATTTGTTGCTGTACTGATTAAAGTGAACATCATAAAGAACCCCTCGTTAAATACCTGAGAACATTTAAATATTATCAAGTTAATGCATTATTAACACATACATTTAATTCATTTTAAGTCCTTATTTCTTTATATTTTGATGACTTGTGGATGCTTTGTGTCAGCATCAAGACAATAAATAATATCAAACTGATTTTATGTTATTATTTATTTGCTCTGTGTACACTTAGCAGAATACTGGTTATGCAGGAACACAGATTTACTAGTTTACTGAATTTACACACTGCTGTTTAGTCCTATAAAGCTGATGCTGTGTGTCGATGAACCGCTTGTCTGAATAGTTTGTTTTTTTTCTCTTCCAGACTGTTTCCAGTTTCAAATCCTCATGAAGTAAATGTTACTGGTTCATACTGGTCCCAAAAATAATGGAATAAGCACAAACGTTTAAAACATGGTGAAAGCACAAAAACACAGTGTGTTGATACAATCCTAAGCAAGCATGTAGCGACAGTGGGGATTGAGAAGACAGAGCAGGCACATGCACACCCCACACACACACAGACACACGCACACAGACACACACACACGCACACAGACACACGCACACAGACACACACACACGCACACAGACACACACAGACACACGCACACACATACAGACACACACACACACACAGACACACACGCACACACACAGACACACACAGACACACACACGCACACACAAACAACATATATCAAGTAGTGTTTCTATGGCTACACTGTGATTTCTTAGTAGAAGTTCTATTTAGTAAGAGAAACTTTATTGTCTTTATCTGAGTGAATCTATAATTACAGTTTTATACAGACGCTAGGACACATTTCTCAATACTTGGGTCACGTTTGCAAAACTCTTCATACAGTGAGCACAACAGAAGTCTATGTGGGCTAAACTGAGGATCAATTATCATTGTTTTGGCGCAAAATGCATTCAATGACTACATCTCTCAAATGTCATGAATTCTTTTCTCACTCAGACACAACAACTGCCAAAAATCATTGTACTAACAGGCCATTTTGCACGTGCTTACATACTGTTTACAAAACTGTTAAACTTATGTTTAAAACAATAACATGATGCAAAACTGAATAAGAGCAAAATTCAACAGCAATATTTTATTGTAACATATTTTAAATCTAAAAATGCAGTTTAACCAGCCACAGCTGATTCTCATAGATGAACATCTGCAGGTGTTACTCTTTCAATTTCAATAAAAATAAACAACATAAAACTTTGACAAATTCTGCATCATGTCTGATTCATTCCAGTAACTTATAGTGCAATTCTAAACAGAGATGTGTCCTTATTGTTTTACAGCAGAAAACACTGTAATGCTACATGTTGTTAGTGTTTTTTAGGTCATTGTTTCGTGGGTGACAGAGTGTGTTTGTCGGCTGTCAACCTTTGCTAGTGTTCTGGAAGAATGAGTTTGTTTGAGACCTGAATGAAGTGTTTTGGTAGCTGTAGTGCATTTTGAACGTGAAATGAACTGCTTTGCCAAGCTGAAAGTCAGTTAGGAGAACTGTCTGAAGAGTTTTGCAAACGTGACCTAAGTATTGAGAAATGGGTCCTAGCGTCTGTAAAAAACTGTAATTCAATAGGTGAACTAATAGTAGCACATTCTATGTTAAAGAAAGTGAGATGTAATATCAGGAGAGGGAGAATGTTCGATGGTTGGCAGCAGTGTGCCAGCCGATGGCCCCCTCCATGAGGCCACCACAGCTCAGCAAAACGCCAGTGTAGCTTCTTCTGGGGAGGGTTAGCGTTTAGCGAGGCCTCGAACTTCCTTGGATGACTTGCAGGGCCTCAAGTTGTGGTAGGATTTTTAAAATGCTCAATTTCTTTTCAAAATAGCTGCAGTGTTTAACTTTCAGTTTAGTTTCCATGACTCAGGAGTGCATGAAACAAAAGACAGCTTAGGGAAGGGTTTGAAATCAAGCTGAACTGACAAATCATTAGGACACTTTGTGACTAAATTGCTAAATAAATAAATGGTACAAATGTTGCGATTTGTTTGCAGATGTGTCATGTACCCCACACGACCCAGCCATGAATTAAAATGAATTCCATAATTTTTCCATAATTTTTCCTCAAATACAGTTTTTAGGTTTTATGCATTTCAGGCTTCTCATAAAAGTCATTTTGAGTTAAAAGAGTAGAACAAGAAAATTAATGAGGGCTGCATTCCATTTCTTTGACCTACAGCTGAAACTCGAAAAACAAGCATTTGGTGCAAATGTCCATTTATTTCAGTAACTCATCTTAGACTGAGAGACCATCTAAAGGCTCAGGAACCCTTTGCAGGTGTTCTGGATTCATCAGCTGATTAGAGTGTGACACTTTGAGTCTAGAATGTTGAACCTTTTCACTATATTCTGATTGTCGGAGATTCTGAATGTGGGGTTTTCAACAGCTGTAGCCATAATCGTCACAATTATAACAAATAAAGGCTGAAATATCTGGCTTTGCATGGAACGAGTCTGTCTCATAAATTAGTTTCACCTGAATTAGTAAAATAAATTAACTTTTGCACCATATTCTTATATTTTGAGTTACACCTGTAAACCTGTAATGAGATCTCCTTTGCTGAGGTCTCAGCTTTGCAATTGCCAAAAAATAAAAATACAAAATCTTCAAGAACTGAAAATAAAAGTAAGGAGCTTTGTTTTGGGACATTAAATATTTGAGGAAATCATAAAAATGACCTACAAAACATGAAAACATTTGTTTCATTGTTGTTTTTACTTGTTAAATTCATTAGTTGTTTGTCGAAAACAAAGACAAAAGTTATTTTATTTAATAAACACACACATCCCCTCTGAAGCCGTTTTGCCAGTCAGCCTCTCTTAAAGCCGTAATCCAGTGATTGAACTGTGACATCCGAGCTAAAGCTTCACAGATGACGCTGCTGAGCTCCCCCTCTCACTTAGACCCCCCGACGTTAATCGACAGGCTCCCAGCTCTGGCGTTAAGAGTAAAAGAATCGTTCAGGAATAAATGTGAGAACACACATCACATCTTCCCAGTGACATCTGTGTCGTTCTGCAATTGTTAATGATGACACATAAAACCAACACTCCCTGTCCTCCTCCCTGATTGGCTGAGCTGAAGCCATTGTTAAACACCCAATAAATGAACACCTGTGCTCGCACCAGTGTTAATTTAAATGTTAATGTGCCAAAAGCAGATCCCTGCTCACACCTGACGGAGGCTTTGTGGAGGGATGCAGGTCTTACAGCAGGATAAGGCAAGAGTTCCATTTATTGAGTGATTCTGCTTTTATTGGATTCAAAACAGAGACGTATTTTCACGGCTCCTGCCTTTTGTTGCCTCGCTGACAGGGATGTGAACGGGGTTAACAGTCAGTACCACAAGTCCACAGTCAGTCATCTTTTCAGCGCGCAGTGCGGCAAAGTGTTGTCTGTTGACTCCACTGATTGGAGGTTTCGCTCTCTGCACTCTTTGGCTGTGGGGGAGGACTGCCTCCTCCTCAATTACATCAAAACTCTGAGCCAAGAAGGAAAGAGGGAGGAATGAGAGGGGAGGCCAGAGGAGCAGAAAATGAAAGCCGAGAGAGACTTCAGTTATTTAAGAAGAGAAGTCTTTGTCATTAAAACCCTGTTAGCTGATTTAAGATCAGAGTGAAGCAAGCTGTCAAGTGGGTTACAGCTTCTTTATTGCTTGTCTAAAGCAGTAATAACACAAGTGTAATAAAAAGAGCTGCAGCTCCCGCTGACAAAACAAGAAGGGAAACGCTGCAGAGGGGTGAGAAGGCACTGAGTGCATGAAAAATGAGAGGAATATGTTCCCCCGACATGAAGCAGGCGGCGATACATACAGTCGCAGGTCTGACAGTGAAATTACAAAGTCAGAGTGTGGAGACCAAGCAGGTAGATCAAAGTGTGTATTTACCTTCAGCTCCAGTGACCACACTGAACTCCCATCGAAGGTTTCCACTGTCATTTGAAATCAAAGGTTAAACTCACACGACTCCACACCGGCTTCCTCTTCTTCCTGCTCTTCAAAGCGGAAACGACTTGACGGGTGGAAAAATATTAAATCACAAATATGCAGTAACTATATGTTCAGGTTGGGTTTGGCTCGTAACCCTGCCTGAGCTGACAGAGCTGAAATATTTAAACTAATTATCTAACCACCAGGGAATTATCGACAGGTAATTCATTAATCAAATCATTTGATGAGTCCTTCATAAGACGCATGTTTCTCTCTTTTTGGGGAAAATTTGTATATTTTCTAGTGTGTTTCTTTCCATCCCTTAAAGCAGGGTTTCTCAACCCTGGTCCTCAGCGCCCCCCTGCCCTGCATGTTTTCCATGTTGCCCTTACAAACACCAGTGTTTCCCTGCTGCCACACACCTGACACAAATGAGTGAGTGATTAACAGGCTTCTGCAGCCATGTGCTGAAGCAGAGACATGGAAAACATGCAGGGCAGGGGGCGCTGAGGACCAGGGTTGAGAAACCCTGCCTTAAAGGAAAGTGTGGCCTCCCTCCATGCTAGAAGTTTAAACTAAGATTGTCTTGTGCTGTTTGGTCAACTCTTCATAATAACATTATGTGTGATCTTAGGACTCAGAGTAGTAAAACGTAGCTCAACATCTGTAAAGCTGACTGACTTACGGTCATTTTGAGTTTGCTACATGTTGATTAGCTGGAACAGCAGTCATGAACTCCAAAAGTGAATCAGTCTTACATTAAAAGCCTGAACTAAGCTTCAGTTCTCCAAGGCCTGGAAAGTGATTCTCACCCAATTCATCAGCATTGCCAAATTTTAAAGCATCTTCCAGCGATTTCAGAGATGCGCTGTACACAAAACCAATTTAAAAACAGTAAAACATGACACAGGACTATCTGAAAACATTCAGATAAACAAAAGAGCTATATTGAATGTGTATCCTTCACTGAGTCACTGACCCAAAAGCCAAGTAATAGAAATAAGTATTGAGCCAAATTTCGAAATTTTAAAGAGACAAAGTCTTTTCTGATGTCCACCACTGAAAACAAAAAACGGATAGTTCTTCTTGTTGTGCTTTTATTGATGCTCAGCAAACTGAAAAAGCTAACTGCTAGCCTTTATATTAGCTGACCTCACAGTCAACAGCTGTTGCTATAAAGCAGGTAGAGACCTCCCACTGGTGTTCCTAAACCACTAAACTGTTAACACTGGTTTTTGGTCAGTAGAGTGCTGTCCCATGTTAAGATGGTCAAGTTTCTGACTCAAGAACCACCGAAACCAGTTTGAAAGCAGTAGCTTCAAGTGTTTAAAACTATTTAGTGTTGCTTTAAAATCAATTTGAAAATGGACAGGGAGCCAGTAAGGGAGGCAGAGATTGGGGTGACGTGTTTTATTCCAGTCAAAAACCTCACTGCTGAGTTCTGGACCACCTGCAACCTTTTATTGGATGCTTGGCTAATGTCTGTGGGTAGTCACAATAGTCTAGGCGTGATGTTATAGGGCTGTCAAAATTAGCGCGTTTTTAATGCGTTAATGCAAAGCGCCCTTAACGGCATTAATTTTTTTAACGCGCGATTAACGCGCAGGCTTCCGTGGTTTTGTTTTGGCCCTCCTCGCGTTCCACAGTCTGACGTAAATAAGAAGCAGGAACAAGCCATTGGCCAGCGGCAAATTCCTTTGAATCACATGTGTAAAAATGTATTAAACCCTCAAGTCAATTTCTTTTTAGGATTTCCACGGCTGGATTTTTAAGATAAAAACAGTGTTTTTAAATCGAGCGGGGACCTACGCCTACCAGGCTTTCAGTATGAGCGTAAAGCCGGCAATGACGCAACCGCTCAGAAAGCGAGTGTAAACAGTGTGTAGAAAGTGACCCGCAGCTCGGTATTTTTCTCTGGATTACGACAAGGCGAATAACCGGAGGAGTTCAACCGAACATGATCGGTGGCGAAACGGAGGAGGAGGGTACAGTTTGTTTACTTTTATTGAGTATTTAATTCCTGTGTTCGAAGCGCTGCAACCAACCGGGACCTCTCAGCTGAGGTCTGTGTGTGTGTGTGTGTGTGTGTGTGTGTGTGTGTGTGTGTGTGTGTGTGTGTGTGTGTGTGTGGGCCACAGCTGATTTGAGTTTGGTCCCTGTTGCATTATTTTTGTCTGAGTTCAATGGATTAAGAAAGCAATAAAAAAACAAAAACAAAACAGAAGTGTTGCCTTATAGTTTTGTTAAAAATAATAAGATATATTTAAAATGTGCTAAATAGGCAGAGTCCTAGTTCTTTATCACACTCTTCCTTTTGTCCTTGTTTTAGTACCACATGTGTTGATTTTGTGAGTCTTAGTGTTTTTGTGTGGGAGGTAATGCCTAATTGCACTTTTGAATATTTTTTTCTGAGGAGGATACAGGAGTGTATTTATCATGTTTGTTTTGGTACAGTTATAATAAACACTCCATAGTTGAAATAAGAAAAATTTGAATAAGAAAAAAAAATGCGATTAATCGTGAGTTAACTATGGACACTCATGCGATTAATCGTGATTAAAAAATGTAATCGATTGACAGCCCTATATGAAAGCGTTCAAAAATAAACCCATATCATCTTGTGTTCAACAGAAAACTTAAAGAAAGACAAGAAGTCATTATTCGTCTTTTACCCCAGTCAAACTAGGTCTTAAAAATTCTAAATGAAAATGCAGACAAATATTTCCTTTAATCAGCACAGCCTTTCTGGAGTGGATTTTTTAGGTTGTCAAATAAAAAATAGGTGGTTTTATATCAGGGGTCCCCAATCCTGGTCCTCAAGGGCCGGTATCCAGCAGGTTTTAGTTGTAACTCTGCTTCAACACACCTGATTTCAATTAGCAAGTGATTAGCAGGCTTCAGCAGAGCTTGAGGAGCTGCTGCACAGGTGATTCAACCACTGAATCAAGTGTGTTTGAGCAGAGAAACCACAAAACCTGCTGGATAGCGGCCCTCCAGGACCAGGATTGGGGACCCCTGTTTTATATGATAAATAACCCGCACTTGTACAGCGCCTTTCAGAGTCAGAGGACTCCAAAGCTCTTTACACTACAGTGCATCATTCATACATTCACACACACATTCACACGCTGGTGATGATGAGCTACAATGTAGCCACAGCTGCCCTGGGGCGCACTGACAGAGGCAAAGCTTCCGAGGACAGGTGCCACCAGTCTGTGTCTTGCCCAAGGACACAACAGCAGAATTCTCTGCCGGGATTAAACCTGCAACCTTCTGATTTATGAACAATCAATCTACCTCCTGAGCTACAGCTGCACGCAAGCACACACGCATGCACACACGCACGCGCACGCACGCGCACGCACGCACACACACACACTTTTAGTAGAATACTAGACCAATGCTGGTGTTTGCAGCATTAGCCCTGTAGATGTTACCTCATTTAGAGAGATGTTTAGTAAACAGTTCCTTACAGTGGGGAAGGCTGAAAGAAGATTAGGGGAATGAAATGCAGCAAATGGTACAGTCAGGAATCGATTCAGAGACTATACTGCTGGAGCTCAACTCAGCTTTTAGATTCTCTTTCCAGCAACGCTGAACACAAGGTTTGACTGGTTTGTGTATTTCTGGTTATAACCAATCTCATGGCAAAGTCTGGCAGGAGGGAAATAAAAAGATTTATCTGGTGCTTTGCAACAGCCTCTAACATGATTCAGCCAATCAGAGCTGAGAGCCGCAACTAACGGCTGTATCAGAGAGAGTTAATGGCACGAGGAAGATGGAAGGACGGCGTAATACGAGGCAAGAAGAGGAGAACACATTACATTAAGTGGAAAAGAGGAGGAGGAAAAGCGGTGTGAGCAGTCTGGGAAGAAGAAAACAGCTAAGATGGAAAAAACAGAAGACTGTAAAAATAAGGCGGAGGAGACGGAGTGTGAGATGTTCTGCTGTCTCTACCAGCAGATGCTGAGGGGTCCAGCGGCACACACACCACAACTCTCCATTCCACTGCCAGATAAATAGCTTGACACACACACACACACACACAAAACTAAATAAATAGCTTTATACTCAGCAACAGCCAAAGTGGGTCAGACATCAAAGTAGCCACTCGAAAAGCTGTTGGAGCTGTCGACGCACACAAACACACACACTTGCTCGCTTCCTGCAAATTGCTACTTGAACTGTCTACACACATGTGCAAAAGACACATTAGGAGACACACTTTGCTTTACTCCAAATTGCCAACACTCTTCCTCCTCCTTCTCGCTTTGCCCTGACTTTTCTTTTGCTTCTTTGCCTCTCCTCACTCTCTCACACACACTCACACACACACACACACATACACACACACACACACACGCGCGCGCTCTTATAAATTGCAGCGAGTGGGAGCCATGGCTGACCAAATAACAGCAATCAGGAAGTCTGAGTGGTGAGGGACAAAGGCAGCAAACCACTTTAGGTAGATGCACACACTCTTGTCACGCCTTTAGCAACAAGGACAGTGTCCATTTACTTAGAATAGGAGGTCAAATGATGGAAAGTACAGTATCAACTACAGCTGTGTGAAAATTCTCCTAATAATCTTAAATAAATGTTATATTAACCATAAACCAAAAGAAAATCCATTCTTTAGTTCGGCTTTCTGGGCCTTTTCAGCACATTTGAGCTCGCTGTTTAAATTCAACTCAACTGTACATATGGTTCAGCTCCAGCGCTCCCATAAACCTCGTCTCCATTGGGAACAGGAAGCTGCTTTCAGCAAACAAGCTCAGATAAAACAAGCGTACCCTACCTGGGCTGCTCCAAACGCCAAACAAACACTACAGAAGCTTAATCGCTGGATATTTTTCCCGTGCTGTTTGTAGAAACCAAACAAAAGAAGGAAGTTACTTCGTAGGAGACAGAAATGTGACTCTAACGAGGAGAAGTTTGTGCTCTGTTGGCTAACATGTCACTGAACTGATTAAAAATGCCATTAAATGTGTGTGTGTGTGTGTGTGTGTGTGTGTGTGTGTGTGTGTGTGTGTGTGTGTGTGTGTGTGTGTGTGTGTGTGTGTGTGTGTGTGTGTGTGTGTGTGTGTGTGTGTGTGTGTGTGTGTGTGTGACCATGTATTTCCATTTCCTGCACATTGTGGACAATCATGCACAATCACTGAACTGTCAAAGGAAAAGGATCAACCTTTTGCTGTATTATTAAAAATGAAAAGGACACTTTTTTACTAAATTTGTCAAATAAGGTCTCAAAAGCTGCAAATATCCACAGTGAAGACACCACTCCTAGTAACTTTAGCATTGAATTCAAAACTTCGGTTCCTGAATTCATCAAAAACGACAAATTTGGCCAAAAAAAAGTCGCCACCAAAACACTTGATTACAGCACACATTTACTGTAGCATTGTTTCAATGAGCTTCTGCAGATTTATCTCCATCCAGTGTTGCATTAATGTGTCACCAAGATCTTGCATTGATGATGGTAGAGTCTGACCGCTGCACAAAGCCTTCTCCAGCACATCCCAAAGATTCTCAATGGGGTTCAGGTCTGGACTCTGTGGTGGCCAATCCATGTGTGGAAATGATGTCTCATGCTCCCTGAACCACTCTTTCACTATTTGAGCCCCATGAATCCTGGCATTGTCATCTTGGAATATGGCCGTGCCATCAGGGAAGATGGAATCACCTGGTCATTCAGGATATTCAGGTATAGAGGACAAACATGGTTTAATCAACGTTTGTCTTACCAAAAGAAAAAAATGGAATATGCAAGTTTTGCAACATTTCTGACTGACAATGTGTCGTCAAAATTTGAAAAGGCCTCAAACAAAAAAAATTCTGAGAATCAAAACAAACTGGTAAGCTAACATATATGTTAACGTGTAGCTAGTTCCTACCACACAGCTCTACTCAGACGAATAACCTGAAGCCACACAGTAAATATCAATGTTAAATTATAAACATCATTGAAAACATAAGTGACTTACCGAGTGTAGAAAGCAAACTAGACACAAAGTACAGAACACGGCAGCTGGTTTCTACCAGTCCCACTGTTAGAAGAAGTGGGAGGAGTCAGTAAATGAACTCTGCAGGTGTTAAATCTGAAGCAGGAGTTCAGAGTTAGCAGTTCAGGAGTTATATTTTTCCAAATGACATCTACAGATTTGATAAAAAACACTCATTTTCAACACTCTCACTATTTGGCATGTCAGTGTTACATATATAACTCTTTTTAGAGTTAAATGAACTATTCTTAGTATTAAATCAACACTACATTTGCTTAAATTTTATCAACTCCCCAAAATTAACACTTAAATTTGCTGTGTAGCCCTGAGTTCTACTGTTGCATTTCTTCAATTTGATTTCACCAAATGTTTAAGTGATTTATTCTTCTGTGAAGACGATGGGTCTCCACCATCCTTCCAGTTGTTAATAATGCGTTGGACAGTTCTGAACCCAGTTTTAGTCGTTTCTCCTTAGATGTTTTCTCTGCTTGATGCATGCCAATGATGTGACCCTTCTCACACAGACTAACATCTGTTCCACCACCACCAGATGTGTCTTTCCACATGGTTGTTGAAGAAATGAGAAGAAATTCATTGCACCAGTTGGGTTAAATAACTTGTTGCAGCTGAAAGATAATCGCCCATGCAGTCATTATCCAATAGGAGGTGGCGACTTATTTTTTGGCCAGGCAGTGTAGGTCCAGTGTTAGATTTAGCGCCTCCTAGTGGCTTAAATTGGTGGTTGCAACCAACAGCACAAGTAAACCACCTCCAAAAAAGGCTAGCCAACAAATATCTGTGCAGAATGGCTCAAATAAACAGAAAAGTCTGAAGATAAATCCATTCCAGTCCATATTTGTTTATACAGCACCTTTTACCCAACACTGTTGACCATAGTGCTGAACAGTTAAAAAGCATAGTTAAAACAATAAAATAATAAACGTGTAAGACATGAAATCTTTTCCACTAGAATGAGTGATTTTATAAATGTTTTATTGGATGTTTTTGGTGTGAGAAGTAATCTGGTTTTCTGAGACATTCACATGAGTAACTCCTGCTTTGATGCACTTTTCACACAGCTTCCAATAAAAAAAAACACATGTTGCACAGAAATGTGTTTTAGGTTCTTGGTCATTTTCTTTTTATGAATTTGTCTTGCATGGCTTATTAGCCCTTTTCAAAATCAGTGGAATGTTGCCCATGTCTATGCATCCATGTATTTTTTTAACAATGTCACAACATTTGGTCCTGGATTACAAATTCCATGATCTGTAAGGTGTCAGTTATCTCTGCTCAGTGGCTTCTGTTTCTATTCTGTCTCATCACCATTTTCCTTTTTCATTTTACACCTTGGATTTGGCTCATATTTAGTTTTTTTATTAGCATTGCTTTACAATGAAAGCTTAGTCATCATTTCTTTGCATGGTTGCACACGCCTCACTTATTAGTGGTTTTCTTATGGCTACACAGCTGTTCAGTCCCAGTCCGTTGAGTTCTCTTTGCATTGTGTATGTAGAAAAACTCAGTTTTCACTGTTGTTTTTCTTTCTTCAGTTTGATTTCTCTAAACATTTAAGTGATTACTAGTCACAAGCTCTCGGGATTTTTTCTGACAACATACAGGTGAAGCTTGAAAAATTAAAATATGGTGCTTTATTTCAGTAATTCAACTTAAAGGGTGAATATATGAGATAGACTCATTACATGCAAAGTGAGATATTTAAGCCTTTATTTGTTATAATTTTGATGATCAACGATGTGCTAATTGTTTGAGTTTCACCTGTATCTTCCTTGAAGATGATGGTTCTTCACTGTCCTTCCAGTTTTTAATAATTTGTTGGACATTTCTTAACCCAATGTTATTAGTTTCTGTAATTTTCTTAGATATTTTCATCTTAATGCATTTCAATGATTTGTCTGTCTGTCCGTCCATTTTGGTGGCAGCCCCATCAGGGAGGCCCAAATCGTCTTCTCACCATCAACCTCCACCAGCTCCTGTGGTAAGACCCCAAGGCATTCCCTGGCCAGCCTGGAGACATAATCCCTCCAAAGTGTCCTGGGTCAGCTGGGGGCCTCCTGCCTGCAAAACCTCCTCTGGGTGGTGTCCAGAGGCATCCTGACCAAATGTTTGAACAACCTCAGCTGGCTCCTCTTGATGTGGAGGAGCAGTGGCTCTACTCTGAGTGTCTCCTGGATTTCCAAGTTGTTCTCCCGCTCCCTCCTTCCTTCACTCACTTGTGATCAAAACCTTTACATATCTAAATTCTTCCACTTGAGGCAAGACCACTCCCTGAAGTCACAGACCAACATCTTTTCCACAACAACAGGATTTGTCTTTTGGTGTGGCTGTTTTAGAAATCAGAAGGTACTCATTGCATCAGCTGGGGTTAAATAACGTGTTGCCTGCTAAAAGATAATCACCCATGCAGTTATTGTCTAATAGGATGCTGGCACTGATTTGCTTAGTTAAATCCAGGTGGTGACTTATTTTGTCCAGGAAGTATATTTGAGATTAGTGTATTTCTTTCATTAATACCATACCAAGTTTATTTATGAAGCACATTTAAAAACAGCATGGCTGCTGACCAAAGTACTGTACAGGTAAAAACTTAGACACAGTCAATAGTAGGAATACATAGTGAAGCAGATAATCACAGTCATCAACATGAACGCATAATAATAATAATAATAATAATAATAATAATAAGTCAGGGGTTTAGAAACACCAGGTCATAAAAGTCGACCTTAAGCAATGACTTAAACCAGGGGAGGGATGGTGTCCACCTCACTGAGAGAGGAAGAGCATTCCAGAGGGACAGAGCAGCAAACACAAAAGCATGCTCCCCCGCGTTTTGTATCTCATGGTGGGAACATGAAGCAGCAAATGATCAGCGGATCTCAATGCCTGGTTTGACACGGGCCACCAGGTCAGACAGGTAGGCTGGTGCCAGACCGTTCAAGGCCTTAAAAACAAAGCTCAGATTCTTGAACTTCACCCTGAAGTTTATGGGTAGCCAATGGAGACGCGCCAGCGCAGGGGTGATATGATCACGACAAGAGGTGTTTGTCAAAAACCTGGCTGCTGAGTTCTGTACCACTTGAAGCCTGTTAACAGCAGAAGCTGGTAAAATGGTAAATGGCCTGTATTTGTATAACACCTTCTTAGGGTTCTACAACCCCCCAAGGTGCTTTACAAGACAATCAGTCATCCACACATTCACACGCCGTAGCCACAGCTGCCCTGGGGCGCACTGACGGAGGTGAGGCTGCTGACCACAGATGCCACTGGTCCCTCCGACCACCACCAGCAGGCAGGTGGGTTAAGTGCCACAGCAGCAACAGCAAGCCAAACGGGAGATGATAAAAGCACTAATTATGGATTAGGTGGCGGGAGTATACACACTACTACTGTCTATAATACACACTAAAGCGTGTCACATCTAAGTCTGTGAACACACTTTGTTCTCAGTCATTTTGACACAAGATGACTTTCATACAATTCTATCATGTCAGTTCTTTAGGAGAACACCAGCATGTTCTGATTCTTCATGACCCATTATCATCAAATCACCCAAATTCTAACAAAACGTTTGACTTCTCACTTTCAGGGCACAGTGTGATGCTTGAGATTAGGACAGAGGGACCAACAGACGGTAGATCTTCTCAAACGCTGGCATTTTGATTTTCTTTATCCACCTTTTGACCCCAATAATCTAACTTTGGTCGGTGCTTCTTAGATACACATTTTTGCAAACACATCATAATTGTGTGGTATAACTTTAACAGCACCATACTTTATAGAGCATTAAAAATCCGCTCTCTTCTTATAATAATCTATAAAGTTCTGTTTACAGGTGCAGGCGCCACTAATGATGAGCCAGCATTAAAGAGGACTCTATTATTTCCACTTTCCACTGACTTTAAAAGATGGCAGACACTTTAAACTTCTAAAATGGTTCACATTAAAACAGGAACTATAAAAATCAATGTATAAGCATCTCTGTGAAACATCATCATAATCCTTAAATAACCTTCCATATTTTCTCCTCTCTGCTCTTTTCACAGCTTTAGGAGACATCTTTACTGTAGTGAAACTTCTCTGTCTGCAGCCGGTTTCTGTATTTAGCTCCTGCAGAAGCAGGAATCCCTCCACACAAACACAGGGTGATTTATTGCAGCAGACAGCTAGTGTTTTCTTTGTCAGGGGCTTGGTAATAGGAGCCAATTGAAGACTGAAAGAAACATTGTGTCGCTTTGAGTGTAGGAAGTGGAGAGAGAAGCGATGTGGGAGTGTGTTGTTCTCTTCTGTCACCCTTCTCAAGCCGGTTGGCTTCGTCTGCACAGCTCAGCACACCTCCACAGGATCTGGACTCGCTCGTAACTCCCATTTAACTGGCTGACAGCCTCCCTCTTAACCGCGTCATGCAAAATCAAGGAGATGGATGTGTTTTTGAATCTGAAATTAGGTGGGTTGCTGTTCTGTTGCATTGCTGTACTGATACGTGGGCACAGAACAAAATAATACAAACATTCTCTGGAAATTCACCCCTTAAGGATTTTTACAGAAAGTTGCTGAGTATTATGAAATCGCTCTACATTCTTTTATTATTTAGCTGGAGATGTTTACTTGTGTGAATTTATTCTGCTGCGAGTCGTGTAGCCTCAGAATCACCTCCTGCCTCCAGCGCTCGCTCCTTATCTTCACTCTTTCCTCACCTCGTCTGGAAAAAAGAAAAAAGCCAAACTTCCACATTCTTCTTTGGTGGCTCGCGGGGCTCCGGAGTCGCACTCAGGCGTGAACACACTGTATGACAACTCAATGAATAAAATGAATAAAACGGCCACAGTAATGACTCAGGTGAGGTGGCCGATCCACATGAGCAGTTTTGGAGTTTAATGACCGTGAGGAGATTTACCAAAAAACAGCAAAAAAATGGAAGTCAAAAATAATGTGGCTGTAAGTTTTCAAAGTACTTCCACTTGTTTTTTTGGGGGGTTTTATGTGAGCTTCAAAGACTGAGATGTTCGGTCAGTGTCTTGCTGGGCTGCGATGGTGGTGAGCAGAAGGTAAAACTGAGAGAAAAGATTTTATACATGACCAGGTTACATGGGGTCTGTTATTTAATCACAAGCAAGAATCTGACAGCCGTGTGGTTGGCGTGAAAATGATTTTGTTGCAATTTATCACAAAGCTTCTTAAACTGTTTTAATTTGTATGCAACTCGTCTTATTTGTAATTGCCGTTTGGTTGCCAACCCCTCTCTAAGTTTTCTCACATGTTATGTGCTTTTAGACTCACAAAAACTATAACCTAACAAAAAGTGACCTAAAATAAAAAAGTAAAGAAATTAAAACATAAAAAATTATTAAAAAATATCATAAAAATGATGAAAAATAAAAATGTGAGGAAAAGGAAAAAGAAAATGAATAAGAAAAGGGTGATCAGTGGATCCTGGGAAAAGCAGAAATGGTAGACAGATCAGAATGAAGAGAAGGTAGCAAAGAAGAATCAACCAAAGGTCACTCAAAGCCACCTGAACAGGTGAGTTTTTAAAGGAGACCACTGAGTCACTGATCTCAGGCTCAGGGGGAGAGAGTTCCAGAGTCTGGGGGCCACAACAGCAAATGATCTGTCACCTTTGGTCTTTAGCCTGGTGCTGCACAACCAGTAGGCTTTGATCACTGGACCTCAGGGACCTGCTGGGGGTGTAGGGACTGAGAAGATCACCAATGTATGATGGTGCTTGTCCATGTAAGGCCCTAAAAACCAGAACCAGGATCTTGACATGAACCCTGAAGTTAACCAGTGGGGTGACGTGGGTGTGTTTGGAGGACTTGGTCAGAAGCTGAGTTTTCTTATATTATGCTAGAAATATAGCTTCAGCAATGGTTTTTCAATTTGATTTCAGTGTCTGGAAATCATCTCAAGAAGGTTTGTGAACGCTTGGTGAACCACAGTGGGGTCCCAACCCAAACCATGGGAACCTCTGGTTTAGAGCACAAATCACATATAAATCTATAGCAGGGGTCACCAACCTGGGGTCCCCAGGAACCAGATAAGGTGCCCACAAGCCTTTTCTCCAAATAGCAGAAAAAATCTAAATTAAAATAAAAAAACATATCTTGCCATCTTTTTTAATCACAACTGCATTAATATAGATTTAAAAACTACAACGTTAACACAGTGAGACCAAAGCCAGATGTTGGTGGCATTACTGTCTCTAGTTTTTCTTCTGAAAAACGGAGGATAATGCTGCTGTCTCCCTATGAAAAGCTCCTGATGGGAAATGAAGCCATTGGACAAACTAAACATCACAGCAGATTAAGTAAAGTGGTGATGATGCTTTCAGATGGGATGGAAAATCGACTCGATGAAAGACAAAAACCAAATGTCCTGCTGTCTCCCAGTCAGCAACAGAAGTAAACAATGAAAGTGAACAAAAGGAAGGCACATTTTCAGGCGTTAATGTATTTTCTACTCATTTTATCTCAGCAGTCATAAATAAACCATACAGAAAAGTGGATTTAATCTAAACACTCCAAACCAAATTAAGAACAAATCCATAAGAAATCATTTTCTAAGCTTCATGTGATTCTATCCAACCTGGTCTCCTTCCAGTGCTGGATGGGCTCAACCACCACGTTTTTTATCTCTAAAAAGAAAGAGAACAAGATGTTGTTTGGCACTGATTCTGAAGCAGTTTGCTGTAATATAAATCTCCATCAGCAAACCCATTTTACAGTTTGTACAAACAAAATGTCCTCATAATGTTGGAGGGAAAACGAGATGATAGCTCACAGGTCTGTGATCACAACCGCTTCGGTTTGATTACAAAAGAATTCAGCTGCTTTACATTGTTTTGTTACATTAATCCAGTTTGATGAGGATGTGCTTCAGTTCGGATCAGATTCAGGAATCATGGAAAACTTTATAAAATTTAAAACCAGAGAACTACAAAACAACTCAGAGAGATCTATCATTTGTTAAAGGCTGCTTTACATTTTTATGTTTGTCTCTTTAGTGAAATAAATGCTTTTCCAACAACTTTCTGAGTGATTTCCTGTAAAGTTTTGTCCCTGTCAGCATGCATCAGTGTTGTCCAGGTCAGGCTTTCCTCTACAAACAGTAGCCTATACTAGACTTTTTTCACCTTCATAAAACTATTATGAAACCTTAAGTGTTCCTCTGAACTGGACATGAGGTGAACCACAAAAAAATGTTTTTTTTGACATGTAAGTCAAAACTTTACATCCAGTACAACCTTCAGTCCAGTGATGGAAATGATTTGTTTTCATGCTACAAGCATTGCTATTGTTATTGTTTTCTACAGGCCTAAATTCAAATAAAAAATTCAAAAACACTTGATTGATCCCAGAGGAAATGTAAATGTTGTAGTACCAAGCCCCTTTGGGGCTCATTTATGCTGCTTCACTTTACTGAACTGGACTCGGCTGTTTGTCCAAGTCAGCCTGAGATACGGCTCTAGTGGGTGCACTTATCAGGACGGGGGTCTAACCTGCAACCTTGTTGCTGTGAAACAACAGTGCTAAACACCTGTACCACCATGCAGCCCACCTGTAAAACACACTGAGTTATGTTCACTTTTGTGTTTGCTAATAATCCAAATTTCACAAGTTTCTTTATGAGCACCACTTGGTTTTCAAAACTTAAAGCAGCAAAAAATGTTTCTTGTCACCTAAGGGTGACGTTTATCTGTAGTAAAGCTCTCGCTTGGTAAAAAATAGAATTAAGCCTTCAATTTCTTTGTAAACTGTTTTAATTATGTCCAGATTTGTTTGGAACGAATCCTCATTTTATTTGCAATTTTGTCAAACTCAGAGACGAGCGAGGCACAGCAGATACTGACTTAGACGCTTCGCTGCTTTAACACAACAGATAATTCCATTTCTGCAGAGGCCTGTTAATGAACCGTTCATCAGAACCAGGTGAGTTGAATCAGAGGAACATCTAAAGCCTGTAGGGTAGACACGAGGACGGATTTGGTCGGCCACAACAAACCACTGCTCCAAGTTCACCGCAGGTTGAATTCATCCTCAGCTTTGTTACTCATCCAGCAGCATTGCAGGTTTGCAGCATTAGATTTAGCAGCACAGCTGTTGTATTGTTGTATTATACATTAGACTGAACACTACTTGTGTGTGATCGTGTCCACCCCCTGCAGCACTGCTCTCCTGCTGTTCTGCGCCATTGAGGCAGTAATTGCATAGACTCACTTTGCTTTACACTGTGTGCACAACCTTACATTACCCTGGCATTTGCTGTGGCATTTTACAGCCTCAGGAATTATGCATATTGCTGTGTAACTCCTATAAGTTACTTGAGAACTTTGTGCAGCGTTATGCTTTCATCAGCGAGATGCAACACTGGACAGAGCTGCTCGTGTTGTAAAATCCCAGTGGAGCCAAATCCTAATATGGATCTTTTTCAGTATTCTGTTCACTCCACTAAATAATGAGAGAGCATATAAACTATAATTTCTCTAAATCACTTACCACAGACCTTCTGTTTCTTATTTTTTCCCACTTTTTAACATGATGCTTTAGTTTTTAATTGTTCTAAACCCCAAATTTTCACCCAATTCAACAAATCTCCTCCTCTTCCTCAGCTCCATCTGTCCACTCTGCTCCTCCCATCTTTCTCCTGTTTTCTATTTTCTATCATCCATTTCCTCCATCGTCGCCTTCTGTTGGCTTGTAACGGTTTGAACCCTGACTGACATTGTCACAGCATCACCATGACAACAACACAAAGAGTTTTAGGAGGTGCTAATTGTTGCACAATTAGATTTTCTTGCTGCTATGAGTCTCGTTGGTGCAGAGACCTTCTGCTGGCTCTGCTGTAGGACCTTGATGTCCTGATTACTTTCTTCCTACTCATGTTCTAACTTTACACCTCACAGGCACGAGTCGGATCTGAGCCAGCAAATGAATATGGCCGTGAAAATAATCTAATTTCTTCTTCAGCATGTTTTTTTCTTTCTTTCTGAAGATTTTTTTCTAAAGAAAGTTATCAGAGGGAAAAAGCCTAATCTCTGCTTTACTCGATTCAAACCTTAAGTTCTGTCTACATTTTAGGACATTCCTCAGGTCTCAGGTGTCATACATCAGACCACAGAGAAAAAAGCATCACGTTTCATTCAAAAACCCATCAGACTTCTGGCTAAACTGCATCAGAAGAAAAGCACGTCAGACAAAAGTGACTGATAGGAATTCAGATAGAAAGGACTCAGAAGTATCCTGCAGGTGGCGCTGTGGTCAGGTAATAATTACTTTATTTAAATTGTTACATTTCTTACAAACATTTCCCAAAGTCTTTGGAAAACTTTAGCACATCTCAGAACAAAAAAAAAGAGAAGCGCTATTGTCAGGTCACGGCTAAATTAATGTCCAAATCATCAACGTGTGACCATGGCAGAACGTAATATTCAGGCTCCTAACATTATTCCCCGTGATGTAAATTTCACAACCTGTAACTTAAAGGTGCACGAAGTAAGAATGACATTCTTTGGTCAAATTTGGGTAATGAGGTCAATATACACTGACTGGCCAAAAAAAGTCTCCACCTGGATTTAACTAAGCAAATAGATACGAGCCTCCTATTGGATAATGACTGCATGGGTGATTATCTTTCAGCTGCAACAAGTTATTTAACCTCAACTGGTGCAATGAGCTGCTTCTCATTTCTACAACAACCATGTGGAAAGACACATCTGGTGGTGTTGGAACAGATGTTAGTCTGTGTGAGAAGGGTCACATCATTGGCATGCATCAAGCAGAGAAAACATCTAAGGAGATTGCAGAAACGACTAAAACTGGGTTCAGAACTGTCCAACGCATTATTAAAACTGGTGTGATGAGTCCAGATGGACCCTGTTCCAGAGTGATGGGTGCATCAAGGTAAGAAGAGAGGCAGATGAAGTGATGCACCCATCATGCCTAGTGCCTACTGTACAAGCCTGTGGGGGCGGGGCTATGATCTGGGGTTGCTGCAGTTGGTCAGGTCTAGGTTCAGCAACAGGATGTGCTCCAAGAATGAGGTCAGCTGACTACCTGAATATCCTGAATGACCAGGTTATTCCATCTTCCCTGATGGCACGGCCATATTCCAAGATGACAATGCCAGGATTCATGGGGCTCAAATAGTGAAAGAGTGGTTCAGGGAGCATGAGACATCATTTTCACACATGGATTGGCCACCAGAGTCCAGACCTGAACCCCATTGAGAATCTTTGGGATGTGCTGGAGAAGGCTTTGTGCAGCGGTCAGACTCTACCATCATCAATGCAAGATCTTGGTGACACATTAATGCAACACTGGATGGACATAAATCTGCAGAAGCTTATGGAAACAATGCTACAGAGAATGTGTGCTGCAATCAAAGCTAAAGGCGGTCCAACAAAATATTAGTGTGTGACCTTTTTTTTGGTGGTGACTTTTTTGGACCAGGCTGTGTATTTAGAAATGAAGGTTTCTCTGCTAAAATGAGGAACAATATAATCTGTGAAAACATTAAAGGTTTTCCATAATTCTATCTTTATTTATATAGTAATGCAGACTCTGAAATAACACTAAATGCATATTCCAGATTTTCCGTAACGGATTATTGAGTCTGTAAATATTCTTCTATATTCCATTTGAAAAGTGGGATTTTACCTAAAACATAAAAACATTTTTTCTTTCTAAAATTGTTTTATCCAAATATTCCAGATTTTCAGAGGAAATTCCAGGTTGTTTTCTACAGCGAATGTGTGCTGTAATCAAAGCTAAAGGCGGTCCAACAAAACATTAGTGTGACCTTTTTTGTTGGTGGCAGCTTTGTTTTTGATCAAAACAAATCACCCCACTCTGAGCAGCTGTTACCAGCTTTGGACCAGCGCCAGAAGATTCTAGATGATGAGTGAAGACGAGCGATACACAGTAAGTTGATGAGCAGATAAACACATGTAATATCGAGTTGTTGGTAGTTGAAAAAGTAGTTTGAGATATTTTTAGATTTGATTGTTTATAATTCACTGTTAGCATTGTTAGCTCAATGTTAGCCTTTGGCCTTCTTTACTCGACATGAGAGAAAAACAAAATTATGTGAAATGATGTATTTGAATTTTTTTAACCTAAATTACATCAGCAAAAATTTTGTCTGTAAAAATTCAACAGCAGAATTTCTCTTAGGAAATACAACAACAAAAATTCAGCAACAAATGAGGTGACCAAAGTAATCGTCACTCGATGAAGTCAAGTGACTTTGTGCTCTTCTCTGATCATCTGACACCAGTGAGGTGTCGACTCGATCGAGTGACGATTGCTTTGGCTTGGGTCATCAGGAGGTCACCTCATTTGTTGTTGAATTTTTGCAGATTAAACTTTTGCTGGTGTATTTTAAGTTAAATCCAAATAGATCATTTCACAGAATAAAAAATCAATGTCTGAAACAAGTCGTGTACTGGTGAGACTATTTCTTCCATAAATAACTAGGTGGTGAACAACAACCATCTTTAGTGTCGCCGTTAGCCCATGGCCTTCTACATGGAGCTGTTATTGAGCTTCGTAAAAAAAGTGAAAGTAAACATGGGATGTCAGAGCATTTCTTTTCATTTACTAGCTACGTTTACATGGGCACAAGTAATCAGAATGAACACCCTATCAGATCAATAATTCTTCATGTAAACATGTCAATCGGAATATTCTGATCCGATACGGCCAGATCGGAATGAAATTTCATTCCGATTAAGAGAGGTGGTTTTGTTCGATCATCATTCCGATTGATGTCCATGTACACACCCATGTTGGAGTAAAATAATGCCCACTGCGCATGTGTGCAACTTTAGCGTGACGTCTTTCTGCCTTTGCAGACGCTCAGGACAAGTGGAAAACATGGCGGGAGGTAAACAGAAGTGGTCTGATGCCGACACTATTTTTTTACTGGAAACACTACGGGAGCTCAATATTACTGAACGCCTCGATGGCCAAACGGCTACAAATGCCAAGTTTTACACTCTAAAGATGCTGGAAGCGGGAATTCACCGAAGTATCGACCAAATCAAAAACGTTTTTTTTCCGGGAAAGACAACTCTGAGCATGCTCAACCTAATTAATCTGAATGCTTGGTGCGTACATACTGATGGCATGATCAGATCATTTCAGTTAGCGTCCATGTAAACAGAGATTTGGGATTTCTGATCAACCAAGATTTGAATCGGATCGGAGAAATTTGGCTCATGTAAACGTAGCTACTGAGAACCTCATTAGCTCCCACCCTAGTTTCTTCCTGAGGTCTCCTCCATTTATCATTTTACATCAATACCCCCCCCCCCACACACACACACACACACACACCAACAACAAACCCAGAAGCGCAATCTGTGACCTCACCAGCTCATTTCCAGCAAATAATATTATAACATTTAAATAAATAAATGTGTAAGTAGAGCATTTACCCAGAGAAATGAGTGTACATACAGACGTTAATAATATTAACCATCAATGCAACTTCATAAACTAGAAAAGTTAGAAATCAGGTATCAGCTACCGTTACAAATCACATAAATAAGTAAAGTTTTATCTTGTGTAAACCAAAGACTGTATATATAAGAGGTGTAAACAAAAAACCTTTAACTTCTTTTGAAACCATCTCCTGTTATTCTCCAGCAACAATAATCTCGGTATCACGTTCCATGCAACCATGGCTCTATAATTAACAGCTTGCTGCATTTGATTAGTCCTGCAGAGGGGTAATACACACCTTGTGTCTCTTATCTGATGCGTCATATAACTATGATTATCTGAGAAAAATTATAACTTATCATAAATTATCCTAGGTATCTTATTTATAATTATATTCCTTATAAATGTTATTTATGAATATCTACATTTCACTGTTAACCAAACCAACCATGCATTGTTTTTACACTCGTCCTATAATTACAACCCAAAACAATTCAAACAGCTTTATTTTGAGCTACTTGTAATTTATATAAATGAAGTTCACTTGTGTTGGACCAAACAACTGATGCATAATCTATATGAGACAAAACTAAAGATTGAACTAGGTTTTTGGTTAACCATTGAGGAATACATTTACAACAATATTTAATTAGCCTTTCACCAGCCCCGCCCCCAGAACGGCTATTGTCCAATCACACATCATAGCAATCGTTACTATCCGACAGCTCCAAACAAAATGATGAAGCTAAGCCTAATTTACTACTAAGCATTAGCCTCGATAGTAGTCGTGTCTCCTTCGTTTCCCTTCAGAACCTCCTCATCGAGCTCAACCAGCAACAGCCAAGCATGAGTGCTCCCCCCGCACGTGGCTGGGCGGAGGTCCGCCTCCCAGACTATCCAAGACCCTTTATTAGACACACCGTGCCGGCAAATCAGCATAATATTATTTCAACCGTGTGTCTTATAAACGCACATTAAGCCTATTGGCGCAACAGCGGGTGGTGTCATGATCACGTGATGAATTAATGCTGAGCTCCGGCCGGGAACTAAAAATGAAAGTAAACACGGGCTTAAGTTTCTTTTTGTTAACAGAACCAGCTGAGATAATAAACTGGAGCGATGCAGAGTGCTGGGAACTTTTCTCCGTTAGAGCTGCCTGCAGCTCAGATCAACTGACAGCTCACAGGGACACCGCATCGCCGCCACCGCTCCTCGGATCCACCCACCCCCGGACGCCGCCTTCTCCCAAACTCCCAACACCTTGTTCCCTGCTACGCTTTGCTCAGCGGAGCCGACACTAATATATCCCTCCACTGCATACTGTAACCCTTTTGCCTCGATCTGGATGATATTGAGGAGGAATTGCTCCAAAAAATGTCGCTGACACGCATCTGTCTACTTCTCTCCATCGCGGAAATCTGCGGAGCTGCAGTATTTGATCCACTTATTGTCGGACTATGCAACAGTAACTAAGGGTGGCGGGGCTCGGCGAAAGGTCAATTATACCCATACTTCTTCTGAGCTTTTTTTTTCCCATGTCCTGTCCGGCTGTATAGCAAACAGAATTGATGTTTGAGTGCTGAAAACAAGCCTTACAGTTTTACTCTCACAGGTAGAGCGTTATAGCCTGGCCTGCCAGACTCTCCCTCTGTCTATTCTAAACAGTGGAAGAGTCTGGAAACTCAGAGGCAGCGAGCACCATGAGGGGCGGGACTCAAAAATAACCAATCTGAAAAAAGGCGGAAATGACGACTTATCGTGCGACGCTGTTAGCTGTAGTCAAAGATGGCGTCAAAGTAGCACTGCTAACAATCTCCCTCACTGTTCACGCTGAGCTGCACTGCAGTCAACCCCAGTTTTTTTTTCTTGTTGCTCCATTAGTGCAAGTAAAGGTGACACCACGATAAAATGTGTTTTAGCTGGGTAAGCACCTTCCTCAGTAGAAATGAATGCATTGGGGGCGAATGGAGACCCATCTAAGATGGCGGCCGGATACTACGGCAGTGCCAGTCCACGAGGCGTCTACGTATATACGTCTGAAGAAGGAAGGGGGGTGGGGTGTTCACAAAAGTAAACAATAAAGGATGCAAAAGAATCTGCTTCTAGACCAGCAGAAAGAGAGAGAGAGAAAACAGGAGACACACAAAACCAAAACATCACTGCACCAACATGAGGATGTATAACAGCAGCAATTTTTGCTGAAAAGTAATAAATTCTAGTGCATATAGTGCCAACCACAGCCTTAGGTTATGTGTTAAAAACACCCAAGCCCATACTTGTGAGAGCACCTGTGTTGTGTACACGTGTTTGTGTATGTAAGGTTTCTCTAGAGGAATGTCCAATAATGAGTGTGAGAGGCCACAGACCTGCCCCCAAAGACCCGTGGAGGATGGAGGAGATACAAGCCCTGAGATCGCGAGGTCTCCCCAGAGCGTGGAGACCCCAGAGAGACCGCCGCCGGAGCAGCCCCAACCCCCCTCCCGATGGGCGCAGAGGCTCTCCCGGGGGGGCCAACCAGCAGCCATGCCAGAGGCCCAGGAGATGACGACGTTGTGACTGAGACTCATTCGTACAAAGTAGCGTGTCGCCAAAAGGGGAAGTGTTTGACGATTATTTTTTGGTCTGTTTTGCTAACATCTCAAAGATTTGACTGAAGAAACTGTAACCCCATCGTTTTTCAACATTAGATGATTATAATTTAAAAGACTACAAGCGACATGCATGCCTTAATGTCTAACTCAGATGTCATTTCTCTGTACTTCTCTTCCATCCACACTGAAGAATAAAAGCTTGCTATCTGAGTGTTAGGAGTCTAAAAAGTTTCTATTTTGAGTCATTATTTTAAAGAAAATCATTCTGAGTGAAATGCTACAAAACAACAAGCAGGGGTGTAAACTCCTGCAGTGACAGTCGCGTCTGCAGAGAACACTGATGCTTCGTGACATGTTCGGTTTTGAGTATATAAAGGAAAGAAATTCACACATAAGCCTCGCTTTTGTTGACAAATGTGGCAATCCTTAAAAGCAAAGAGTTCACTGGAAGTTTGACAAAGTGTGGTGGAAAATGAAAAACAAGCACAGTTAAGAGAAAAATACAATTTATTGTTTCATTTTAGTCTTTCATGTTTTGCATCTCTGGTTACATGACAGGTAAATACACAACAGCAGCTGCTGTGTCTTTGCAGCAGGGGAGACAGTTACTTGCTTATCAGAGCTGGCCTACAGCTTGCATTTTATCTTCTTCTACTGTCAGCGCGACTGTAAAACGGCCAGAAAAAGACGGGTTTGTGACGCAGTGGATTCCTCCACTATCAGCTCTTTGCATGTGCTTGAATTTGCAGAGTGAAAATCTGACACAGAAGTGAACGCGAGTTGGAGTAGCAGCACATCAGACTTCTGCTCGTACCAAACTGGTGCTCTTTCCATGGCAACCGTATCAGTGGCAGTTTGGCAGGCGCCTGCTGAGCACCGACCAAATGACAAATCAACAGCGCTGATTCCATCAGACTTCCACTGAGATGCCTTTTATTCTCGTCTTTGTGTGTGTGCACGTGTTTTCTCTTACTACCATGATACGGCTGCACAACTAAAACCAGAAAGCTAAATGGGCCAGTGGGATGAAGAAAATAAAGTGTTGGCTGTTAAAAACTGAAGCTAGGATTTCACATTGTCATTTTTTAGATTCTGTTGACCAAGGATGTGGAGCTGAAAGTCCAGCCAACTTACAAACACACACATTCACTGTGTTTCTAAGCACAAAATAACTGATTACAGCTAAATATATTAATCAGCAATTCAACTCAAGTCAGTTTATTTATATAGCGCCAATTCACAAGAGTGGTCTCAAGGTACAAAGTAAATGTTCCAGTTGAACCTACTTTTCAGTGCATTGAGTTCAGTTCATTATGCCAATTATTTAAAGGGACACTTTGCAGCTTTTTCATATTTTTAAATCATTTTCTTGAGCCAATATGTGCTAAAATGACCCTTTACAGCAGGGCTCTCCAACTCCAGTCCTTGAGAGCTACCATCCTGCTAGTTTTCTGTTTCGTGCTCTGCCACACCTAAATAGAGTAATTTAATACTCACCTTACCTCTGCACAGGCCTGTTAATTACTCATTCTTCAATCAGGTGTGTAGGAGCAAAGAAACAGCTAACATGTGCAGGATGATAGCTCTCGGGGACTGGAGTTGGAGACCCCTGCTTTACAGGGTTAATGAAAGGCCACTTAGCCCGTGTGGCCCCCTGTGGCCAGAAAATTCCACTTGCAACTTCAAAGTTGCTGGTCCGGTCTGTTGGGACTTAGAAAAAATTGAGCTGACATGCCTGGTGCTGCAGTCTGCTTCCAGCATGTTTCCTGCATGTTTTAGATCATGAACACATTTGTTTGATTTAGTGATGAACCGCTCCTGTAGACATTTCAGCAGTTAGATTAAGGTGTTAAAAAGACGAAAGCACAGCGAGGAGATAAGTTTTACTTTTGCTTTCACTAACGGACACTACGGGGCGCTAAAAACAAGCCAAAACTGCCAGGTGTTCCTTTAAGTTTCCTATCTAGGCAAACCCACCAGATTGCATTGAGTCACTGATTTGTTGTGTCAGAGACTTTAAAGCAGTCCTCATACTAAGCAAGCATGTAGCGACAGTGGAGAGGAAAACTCCCCTTTAACAGGAAGAAACATCCAACAGAACCTGGATCAGTATGAGCAGCCATCCACCGCGACTCGCTGGGGATTGAGAAGACAAGGCAGGTGCACAGAAATAAACAGATGAAATAGTGGAAGCACATTCTATGTTACAGGAGCAGTCGAAAGGTGTATATTTACAATTGGAAACTGATCTTTGAGCCTCTATAAAGCATATAACAATTTGTTGGAGCTTAAAATGTCCCAGGAGCCCTGATAATGGCCAAATAAAATATGCATAATAAAGCTCATTATAAAAAGACCTGTTTTCCCTGCCCACTCCACCAGTGTGTGTGTGTGTGTGTGTGTGTGTGTGTGTGTGTGTGTGTGTGTGTGTGTGTGTGTGTGTGTGTGTGTGTGTTGGGGGGTTTGAAGAGAGACAAGTGAAAACAGAAACTGAAAGTAAAGTCAGGGTTCCTCACTAAGTCCCCACTCAAGCGATGATTCAAGAATGACAAAGACCGGCTGCTTGTATAAGGGCTGCAGACAAACAAGGAAGAGAAAGTACCGGACCACAACCTGTGGATCTATCTGGCATTCATTTCTAGTCTTACCAGTATATCCTGGAACCTGACTGGTGAGTGCCTGCATTTCTCTTTCAACAAGGCTGTTGCTAGCTGAAGCTAACAGCACAGGCTGGTGCTAACAGTGGCTCTGCAGTAGCGTTGCTGCGACCAGCGTTTATATACTGCTGAGCCTGAAGTGGGTTGGAACTTGTAGCTGTAGCAGGAGTGGCTATCATGTGACGTGTTATAGCAATCTTGCTCAGAACAGAAGTTTTTCTCTCGCTTTTTTTACATTTCTAGTTTACATAGAAAGTAGGTCACACACATCTTTGACTTTTTGGTATGTTACATTTGACCAACAAGGAAAATGTTGCTTTACATTCTGCTGCCTCTTTAAGGAAAGTAAAAAGTTAACATCAGGAGAGGGAGAATGTTCAGTGGTTGGCAGCAGTGTGCCAGTTGATGGCTCCCTCCATGAGGCCACCACAGCTCAGCAGAACGCCAGTGTAGCTTCTTCTGGGGAGAAAAACACTTAGAGAGAAAATAAAGTTAACAGCTGAAATAACAGGAAATAATGCAATTAGAGAGTGGTGGTAGAAGAGAGTAGCAGAGTGTGGAAAGTGGTCAGTATGTCCTCCAATAGTCTACCCACCATATTCCCCCACTGGATCGGGCCGTAAACTCTACCTCCCTCTACTCCCCCACTCGTCCACACCTAGGCTAACATTCAGAATTTAACCAAAAGCTCTATCAAACAAAAAGGTTTTAAGCCTCGTCTTAAAAGTAGACAAGGTGTCTGCCTCACAGACTAAAAGCTGGGAGCTGGTTCCACAGGAAAGGAGCCCGATGACTAAAAGATCTGCCTCCCATCCTCCAGGAGTCAACACCTGGAAAAATTACCTGTAGTATTACTTGTAGTATTGAGTCAGGAAGATGTCCCATTCCTAAAACGTATACTGCAATTAGCCACAAAGGGGCACTTGTTTTGTGTTGCTTCAGCATCTGTGTAATGTTACTGTGTAGAAGGAAACATCACATCTAATATGGCGTCGCCCAGAGATTATAGACCCACGCCGATATATTTTAGACCTGATTTTTATGGTTAGCCTATATGTTACGAAGCTGTCAATGTTTTTCCAGAACTGGGCATCATTTAATTCATTTTCAACAACATTTTGATGGATATTTCTAGAGATTAACGGTATAAACTACACATTGTCACAAACCTAATAGGTGACCATTTTCTTGTTATGTTCTTCCTGTGTTTATTTTCTATCTCCATTGGTTGTTCTTGCTTTAACACAAGTAAATTAAGGTTAAAAAACATTGTGATACTGTTTAAAGCAAGAAAAACCATTTTAACATTTATTAGACAGACTGGATATTTTCTCTAGACATCTACTATAAATCTTTTTAACATTTCAGATGAGCAGCAATTAACTTCTTAGAATGATTTAAAAGAATATCTACATCAGTTTTAGGTTGTTATATGACAGATATTCATCCTGGTTTTAATGTTTCACCACACTGATGCAGCAGGCCTGATCATCTCTTGGTGTTGCTGCTGATCACAGCTGGTCGCTTAGTGACAGACTATAGAAAATAATGGAAAATTTATGGGTTTTTAAATATCTTCCACATCATGTGACTTAGTCAAATTTTATTTTTAGATGGTGTTCTCTATTGTGAAAAGGTTCCAGAGATGTTGTAGTACTTTAACTTTTGGAACATTATTGAAGGATCAAGTTAACCCGTTTTTTCAACACATCTGCAATGGTCTCTAGTATAAATGAAGGCCTTGTGAGTTGATCTCTCTGGGGGAAAAGCTCTGCTTCTCCTGTTTCAGGAAATAGAAGTTATTTGGAGGAGAAGGAAGCAGAAAGGATTTGGAGTCTTACTCTGTATTGTTCACTGATATTCTGACATCTTGCCTCTGATTGGCTGGTTTCTCAGTGAACTGAGGCCCACCCTGTAAGTTGCAAAACAGCAGGAAACAGCCATTTTTTCATGTCACCCCAAAAAATTACACTCTGAAATTTTACTGTTTACTGTCGCTCCCAAAAAATGAAATGGGATTTCCGCCCCGTGGAGCACTAAACCAACACCCTGGCTTTCTTTGGGGTTTGAACTATTGCGGCTGAATCACTCTGGGAGCTTACAGGGAGAATTCTTTCATTGTTTTCTGACATTTACAGACTATGATCAATGAGCTTCTTTTTTTTTTTCCATAATCAAACACATTCAGAGTCTAAAAATGACCCGGAGTGTCAGCCTTAATCTTATAATGTGGCAAATCCTGGTATTTTTGTTGACTAGTAGTTTCCTGATAAGATGATTCATCATATTACTGTAAGCCCCTGGAGTTTCCACTGTTAAAAAGAAGCAAACAGAAAGCAGAACACTTGTGCAAACATTTCAGATTGTGTTGGAGGTTTGGTATGGACTCGCCTGAAATCGACCACTCAGCTCTAACTTCCTGAAGCTCTTCAGCCTGGCTGACAATCACAGCAGCAGCTCATTAGCAGAGAAGCTGCTGATGTGAAACGACACTCGGACCAAACTGTTGACTGGTAGGTGGTGAGAAGCACTGAGAGGGGAATCGTTAATGCTGCAGCTGATGGACTTACAGCTGAAAATAAAAGAAACTGTGGCAGGTGCGTTTTTACTTACTGTTCGCGCAGTAATTATATTTTATATAACTGCAGGAGGGGAAAATATTGCCTCTTTGCTGACGCAGTAAAATGTGCCATAGCTGCACAGTTTTCAGCACAGCTACGTCTCTGGCTTAACTGGGTTTAAAAGCTTTAGTCGATCTCTGATGGGCTTGTAACACTCAAGTAAAACCCACATTTTCCAGATTTTCTGCTTATCTCACTGCAGGCACAGTTTCTCCTGTGACACTCATACAAGTGCTTTAATGTTGGCTACAATCCCAGGTTAAAGTAATCACCTATAAGGCACCTTTCAATTAACTTCAATTTTGTGGAAGTGTAAAAAAAATTGAAAAATAAAAGCCTTTGTCACAGATTGGTTCAGTTAAAGCTGTTATAGCAAATTTGGAAAACAAATTAGCCTAAAAATATTATTATGCCTCTTAGCAACATTCTGAAATAGTATAACTATAAATATATTGTGGAGATTTTAAAAAATGAAAGAAAAATTAGTAAAGTGATTCTCTCGCCTTCAGTGTTGCCAACTCAGCGACTTTGTCGCTGTTTCTAACGACCTTTCGACCCCCTCAACGACTTTTTATTCCAAACAGCGCCTAGCGACAAACCTAGCGGCTTTTCTGAGGATCCTTTGCTACTTCCTGTAGAACATTCTTGTAGAAATTTCCTGCAGATTAGCAAAAAACCCAGTTTGTGTTCCGGAACATCCTTCCATGAGCCAGGAAAGCGAATGATCTGCACATGTGCACGAGGATGATCACGTTACATCAACTGACCAATCTTAAACCTTTCTCGGCCGGGCCGACAAGAAAGGTGCAGCTGCAGAGCTGGAGACTGCCGATTTACGCCTGCTGCTGCAGATCCACGCTTCTAGAGACGGCGCAGGCGTGAATCCACTGTCTCCGGGTCTGCAGCCGTCAGGCTCTTTGGTTCTGCCTGCATTTGGCAAAAAAAGTCAGCGGGAGTTTGAACCACGGTCCCGCTAACACACGCAGCTCTGTGGCTCATCGGAGTTTCCTTCAGTGACACGGGGATGGTATTATATCATGAGACACCTGCTCTCTTTTGCGCGGTGCACCTATGTGCGCCGTTATTATCACGATCTAGATGAAGAGAAAATACAACGGAAAAGTGAAGAAACAGGGGTGAAAGCCGCCATTCAAGAAAACGCTGGTAAATGCACAAACGTGCAGAGGATCTGTGAGAATGAGGAGAGCAGGAGGTCTGAGCTATGTCCGGATCCCCACACCAATTCTGCCGTAATATCACTTTATTTATACTTTTAGAATTGATTTTACACATCAAAGCACACTGGGCCATTTGAATCATACTAGTTAATCATTTAAACTAATAAAATTGTTTTTATTTTCCTCCCTTTTAATCCTAAGAAAGACGAACATATTTTAAAAATCTTCAGTGAAATATTTTGAAGATCAGAAATCAAAATTTCTGAGAAACAAAATACTTAAATACCCCCAAAAAGGAAAAGTGCTGTGGGTTAAACATCTGCAGATCAGTTCATTAAAGTCAAACGTGATTACAGCCATATATATTTATATATTTTTTTCATTTTAGATGTTGAATGGGAAATGAATGTCAATGTGACGTGATGACGTCATCGGTATGCAAATTAGTGTGTGACTGGGTGAACTTCAGCTACTTTCTGTCGAAGGCAGTTGGCAATACTGCTCGCATTTGTCTAAAAACCTCCGCCAATAACACATTTCGAAAGCTACCATTGGAGCATCCAGTTGTCGGTCTCGCCGAACTGCCGCACTTCTGCACTTTCTTGCGTCCTCCATTCATTACACACTGATGTATTTAGAAACAGAACACCACTGGTGTGAGAGGTTCTCTGCTCAATAATATCAGAGAAGTCCAAAAGCAGCTTTAGACACTATTTCTCATTCAATTCTTCTTGACAGGCTCTCATCTATTGGCATTTCCCATCTCACACTTGACTGGTTCCACTCCTATCTCTCAGACCGCTCACAATTCATACAACTCAAATCTTTCAGATCAGACCCCTCCCCAGTTTTTAAAGTTGTGCCCCAAGGTTCTGTCTTGGGGCCCCTTCCCTTCATTATCTACCTACTTCCACTTGGACATATCTTTCAGAAATGTAACATTCATTTCCACTGCTATGCCGATGACACCCAGCTTTACTTTTCCTTAAAACCACAATGTCCACTTCCACCCCTCTCCCTCTCTTCCTGTCTAGCTGAAATTAAATCTTGGTTCACCACAAACTTTCTTTAACTCAACAGTGACAAAACAGAAATCCTTTTAGTTGGGACCAAATCCACCTTATCCAAAGTTCCCAGTTTTTCCCTTACTGTTGATACCTCCTCTGTTTCTCCTTCCCAGCAGGTTAAGAGCCTGGGTGTCATCTTTGACAGTACTCTTTCATTTCAATCCCACATCAATAACACCACTTGGTCTGCCTACTTTCACCTGCGCAATATTAATCACCTTCGCCCCTCTCTCACCCCTCACTCTGCTTCCATACTTGTTCACAGTCTTGTCACCTCACGAATCGACTACTGCAATTCACTCCTGTTTGGTTTACCACAAAAGTCCCTTCATAAGAGTCACCATATTAGCCCGGTCCTCCAGCAGCTTCACTGGCTACCTGTTAAACACTGCAAAGCACAGAAAGGCACTTTTTAAAATAAAATGCATTATTATTATTATTGTTATTATTATTATTATTATTAAAAGGGTTTAAATGAAGGCAACTGGACTTCTTTGATTTCTTTGAAGATGCTTCGCTTCTCATCCGAGGAGCAGTTCTGACTGGAATATGGGAGGGTCAAGCTCATAAATTGTAGCTGTCTATTGTTGCTCAACGAGTAGAAACTGCCTATGAATACCCCTCCTTCCATCCTCCTGAAGAGTTGTTGGGGTCGTTAGCGTCTGTTGTGAGGGAATCGTTGCATTGATCAGATGATTGAGGGCGTGGCTTAGACTGAAACTGTTTGGGAATTAGGTTCAGAGCTGCACTATAGGTGTTGGAGGGGTGAAGCCTAAGACCTCCACCACTATTTAGTGTAGATTTTTCATATTTAACATAGATAGTTTCTTTTGCTCCTCTCTCAAACCATCTATCTTCTCTGTCTAGCTCGGGGACCTCAGGTGCAGTGTTGGGCAAGTTACTTCAAAACTGTAATGCATTATTTATTACTTGTTACTCTCATTTTAAAGTAATTCATTACATTACAATATTACTCATTTTAAAATGTAAGGCATTACATTACTTTTGCATTAAGTTACTCTCACCAAAATAATATGAATTTGGGAATCTAAATGTAGCTCATGACGCTCAAGTAGCTCATCACACATCCAGTGGAAGGTGATGTGGTATCTAACTGGGCTAGGGGTTGTGGTTAAAACAGTCAGATATAATAACAGTTATTTAGATGTAGCACATAAAGTGCATTTGACTACAATGTTCTTCATATCCTAATTTTTCACAAACTTAAAGTAACAGGCGTATGCCCATCCAGAGAATGTTCTAACATTAGATCAGCTGCAGGTTCACTCATCTCTGGTCTGTCTGACTACAGGAAGTGAAACATTTTGCGTGAACATTTCTCTTCTGCTGATATTGTGTAGCCTAGAAATCTAGACACACCGTAGCAGAAGCAGAAAGATTTTGCTCTGCAGGTCCTTCTGATCACCTCCATAAGGGCTGGAGGATGATTGCCCCTGGGCATGAAAGTGCCCAATGCTGGCCAGAACCCCCAGAAAATTATTTTTTATTAAATAAATGCAACAACATATTGTATGCTGCTAGCTTAAATTAATTGAGTGTGTGTGTGGTGGTTGGGTGGGGCCTCCACCCGGTATTTTGCCTTGGTCCCCAAATGCCTGGATACAGCCCTGGGTATGGAACTGAGTTTGGAAGGTGATCTGAATTTTATCAAATAAATAAATATTACATGTTTATAAAGTATTGCTTTATATTGTTATTGTTGTGTAGTGGGTAAAATCTACCTACTTTTTCCTTTTCAAGAACTTTATTTAGTTTTCTCGTTTTTTATTTGACTGTTTTCCTGTCTGTCTCTTATCTTCCTGCATCTCCTTTCAATCTTCCAGAAAAACGGCTTCCTGGATTTCCTACTTTTTCACATTTTGAACTAATCAGTTCAGGGATCCACCGCAGAAATAGCGAAAGGTGCACTGTGCGCCCGCTGCAATGAGGTGATGTCACCGGGGCACAGATGAGCTCTGCTGGGGGAGCGCGCGTCAGACACAAATAAAAGGATACGAGAATATAAGCGGACATGAACGATCGTTGTTTTCTTTTGGTGGCGTGACTTTGAGGTTGCGGCGCGCGTCAGGAGCGCATGAACCATCAGCGCTCTCCCTCTCTGCTCAATAGAAGTCCTGGTGCGCTGGAGTCCATATAAATAATGTCATATCAAAACTGGACCTTTATTCAGACTCCCACGTAATTAGAACCCTGAAGAAACCCCACTAATTAATTCCTGGTTAAAATGAGCGCGTTACTGACATTGTACCAAGTAAAATATTACTGATTTTTTTTCTGTAATGCCTTACATTACCGCGTTACAGCAAAAAGCAATGCATTACAGTAATTAATTACTTTTGTAACTCGTTACTCCCAACACTGCTCAGGTGGACCTTAGTACCTCAACTGGCAGGAAGATTTCTATTCCATTGCAGAGGAGAGGGATCTCTGGGAGGGGGAGGATTTAACTCTGCCTGGGTGTCTAATGTCTTGTGTAGTCTGGATGTTGATCAAGTGTGAGGGTGGGAGTAGATATTCTGCCAGGGTGGGGCTGAGTTGGCAACCTCAGGCTCTGTGGGGCTCTCTGATGCTGCTGCAGTGGGCCCTGGCTAGATGGGCTGGGGTCTCTCTGCCCAGGGTGGGGTTTGGGAACAGGGGTGCCTATTGAGGTCAGCGGGGGAGCTGGCTCCCTGGGAGGGCATAGGCCCCCTAGTCTTTCCTCCCCATCCTCAGACATTTCCCTCCCCCTGCTCCAGCACATCACCACACACACATAAACATAGGGCCTCGAGGTGTGGGCACATTCAGGGGTGTGGGTATAATTCCCATCTCTGCAGTCCCGTAGTGGCCTGCACCCCCAATTTTAATTTGCATATTAAACACTTCCATCAATGACATCTCATGCAGATGCAGACTTAGGGCCTTGGGGTGAGAACACTCGACAGCATCTGGAGGGGGGATCACTCAGCCTCGCCTTGGGTGCCGGTGCCCACTTCCAATTTCAAGCTGTACCTACACACTGAAGATTCGGGGGGTGTGCTGACACCAGCTGGTGTAGGTCGGATGATCTACGGTCTGCGCTGCCCCATCCCCCCAACCGCAAAACGCACTCTAACAACATGCATCAACACCACATTAGAGCAGGCGGAGGGAGACTAGGGGTCTTCTCACACTACTGTTCTTGGTTTTCTGCCAGGGGTTGGAGGCTAGGGGTTCGTACGGTCATGAAAAACCTGGAAAAGTTATGGAAGTTGAAAATCAAATTTCTAGGTCCTGGAAAAGTTTTGGAATTTTGCTATATCTAGGGTGACCAAACGTGGTCTTTTCCCTGGACATGTCCACTTTTCACTCTCTGTCCGGTGCGTCCAGGGGAGGGAGGGGGCGGTTCCTATATTGGTGAAAGTGTCGGGTTTTCATCCAGGAGCAGGATTCATATTACGGGGGAGCTGGAAGCCCTCAACCCACTCAGAGAGCCCGAAAAAAGATTCTGTTTCTACCAATATTACGTTATTTATATGAAGCATTGCGGGGATTCTTTTGAGCGGAGAGGCAGAGAGCGGCAGAGCGCTGATTGTTGCGCTCCGCAGGCAGCTGTGCACGGCCACCGTAACATTCTCAAAGTCACGCCACCAAAAATATAATTAACACGCGATCGATAATGTCCACTGATATGATATTGAACTTTCTGTCTTTCATTTGTGTCTGACGCTTTCCGCTGCTGCAGAGCTCTGTGCTCCGGTGAATTTACCTCGCGGCTGCGCACCGTGCACTCCGCTATTTTTCAGCCGGTAGTTCCCTTTGATGTGCTTATAGCTCAAAACACACAAGGTGAAAAAACTAAGAAGCAGGCAGCAGTTTTTCTGGAGGACTGAGAGGAGATGCAGAAGACAGGACAGGAAAATAGTCAAATAAAAAACAAGAAAACAAAACAAAGAGCTTGAAAATGAAAATGTAGGTAAATTTATCCCAATGCACAAGTTTTATATATTTGATGCAATAGACCTTTTTCACAAAAACCGGAAGTGCGCGATCGTTGGGAAAACTCCTTGCTAACTAGGTCAGATTTCAGTCAGCATGGATCGTGTCTGCACTAAAAACCTTTTACATTTGTCCAATATAAAATTCTAAATAGGTCGCAGAAGACCACGGAACACACAGCAATATGATACTGGAATGCAGAGCTGCTACCCCTGAAAAATAAATAAATTACAGCGATATTACATTACAACATGATAATCTTATTGTTCTAACAATATAATTTTCACGTTCTTAGAATAAAAATTTCACTTTGAAACAATATAATATCATGTTCTAACAACATACACATGCATAATATAGAATATATAATATAAAATGTATGATAATTATATTGTACAACTGTGATAAACGTCTATGAACGTGAAATTTATATTGTTTGAACAATAAACTGTTAACGTGGCATCGCGTTAATTTTATTTTGCGTGGGTGGCAGCTCTAAACTATGAGTTCAGCATCATTTACTTGTCATGAACACATAAAATAACTTACATTATAGCAGAGTTAGCTTTGGAGAACTTACCTGCGGGGGCTAACGTAGCATCATCATGGTCCAGCCTTGACGCCTACTCTGCCTTTTCTAGCTCCTGACTCTCCAATTCCTGTGCTGCACAAACTACCGTTTGTGTTACCGAACATGTAGACTCCTGGGGTGAAGTTATTCCAGGAGAATAGACATGGTACCGCATCCGAGTTAAGACGGCTAACACTTAGCCCCAGCACGTAAACATAGCCGTGAAGTGTCACATCTCACCTCGGTCACATCTGTCAATAACTAAAAGTTTTGGAAGCCATTCTCTGAAAGTTTTCACCATTTCAACAGACTTAATGAAAGAAGCATCCAAACAAACTTAATACGTTGTGATATGTAACATCACAATGTATTATAGGCATTCACACACGCTTGTGGGAAGGAGGAGAAGTTAAAAGCAAATATTTTGCCTCTGAATTTCTTGAACATTCTGCTGCTACAGATTTAGTGGAAAAGATGTGGAAAACATTGTCTGAAGCTAGAATTACAAACCTTCTCCAGCTGTCAATGGACAGACATAATGTGAACTGGAAGGTTTTTGACATGATCCAGCAGGAGATGCAACAACAGGTGGACAAGTCACTCCTAAACATTGGCTCTTGTGGTCTGCATGTGTTAAAAATTGCATTTAGGGATGCGGACGTAGAGCACTTGCTTTTATCTTTGTATTTGGCTATTCCACGATGCTCCTGCATGCAGTGAGAACTTCATCAAAGCTACTGGATGCAGCATCCCCATGCTCACGTTTTGCAAACACAGATGGATTGAAAATGTCACAGTATCTGATCAAGCATTAAAAACTTTGGTCTAACATATTTACATTGGGAACATGGTGGAGAATGGTGATCTCCATGTGTCCAAGGCCTTTGAGGGCATCAAGACCAGTGCGTGTGTGCGAACACGTGTGAGAAGAGGGTAAAGTACTGCAAGTGAAAAAATGTTTTCATTTTGGTCATGGAAAATTGGTTAAAGGTTATGGAAAAGTCTTGGAAAATTTTAACTGGAAATGTGTACGAACCCTGCTAGGAGTGGGGGCTGGCCGTCTGGTTGGGGTGGTGGGTCACTTTGCTCTGCATTGGATGGGGTTGCCTGCTCAGCATTACTCCAGTTAGAATGGGACCATTTCTGAGTCCGGTAGTGGTTGTGCCCAGTGTGCAGCTGCATCAGACCAGAGTGTGTAGGGTGTGTATGGGGAGAGTGAGTGGGTGTATTACGTGCATTCTTGTGTGCCTAGGTCGAATGTATTTTTGAGTGAGCAAGAGGGTGGGAGTGTGTGACTGTGTTTGTGTGTGACTGCCTATGCATCAGGTAGAGTCTTGTACTCCTCCCCTCTCCTGGGACATCTTGTGATGCTATAACATCTTGACCTACCCTCACCTTGCCACATTTCCTTCTGGTGGGTGATACCTCAGTCTGCCTGCGTATTTGCAGCTCTCATATGTGGGTCTGGAAGTTTTTGGCATCTGTCAGCTCGCTCCTGTTGGCTGCCTGGTGGGGTCTGGGCCCTGGGCTCTATCGGTTCTCTGGCGGGGTTGGGCGCCTTTGGGTCCCGGGCCGCTGGGTTCCGAGCTCGATCTATCTTTGAGTGGGTGACTTCAGGCAGGCCTGGGGGCTTGCCGTTGTTATCTCCTGGGCCTCTGGCACGGCTGCTGGTTGGTCCCCCCGGGGGAGAGCCTCTGCGCCCATCGGGCCGGGGCTGCTCAGGTAGTGGTCTCTCTGGGGTCCCCACACTCTGGGGAAGACCTCGAGATTTCTGGGGTTGGATCTCCTTTATCCTCCACGGGTCTTTGGGGGCAGGTCTGTGGCCCCTCACACTCACTATTGGACATTCCTCTAGAGAAACCTTACATACACAAACGCAGATATGCACACAGGTGCTCACATGGTGCTCTCAATAGTATGGGCTTGGGTGTTTTTAACACATAACCTAAGGCTGTGGTTGGCACTATATGCACTATGATTTATTACCGTGTGCTTTTCAGCAAAAATTGCTGCTGTTATACATCCTCGTGTTGTTGGTGCAGTGATGTTTTGGTTCTGTTGTATTTTTGTGTGTCCCTTTTTTCTCTCTCTCTCTTTCTGCAGATCTAGAAGCAGATTCTTTTGCATTCTTTATTGTTTATTTTTGTGAACTTTCTTTCCCCCACCTCTTCCTTTGTTGAAATTTAAAACAACTGAAAGCAATTCTAATAAAGTTTTGATATCAGGCGGGGCATCATAGCTGAATCTATAACACTCCACCTGTGAGAGTAAAATTGTAAGACTCGTTTTTGGCACTCAGACATCAATTCTGTTTGCTATACAGCCGGACAGGACATGGGGAAAATATATATACATATATATATATATATATATATATATATATATATATATATATATATATATATATATATATATATATATATATATATATATATATATATATATATATATATATATATATATATATATATACACTGAACAAAAATATAAACTCAACACTTTTGTTTTTGCTCCCATTTTTCATGGGCTGAACTCAAACATCTGAAACTTTGTCCACATGCACAAAACACCCATGACTCTCACATATTGTTGTGAAAGCTGTCTACATGTGTGTTAGTGAGCACTTTTCCTTTACCAAGTTAATCCATCCCACCTCACAGGTGTGGCATATCAAGGGGCTGATTAGACAGCATGAATAATGTCCAGGTGTGCCTTAGACTGCCCACAATAAAAGGCCACCCTGAAATGTGCTTCAGTTTCGGTTTCGGGTTTTATGACAGTGAATTAATAACAACTCCATGGGGTGCTAAGCCAAAACTGCCAAGTGTGCCTTTAAATGTTCCTGTTACGTAGATCTGGAAAATACAGGGATCCCTCCCTGTGCAACATAGTGTCGGTTTTATTGATAGTATCAATGATTATTGCCATCTTAGGCTCCATCTGACCACTTCTTTAAATGTTTTTATTTATTTATTGATATCTGCTGATCGCTCCACAGCTTAAGAGCTCACCACTGCAACAGCGCAGTGCTGCTCAAATGGAATAAAACATTTCTTCCATGCCTATGTCACGCACAGGAGCGTGGATTTCCGTCTTGGTTGTCATGGTTACCTGTGACATGCGATAAGCAGGTTTATATACGCAATATTATATTCAATTCAATTAAATTCAATTCAATTCAATTCAATTCAATTCAGTTTATTTATATAGCGCCAGATCACGACAAGAGTCGTCTCAAGGCACTTCACAAAGTAAACATTCCAATACAGTTCAGTTCATAAGCCAATCAGTAAAAAAAAGTTTCCTATATAAGGGACCCAGCAGATTGCATCAAGACACTGACTAGTGTCATTGTGTTGGTACAATCCTCATACTAAGCAAGCATTTAGCGACAGTGGGAAGGAAAACTCCCTTTTAACAGGAAGAAACCTCCAGAGGATCCTGGCTCAGTATGAGCAGCCATCCGCTACGGCTCACTGGGGGTTGAGAAGACAGAGCAGGCACAGGCACACCCCGCACCCACACACACACACACACACACACACACACACACACACACACACACACACCACATATATCAAGTAGTGTTTCTATGGCTACACTGTGATTTCTTAGTAGAAGTTCTATTTAGTAAGAGTAAGAGAAACTTTATTGTCTTTATCTGAGTGAATCTATAATTAATTCAATAGGTGAACTAATAGTAGCACATTCTATGTTAAAGAAAGTAAGATGTAATATCAGGAAAGGGAGAATGTTAGGTGGTTGGCAGCAGTGTGCCAGCCGATGGCCCCCTCCATGAGGCCACCACAGCTCAGCAGAACGCCAGTGTAGCTTCTTCTGGGGAGAAAAACACTTAGAGAGAAAATAAAGTTAACAGCTGAAATAACAGGAAATAATGCAATTAGAGAGTGGTGGTAGAAGAGAGTAGCAGAGTGTGGAAAGTGGTCAGTATGTCCTCCAGCAGTCTAAGCCTATAGCAGCATAACTACAGAGATAACTCAGGATAACCTAGCCTTTTAGATGGAGGCATGTGGGAGGCAGGGCCAGGGAGAAGTCTTTAACGACAGTAGTCCCCTCTGTACACTCCACCTCCCTCTGCTCCCCACTCGTCTAAACCTGGGCTAACATCAGAATTTAACCATAAGCCCTATCAAATAGAAAAGTTTTGAGCCTAGTCTTAAAAGTAGACAAGGTGTCTGCCTCACGCACTAATGCTGGGAGCTGGTTCCACAGTAGAGGAGCCTGATAGCTAAAAGATCTGCCTCCCATCCTACTTTTAGATATTCTAGGAACCACCAGTAAACCTGCAGTCTGAGAGCGAAGTGCTCTGTTAGGAACATATGGAACAATCAGATCACTGATGTATGATGGAGCTTG
>SSNS01000133.1:109747-166524 GCA_006937985.1 Aphyosemion australe | reverse complement strand
GTGTGTGTGTGTGTGTGTGTGTGTGTGTGTGTGTGTGTGTGTGTGTGTGTGTGTGTGTGTTCTCTCCTCGTGTGTGTGCTCTGTGAAGTGGGTTACACTGATAGCTTAATGTCTACTCGGGTAATCTCATGCTTGAGAAGACTGAGATCCCACAAAAAGAAGAAAAGGAAGAAAGAAAATATTCACAGATACGTGTTTGTAGAAAATCATACTTATGCACATGCAAGTGGTGGACGGACAAAGCAGCATGAACATGAACAAACTTTGTAATCAGATAAATAACAACTTTCCAAAAGTCGGTGGCATGAATTGAACATGCTTAAGGGAGGGGAAGCTCACTGATAAAGTTATCACCTTATGGTGATACACAAACTCTACCTCCCTAACTAGGGCTGAATGATTTTGGGAAAAATTCACTTTCTAATTTTTTCTAACCCTGCAATTTATATTTTGATATGAAAAAAATCAGGAGTTTTCAACAGATGACTTGAATAAAACTTTCTTATGCTGCGCTGCTGCCATCTTGTTGACCATAAAGCCGTTGGTGTTTCAGGTACGTGGGAGGAAAATGCATTATTCATCTTTTTGCTACATGGTATAAACACATGGGCAACAGTAGAACAGGAGGTAGAGCAGGTTGTCCAGTAATTGGAGGGTTGCTGGTTCAATACCAGCTCTTTCCTGGTAATTCTGCTGTTGTGTCCTTGGGCAAGACGCTTCACCTGCCTTGCCTGTGTAAGTGGTGGTCAGGTTGTGGTTTTGTCAGACCATTTGGTTTATTTTTGAGATGGCGCTAGTCTGTCGATGATATGAGGCTTTGGTGAGTTTAGGGTCTGATTACTTCTAATAAAATCATCAAAAACAAGATATTTACGACTGTTACGTAGATGATCTATGATCTATTAAGGGTCTGTTCTCAAAGAAGGGTTTCACATTCTATACAATGCAGAGAAGAGCTAAATCATGAATAGCAGTAGTAGGGAGGACCAGAATCTCATATTTCCTGACTTTTCTCTTTCTGGTACTGAACGTCAGGTTTGTGTTGTGGTTAAATATTTAGGTAATTTTCCTGCTGATGATCATTCAGATGATATGGATATCTACAGACAATGCTGCGTAATGAATGCTCAAGCTAACATACTGAAATTTAAATGGTAAATGGCCTGTATTTGTATAGCGCCTTCTTAGGGTTCTACAACCCCCCAAAGTGCTTCACAACACAATCAGTCATCCATCCATTCACACCCTGATGGGGATGAGCTACATCGTAGCTACAGCTGCCCTGGGGCCAGTGGCGGCTTGTCCATAGGGGGCGCTAGGGCGCCGCCCCACCAGTCTCACAGGAAGAGGAAGAAGAAGAGAGGAATCACAAAATGTATTTAAAAAAACATAGAATTTAAACTAAACGGTCTATACACCTTATGGACTGTAAGTGATGTGTATAATCTGCATTTAATTGTAGTTTAATAAAGTTAATACTTTTAACACGGCCGAAACGTCGACGTACTTCCTGTCACGTGTCCTCTCGCGGGCGCAGCAATCTTTACCATTGACTTAATACGGGCTAACTGGCGCATGCGCACTGGATCCCCAACGACAAGGAATAGGAGAGCTGTTGGGCGCATATGGTTGTGATCGCAAGCAAACGGGGGGAGTCTGCTCAGATCAGGAGGAGGATGCTGATTGGTCAGCTCACGCAGCCCAGACAGAACCGAAAATTTCTCCACAGGCTAGTTCACCGTCCTTTGTTGTTGTGGGGCTGCTGCTAACGTTGACTATGGAGAAAACTAGTAGTTTCATCTTTTTATCATTGGATTCTACGAACCAAGTGGATTTTTTACTATACGATGGATTATTTTGACCAGCAAGGTAAGACAGAATTTAGCTTTTGACTTCATGAAAATAGCTTTGTTTTGCTTTTCATTAGCAGTCATTGGGTGGTGTTGAGGTAGAAAACGTGGATTCTATTGTTTAAAAGAGCTTCTTCCTGTTTAGTGTGTGAGGTTTGCATATATTGGTGAATATGAAGCATGTTTTTGGAACAACTTTGTTGCTAACTTAGCAACAAAGTCCGTCGATTTCAAGTTGTGTGACACATAAGAATGGTAATTTGGCATTCCCTAGTGGTGATATGTGGTTAGCGCATCTGAAAAACTGACCTGCAAATAAAGAAAATAACGATCGTTTATATAGCGCCTCTCAAGATAAAAACCATTCACAAGAACTAACATAAAAAAATAAAAATAAAAAAATGTGCCCCACCCCAAAAAAATTCACCAGCCGCCACTGCCTGGGGCACACTGATGGAGGCGAGGCTGCTGTACACTGGCGCCACTGGTCCGTCCGACCTCCACCAGTAGGAAAGGTGGGTTAAGTGTCTTGCCCAAGGACACAACAACAGACACAACAACCCTCTGCCACCATTGCTAATGTAAATTTGGTATGCACACTGCTCCAGTAAAGGTTGTTGCACGCCAGCATACACTGGCCAGTTGTGGAGGAGCTACAAAGAAGGCAGCATGCAGAAAAACACAGTGGGAATGTTGGAATGAGGCTGCTGCTAAGAATCGGAGATGGAGCAGTGTTTGATTAGTGTTGATGTTCCCACTTGTCAGTCAACTTTGCACAGTCTCCTGTACGTAGGGTAAAGGACAATAGTAAGATTTTATCTCAACCCAGCTTTTAGTTCACTTAAGTTTCACTCAAAGCTGAGGAACAATTGAAGCTCTGTTAGTATTATGTTAAGAGTTTCTAGCTTTAGTTGTCCATTGTGTTTTTTTTTTGTATGTTCTGTTTTGTAATGTCTGATTTGTTTGTAAAGCTCTTTGAGTTGCCTTCAGGTAGGAAATGCGCTGTATAAATAAAACTGCCTTGCCTTTTTACCCTTCATGTAAAGTGACACTATGGATTTTATTATTCTTATTTAAATCTTTTTAATTTACTTTTCTCTTCTGTACTATGGACCTGTGTAATAAAGTTTATAATGGTGATGAATCCAAAGTAATATACTGCTGAAAACCTTTGAAATTTCCTTCATGCATTTCTTTCTTACAACGTTTTCACCATGGCGTCGGTTGTCATCCTCATATCAGCTTCATAGTTTAACAGCACTGACCCTGGTTTGTAAATGTTTGGTTGACATCTTAGCTGAGCCAATAGGCCAAGGGTTACCGTCTCTGCTGGGGCAAAATCTTCAACAGCTGGTCAATAGCTCAAAGTGCCACCCTCTATACTCATGTGTAGCTTCAACCAATTGGGCCTCCGTATATTGGTGACTGATGCATCAAATAGTCAATGACATTGGAGAATAAATGATACCTCACGTTTTATCACAAACCTGTCAGGACCTCATTACAATGTGGATGCTCAAATGTAACGTCATCTGATGCTGAGAAGAAGCTGATGGCTGGTGCAACTCGTGTAAAACGAAGCCAAAAGAGGTGCAGGTCATTGTTTAGAGTATCCATGTATGACAAACATGATGTGGTAGGAAACTGTTATCCAGAACATATCTAATGAACTCGGGATCTTTAACTTGACATCATCTTTTTTTCTCTCTTCATGCAACTGTTTACACCGACACAATAAGTAAGATTCCAGTTTCTGGACGTCAGTTTCTAAATCTTTAACAGCACGTTAGCTATTTAAACAGGATTTGTCTTGTTGCTGTTTTTAAATCACCAGTCTGTCCTAGTTTTTCTTGAAAGAAGATGTAAATTACCCAAGAAAAGCATCTCCACTAATTCACATTACAATAGAAAATCCGTGTCATCCACCGAAGAATTTCTTTGATCTGAGCAGAACAGCAGAAGAATGCCATGGTCACTAATCTTCTGCTGTAATGGTCCCTTCTGGGGAGAATTTTGGGCCTTGCTACACGGATTTGGACTTTTTTTAGCCTAAAGGAGAGACCAATTACTCTACACATCAAAGTGTGTTTGCAGGTATCACAGAGTACTAGCTCATAAGTGGAGGATGTGTTGTTCTTCCAGAGGGAGCTGTGCAGTCTCATAAACAGACTAAATCCACAAAACAAGCAAGGCAGAAGCTAAGGATCTGGTTTTCTTTTGTCAGGTTAAAATGATGAACAGTTGACTTTCTGTTAAACAACCCGGTCAGAACAACATCCAAACGTCCTTAATTCTGTGAAAAGCTTATTTTATTTGAACTACCTCAATAACTGAACTCACATATGGGAGTAAACTTAATTTAATTCTGTCAACACAATTATTTCCCCTGTGGTGTTTCTGCTGTAACTACACAGCTCATATACTTCTCCATTCACCAACATGCACTTGATGCAGCTGGAGAAACGTGATGAATACCATCATCTAAAAGTGTAAGCGGACATATTTTTAATGCTCAACCTGTTGCCTTCATACAGGGGCTAAACTGGGATTTGTAGTGTGGACAGAGTGTTAAAGCTCAATGTCACTCATATTTTTAATACATTTGCAGAGGTCTCTAGTAGAAATGTATGTCTTGTAAGTCATTCTAAGGAAAAAGGCTCTGGTGTGTCTGTTTGAGGACATAGAAGTCAGCTGGAAGGAAAAGTAGCTTCAGACGGCAGGATCTGGAGTCTTACTTCCTGATATGTGGACATCTCTCCTCTGATTGGCTAACAGCAACACGACTCTACCACTGACTCTGTTTGCTCTGCAACGTTGATGTTTTATCTCCACAAATAACACAAGTCTGGAGGAGTTCTGCTGTGTGGTGGAGTTGCTAATGCTAACGGTTAGCTTCTACTAGCCCAGACGTTCTCTGCTGTTTCCTGGACGCTAAACCAACAACAGCCTTCCCCGTCGTGAGTCAAGATGGGTGAGTCCATGAATGTTGAGTGACAGTGTGACGTAGATCTGTCAGGATTTTCTGAACCAAACACAGACGCTAATGCAGAATATAGTGGGAGACTATTTTCACATTCAGAGAAAACTCAGAAACTCAGAGTGACTGATTTTTTTAAAAATAATAAATAAAAAATGGTTTCTCAGTGAACCTGCTTTTTAAACATTTCAGTAAATGCATCATGTTTGTGCATAAACTAAATAACAAACAGTAAATGAAGCAAAGTAACAGTTTCCTGTAGTTGTAACACCTTTCAGTTGCTCCTGGCAGTGAGAAAAGTTTATTTTTTTTCTCTAAGTGCTGTGTCTTGTGTATCTACACCAACTACAAATTAAATAATTCTCTACATGTATGAATGTAAAAAGCACTGTTTCTGAGTTAATTAAAAACATAAAAAAATATATATATATTAGATGCAAGCACATTTTAATGACTGGGGTCATGTGTCCTTGCCTTATAAAAAGCCTTTCTTAAATGTGAATGATTCATGGTACCAGCGAGGCTCCCTTTATAAACGTCTAATATAGTTTTTAGACATGTAATTATTTAATCTCTAAACACTTTATATATCGTTAATTATTGTAAAAATGTATTATTTAAGAGGTAAAAAAAGAGAAAGCTGACTGGTTTCTTGCAAATAATGAGTCAAATCTGTTCACCTATGTTATATATTTCATTTAGAGACCACATCTCTCCTGTTTTAGCTTCCCTGTTAAATTCAGAATAGATTTTAAGATCCTCCTTCTCACATATAAAGCTCTTAATAATCAAGCTCCATCATACATCAGTGATCTGATTGTTCCATATGTTCCTAACAGAGCACTTCGCTCTCAGACTGCAGGTTTACTGGTGGTTCCTAGAATATCTAAAAGTAGGATGGGAGGCAGATCTTTTAGCTATCAGGCTCCTCTACTGTGAAACCAGCTCCCAGCGTTAGTGCGTGAGGCAGTCACCTTGTCTACTTTTAAGACTAGGCTCAAAACTTTTCTATTTGATAGGGCTTATGGTTAAATTCTGATGTTAGTCCAGGTTTAGACGAGTGGGGAGCAGAGGGAGGTGGAGTGTACAGAGGGGACTACAGTCGTTAAAGACTTTTCTCCCTGGCCTTGCCTCCCACATGCCTCCATCTAAAAGGCTAGGTTATCCTGAGTTATCTCTGTAGTTATGCTGCTATAGGCTTAGACTGCTGGAGGACATACTGACCACTTTCCACACTCTGCTACTCTCTTCTACCACCACTCTCTAATTGCATTATTTCCTGTTATTTCAGCTGTTAACTTTATTTTCTCTCTAAGTGTTTTTCTCCCCAGAAGAAGCTACACTGGCGTTCTGCTGAGCTGTGGTGGCCTCATGGAGGGGGCCATCGGCTGGCACACTGCTGCCAACCACCTAACATTCTCCCTTTCCTGATATTACATCTCACTTTCTTTAACATAGAATGTGCTACTATTAGTTCACCTATTGAATTAATTATAGATTCACTCAGATAAAGACAATAAAGTTTCTCTTACTCTTACTAAATAGAACTTCTACTAAGAAATCACAGTGTAGCCATAGAAACACTACTTGATCTATATGGTGTGTGTGTGTGGGGTGGGGGGGGGTCTGCTCTGTCTACTCAACCCTCAGTGAGTCATGGTGGATGGCTGCTCATACTGAGCCAGGATCCTCTGGAGGTTTCTTCCTGTTAAAAGGGGGTTTTCCTTCCCACTGTCGCTACATGCTTGCTTAGTATGAGGATTGTTGTAAAGACACTGACACTAGTCAGTGACTCGATGCAATCTGCTGGGTTCCTTATACAGGTCCTTCTCAAAACATTAGCATATTGTGATAAAGTTCATTATTTTCTGTAATGTACTGATAAACATTAGACTTTCATATATTTTAGATTCATTACACACAACTGAAGTAGTTCAAGCCGTTTATTGGTTTTAATATTGATGATTGTGGCATACAGCTCATGAAAACCCAAAATTCCTATCTCAAAAAATTAGCATATTCCAAACGACCAATAAAAGAAAAGTGTTTTTAATACAAAAAAGGTCAACCTTCAAATAATTATGTTCAGTTATGCACTCAATACTTGGTCTGGAATCCTTTTGCAGAAATGACTGCTTCAGTGCGGCGTGGCATGGAGGCAATCAGCCTGTGGCACTGCTGAGGTGTTATGGAGGCCCAGGATGCTTCGATAGCGGCCTTAAGGCTACTGCACACTGAAAGCATCAGTGGCGCGGCGCGGAACGGCAGCGGAACGTCACCGCTTCAAATAGAATTCATTATAGTCTATGGGGTGTCACAAACCAGCCGAGACGCGGCAATTTCCAGACGCGTCCCAGAAGCGGGACGCCGCGCCACGCCGCGCCACTAAAGATAGGATCGGGTTCTATTTTTGCCGCGTGCCGCTTCTGGGATGCGTCAATTTCCGCAGTTAACATGGGGCTAGACAGGAAATCACACTCGGTTTCAGTGTAAAATGCCCGGTAATTTTCAAAATAAAAGTCTGTTGCAGCGATGCGGTTTCATATCTATGTAGATTACGTCTATACGTGTGACCTCACGGCTTATTTACTACCGCATCGTTCGAAAAGTGCAGCGGTGTGTTTTTCATGGCTTTAATGTATCTCGATACGCTACCAGCGATACGATACATTAACGATACGGTGAAACCCTCTGGCGATACGATTCATCCCTGCTGACGATTCTTTATTGATTTGAAAACGATTTTCGATTCGATACATTTCATGAGGCTGTTTTAAACGATTCAACACATTAAAAAGATTTTCCAGCCCACATCTGATTTTTAAATATCAAAATGATTTTCCCTCTCCTCTGTGAAGGATGTACTTGATCCTCTATTGTTTTTGATTAATCAATAAATTCAACATTAAAAGACAATTCACTTCATCAGTGATATTTTACATATTATACATAACATTATTGCTACAATACTTGAACTAAGGGGGTTGAAACTAGGTTTAGACAGAAAAATAAACCAACAGAATCAGAAAATGATAAGAGTTCATAATTTTTCAATTATTTGGAATTATTATGAAACAGTAAAAATTTGAAAACACTTCTAAATATTGTAATGATCCATATGTGCCAATATTAAAAGCTGTTGTAGCCTAATGTTACTGTTCCTTTAAGAGAAAAGTCCAAGCTGAGATGTGAGTTTGTCTCAACTGTTTATTGGACTTCTCTGAACTAAAATGTCATTCTGTCTGTTGTTTAGTTCTGCACAACTGTTACAATAATAAGGAATTATCTTAAATTACCTCACACAAAGCTTTAGTTGCACAGATCAACAAGAATGCTCGGAAGAATACGCTGCTGCAGAAACCGGCCACACGGACTTCAGAAAGTTTTATTTTTACAAGACAGGAAGCACGTACGTCGGTTAATATTGTCCCACGATGGTTTTTCTAACTGCGGCTGCGCACCACCTGGCCTCCGCTAAAAGAGAAGGACGGTGCGTTCAATGCGCCTCAAAAAACGAGGACATAGCAGGAAAACAATGAAGTAATCGATGTAACCATGGTTTTAACCGATGAGAGACACGTACAGGAAGATACATTGCGATACAGCCGTCAGTTATAACCGATGCGCGCTGAAGCTACCGGTGCAGTCGCATCGCTAACGTCATGAACGAACCACCGGTTGAGATCGGTGAATCTCTCCATCCCTACTGTACACGGTGGCTCTGGATGTTTTCACTCCAGACTCAGTCCACTGCTTCCGCAGGTCCCCCAAGGTCTGGAATCGGTCCTTCTCCACAATCTTCCTCAGGGTCTGGTCACCTCTTCTCGTTGTGCAGCGTTTTCTGCCACACTTTTTCCTTCCCACAGACTTCCCACTGAGGTGCCTTGATACAGCACTCTGGGAACAGCCTATTGGTTCAGAAATGTCTTTCTGTGTCTTACCCTCTTGCTTGAGGGTGTCAATGATGGCCTTCTGGACAGTAGTCAGGTCGGCAGTCTTACCCATGATTGTGGTTTTGAGTAATGAACCAGGCTGGGAGTTTTTAAAAGCCTCAGGAATCGTTTGCAGGTGTTTAGAGTTAATTAGTTGATTCAGATGATTAGGTTAATAGCTCGTTTAGAGAACCTTTTCATGATATGCTAATTTTTTGAGATAGGAGTTTTGGGTTTTCATGAGCTGTATGCCACAATCATCAATATTAAACCAATAAACGGCTTGAACTACTTCAGTTGTGTGTAATGAATCTAAAATATATGAAAGTCTAATGTTTATCAGTACATTACAGAAAATAATGAACTTTATCACAATATGCTAATTTTTTGAGGACCTGTATAGGAAACTTTTTTACTGATTGGCTTAATGAACTGAACTGTATTGGAATGTTTACTTTGTGAAGTGCCTTGAGAAGATTCTTGTCATGATTTGGCGCTATATAAATAAACTGAATTGAAATTGAATTGAATTTAGAGTTTCTACATCAAATGTTTGTTCTTTAGTATGCATTTCTGTAGAAAGAAGCTCTGGCGCTTTTGTTTCTGGGGTTTGAAGTTATAAACCTCAGCGTAGCAATTTTTACCTAACAAAAAAGAGCAAATGGAGGCAGCAGAAGAGTTGCATTGCTGTTAGCCAATCAGAGGTGAGGTGCTCCAATACCATGAATATTAATGAGTAAGACTCGTAATCTTGTCATTTTCCACCCCCTACTCCTCTACCTAACTTTTACCACCCCAAACAGGAGGGCCAGAGCTTTTTTCTACAGAAAACGACTTGCTAGGCTTTCCTTCATACTAGAGACCACAGCACATTTATTTAACAAACAAGTCAGTGAGACCTTAAACCTTTTGTGAAAGCAGTGGTGGGCTATGGGTTGATATCTGGGCCTTAAGTGCTGCTTTACTGACTTAATTCACCACAATATGACTTTGCAATTACAAGTCACTGATGTTATACAAAACGTAATATGGTGTTAGAGGCATTATTAGAGTCATTTGGAGTCATTTGGAATTGTAGAATGTCCAAGGAAGGTCCTGCCTTTCTCGCCTCTGATTGGCTAGAAGGGCTCTCCCACGATTGGCTATTTCATGTAGCAGCAGTCTTAATTAAATTTTTGTATAAGTAAATAAAATACATAATACTCACAGGAGTTGCTGATTATTTATCCATCCTCCTCTATTTTTGCAGTAAAACGTTGACTATAGAGCTGATCTGTGTTTTAATTCCATCAACAGGGCGATGGTGGCAGACAAGTTAAGTTGCCACCTTGCAATCGGAACCCGCTCAGTCTGTTGCTGTCATTCTTGGGCAAGACACTTAACCCACCTTGCCTGCTGGTGGTGTTCGGAGGGGGTGGTGCCAGTGTACGGCAGGCCCCGCCTCTGTCAGTGCGCCCCCAGGGCAGCTGTAGCTACATTGTAGCTCATCCCCACCAGCGTGTGAATGTGTGTGTGAATGGGTGGATGACTGATTGTGTTGTGAAGCGCCTTGGGCGGTTGTAGAACCCTAAGAAGGCGCTATACAAATACAGGCCATTTACCATTTAACAATCACCATTCACCAACCATTTAACATGTCTAACGATGGCTAACTTGTCTAAAAAAATTCCACCTTGAAAATGGAATTTTAATATTCTCTTAATTCAAATCCATTTCTTCTTCTCCATCAGCCATTGTGGGCATAAAATTATAAAAAGAAAAAGTATTAATATGTACAAATTACTGAGGATGTGTTTTGCTAGCAAAACTTGGTGACAATAGCTTCGCTCTGACCATCCAATCAGAGGACAGAAAACCTCTGATGTCATCATGAGCCAACTAGCTGGCCCAGGGAGACGAATCTGAAAGCTGTTTGGTTAAAAAAACCAGCTCCACTGCTCTACAGCATAACTAACGAAGGCCTGCTCTACTGATCCTAAAGCCCCGGGCAGATTAGACTCCCCCTGGCAACAACAGAGGCTGAAATCTGATTGGATGAAACATCAAAAATCCACAGGTATGTTGTGGTGCAGCCATGACAAACTTTCCCAAAATGAGAAAATAAAAACTATTTCATTTAATTTAATACAATTTCATTGAACAAACATAATTTAAGTTGTAGATATAAGTTAGTGATTTTGATCATGTTTAGACCAGCAGTGAAGGCCTTGCTGGCCCTGAAGGCAATGGGAGTTTAATGATAAATGACCCACTTGTATAGCACCTTTCAGAGTCAGAGGAGCGGAGCACATATCTGACCGTCTGGGCAGCTGTCACATTACAGCAGACACATACGGAGACAGAAACGATAAAAAAGAAGCATGCTTAAAGATATCACAAGATTTTAAATATTTAAATTCCCAAAAGCTTCACAGCTGGTGCCATCAGAAACCCAAATCAAACATTTATATGCTGTGATCAATCACACACATGCACAGAAACTGATACATTCGTATATATTTGTGCATAAAAAGAAATGACTGAATATTTGCATCAGCATATGCTAATGAATATTTATAACTGTTGGATAAATGGTGACCTACTGGGGGCTTCAGGTATCAGAGCAGCTGCTGAAAACTAACGGGTGGAAAAACAAAAATCTATATTAATCAGACTTATGAGAACTGAAAAGCATGTCTGAACAGACCGTTAGAGAATAAAATATTCTGTTTCTTCAAGTCTCTTTATTTTCTCATTTTCTTTTTTCAATTTTTCAATTACAGATTCCATCAAGCTGCACTAATGTGATTCAAAAATCACTGATGCCTGAGGAGATGATTCTACAGGCCAGCAGCAAATGGTGCAGACCGTCTGACACTCAACAAGTACACCACACTGAACATCAGCGCGTCAGCGTCTCTATTAAAACATGGCAGACGACCACCACTTTTCATCTTCCTAAAATTACAGCAGCTGTCAGAAACGACAGGACAAAGGTACCCCTTAAGACTACAGGGAACATGACAAACCCCCCTGCTAACGTCATGATGAGCGGTGTGACGGGCTCGCTCAGAAAGGCCCGAGTTAATTACACAAGGAAGTCCGCGTCTCTTTGATGTGCTGTTGTGTCACGACTGAAGATTTTTCAGCGGCTGCAGAGGCAGCAGGTAGTTCAGAGGCTGCACCTGCGTGACCAGTCAGATCTGCATTAATTAAATGAGCTGCTGCTGACTGCTCTGCCAGCAACAAAACAGCTGATGAGCAGAACCTGAGCATGGATCAATGCCCGACGTCTCTAGCAGGGACGGGGCTGAGACTCTGGACAGAGCCATGGCTGACGGCTGATCAGTTTGACAGCCCAGCAATGACGAGAGAGAAATTCAAGGGCAAAACCGAAGATACCCACTGCTTTCTCAGAATCAAGAGTGTCTCCACCACATCCTGAGAGGACACAAAGCTTCTCTGTTCTCACCTCTAAGGACTAAAGGGGCGATTAGAGCTGACAGGGTGGTCATGGCGCAAGCAAACTGTGACGACAACAGTGCACAGCTGTAGTTTATACCAGCACTTGAGATGTGCTGTACTCAGTCTTCTTCCTGAACAGTAGGTTTTTCTGCTGAAAAATAATACTGCTGTAATGACAGAACATCACCTGAACAAGTCATTTATATACTGTGTCCACACCATGCTGGAGCTGTGCACAGGGCGGGGCAGCAGTAGCTCAGGAGGTAGAGCGGGTTGTCCAGTAATCGGAGAGTTGTAGGATTGATCCCGGCAGAGAATTCTGCTGTTGTGTCCTTGGGCAAAACACCTAACACACCTTGCCTGCTGGTGGTGGTCGGAGGGACCGGTGGCGCCTGTGCTCAGCAGCCTCGCCTCTGTCAGTGTGTCCCAGGGTAGCTGTAGCTACATTGTAGCTCATCACCACCATCGTGTGAATGTGTGTGTGAATGGATGAATGATGCACTGTAGTGTAAAGCACTTTGGAGTCCTCTGACTCTGAAAGGCACTATACAAATGCGGCTCATTTATCATTTATCACAGTACTCTTCTTTGGTCAGTCATCAGTTATAAAGCATTTCTTTTATTTCACATTTAACCTTCACATTCATTTTCATAACTTATTCTGTGGTAAATCTGCTTGTAACAGGGAATTTCTGCACTTTAACCATCGGAGCGCTAATAAAAAATACTCATTCAGTCATAAAGAAGGCATGAAATCAAACCCAGCCAACACACATGTGGGGACCACATGGGTGTTAACAGGGCTAATTCTCTGGGCCCATTTTGGTCACCCAGATAGGGCCCAGATAATTTGGACTGAATGCCTTGTGACGCATTTTCTGTAGAAAAAAGCTCTTGCTCTCCTGTTTCTGGGAGTAGACGTTTGTCGAAGGAATAGGGAGCAGATAAATGACAGGATTACTAGGAGTCGTCATTAATATCCATGATATGCAAATGGATCGCCTCTGATTGGCTAACAGCAACACAACTCTTGCTGCCTTCTTTCGCTCTTCTATCTTGGAAAAAAATTTCAAAATATGTTTTATTTCCACAAAAACCACAAATCTGAATGTGTTCCGATATATTGTGGAGTTGCTTTTAGGGGTTAGCTACTTGCCAAGACGCGCTCTGCTCTCTCCAGGATGCAAAATCAATACAGTCTTCCATGGTCACAAGCCAAGGTGGGCGAGGCCATGAATGCAAAGCAAATATTTCCCTGTGATGTAGAAGGGACTGAATTTTTCTGACCCAATCATTTTCTGTCTATTTTCTTTTGGCGACTAATGCAGGTGATGAGTGTTGAAGAACATTTTCACATTCATCATGCATGTGAAACTCAGAGTGAAGAAGAAGAAATATTTTTTTATATAGCAACTCTAAAAATCACGAGACACTTCACAAGAACAAAAAAATAAAAACTGAAGCCCTAAAAACCAGAACCAGGACCTTGAAATGAACCCTGAAGTTAACCAGCAGCCAGTGAAGCTGGAAGAGGAGCGAGGTGACGTGGGTGTGTTTGGAGGACTTGGTCAGCAGCCTAGCACAGGCATTCTGGACCACATGTAGATGGTTCAGGGAGATTCTGCTCAGACAAGTGAAAAGCCAGTTGCAGTAGTCTAAGCGTGAGGAGATGAAGGTGTGGAGAACAATCTCCAGTTCAGAGCAGGACAGAATGGGACTCAGCTTAGCAATGTTCCTGAGATGGAAGAAGGAAGAGCGAACAAGAGAACTGACATGAGAATCCATGGTGAGAGCAGGGTCAAAGGTCACGCCAAGATTCCTGACAGAGGGTTTGGTGTGAGAAGCAAGCTGACCAAGAGAGTCTCTGACTTTGGGAACCAGCTTGTCTGGAGCACAGATGAGGATCTCAGTCTTGTCTTCATTCAGCTGTAGAAAGTTCCCAGCCATCCAGGTTTTAATAGAGTCTAAGCAGCTGTGCAACAGCTGCAGCTTAGACATCTCATGGGGCTTAAAGGAGATGTACAGTTGGATGTCATCTGCATAAAGATGGTAGGAGATTCCTTTAAAAGAGCTCAGGATGTGCTGGAGAGGGAGCATATAGATAAGGAAGAGCAGAGGGCCCAGCACAGAACCTTGTGGGACACCATGGGTGAGGGAGGTGGTGGAGGACCGAAACTTGGAGATGGCCACAGAGAAGGAACGCTCTGACAGATAAGAGGAGAACCACTCCAGAGCAGTTCCTGATAGGCCTACCCAGTCTCTCAGCCTATCCAGCAGCAGGTGATGGTCAACAGAGTCAAAGGCTGCAGTCAGGTCCAGCAGAACCAGAACAGAACAGTGTCCTGCATCACTGTGAGTCAGAAGGTCATTAGATACCCTGAGAAGAGCTGTTTCAGCAGAATGAGCTCTACGGAAACCTGACTGGAAACTATCATAGATGTTATGTTCATCAAGAGCAGCTGTGAGTTGTTTAGCCACAACCTTTTCCAAGATCTTGGAGATGAACGGTAGTTTAGAGACGGGTCTGAAGCTGCTATGGAGAGATGGATCAAGATTGGGATTTTAAAGAAGCGGGTGGATTACAGTGTTCTTAAAATAAGCAGGGACCTGACCAGAGACCAAGGAAGCATTAATTACAGACTGGGAACGATGGACTGAAAAGCATTTTTAAACAAAGATGAGGGTAAGATGTCGAGGGGGCATGCAGATGTTTTCATAGAGTTAACTGTAGGTGAAGCAGGAGAGACAATACTGCTGATGGTGTTAAACATCACCTTGGGATTCCCTTTGCTCTGAGACACCAGGTTGGAGAAATGTGCAAACCTGGTGCACTGGCGCTTCAGACTGCGAATGCTGTCATTAAACCAAGGAGTAGGGTTCACTGCAGGAACTGATCTGGTTCTGACAGGACAGATGTTGTCCAGAATGGAGAGGCAGTGCTCATTAAAGTGAGTAGTCAAAGAGTCAGGGTCAGTATCAGAGGGTAAAGGTGGATTGAAAGCAGCAGAAAATTAGCTAGCTGTGCTCCCATTAAGAAAACGAGAACTAACCAAACGGCGAGCAGGAGGTGGGGACGCAGAAACTGACAAATTGAAGAAAATGCAATGGTGATCTGAGATATAAACATCCTCGGGAGAAACAGTGTCAACATTTAGACCCAAGATAAAAACAAGGTCCAGAGTATGAGCTCTGGTGTGCTCCTAGCAAAATGGTCAGTCATCATCAATGTGAATGTTAAAATCACCACCAATCACCAGTCTGGACAGCTTCACAGTGGAGGATAAAAAGTCACTAAACTCCTGAAGGAAGGAACTGTTTGGACCAGGTGGACGATAAACCACAGCACCAGAGTGGTTGATCATATTTCAGAAAAAAACAAGTTTTATACAGTTTCTCAGTGAAAACCTTTAAGGGTCACCATGTAAAATTACTGTGGGTTAAAATATGCTTGTTTTATTCAGCTAACATCCAGTTCTGTGTGTTGTTCTTTAGTTTGAGGTGCAGCTTTCAGTGCACTGATTTAGTAGATAAACCTGAAGTGATCTGAAAGGTCAGCACATATCTACATCTCTTTCAAAAGCAGTTTGTTCTACAAATCAACAATAACTGAAAATATGTAAACCTTCCTTCAAATTTCTCTGGGCTCCACATCCTGGTTTGTTTATCATCCATTTTAAAAGCTTGTTTTTTATTTCATTTCAGGCAGATCACCTCAAACCTGTATTTTGAATAATAACTATAATGATAAAATATCAGTCAGTGAGTCATTCAGAAATTGGACAATAAAGTGCAATTTTGCTGCTGTTTGCATGTCTTTGCAAATGCATGTTTGAGTCAGGTTTTTTTTTTCTGTTTTTTTTTTTTTTTTTTTGAGGACAAAAGATAAATTTGGTTTCCAGGAATTTTATTTGTTTATAATTAAAATATACAAGAAGAATCCTCATCTTTCCAAAAGGGGAGCATTCTGTGGAGGTTGAAGTAAAAAAAACAGTTTAGTAGAAAATAGCATAAAAAAACATGTTTATATTTCCTAAAGGGTTTTTTAATCAAAATGGGCTCAGATAATCATTAAGCTGGTGATGTGTTTTATTTTTTCTCGTAATCTCCAGTAAATTAGCCCAACCATTTCTAACTATCACAACCTTTAATGGAAACCGCTGCAAAGAGCTGCAGAGGACAGATCTGGAAACCCACTAAACCATTATCTGATGCATGTAATGGGTTGACAGAGGGTTTTAATGGTTTCTAATGTTCCTGTTACCATAGAATAAAGATTCACTCAATGGCTCCTCGCGTCTTCTTGTGATGAATAAGTATTTTTAAGAAGTTTGATTAGAAACTAACGATGGTGGGGTGACATTTATCAGTGCAGGAGATTCAGATGTTGACTTTTTCATTTAATTTGAGATGATGCTGAAGGTAGGTGTGCTGTGCCTTCACCCACACAGAAATAAAATCAAATCTGACAGACATGACTCGGTTTGTCTGCAGGCTTCTAAACATCCTGAGGAAGATCTGTTTTTTTTTAAGAATCTGCTATGAGACAAGCGGTTGTTCACAGCAGCAGAGATGGTGTTTTACTTATCTTCTTAATAATAAATGAATACATCTGTAAAGGAAGCCACATGCCGGGGAGGAAGGAGTTTAGGATCTCATCCTCCGACGACTTTTCTATCAAAGGTTTTTTCCCCCTTAAAATATTAGAAAACCATCAGGAATGTTAAATAAAGCTTGAAAGGTGTTGATTCATTCATTTCAACTAGAATGGTTTATTTATATATTTAACAATGGAATTAAAAAGTAACTCATTAAAAAAACGCTGAAATGTTGGTAAAATATATAAAACTTAATCTCACAGCATCTGGATACATGACAAGGATATTTCTGCAGTGATAAAGGACATTTGAGAAGCCATAACATTATGACCAGCACCCTGGGGCACCTCCAAAAAGTTTTTATAGGAGGGGCCAAGTGGGAGTCAATGTCAGGAGTTTCATTGAAACCTTTTTATTTTCAGGCCATATACTGTATCAATGTTACATCACTTCCTGTTAGAAGCCATAACATTATGACCAGCACCCTGGGGCACCTGTTAGAGATTTATGCTAGCAATAGAAGATTTTTATTGTATATTGAAAGTGGAGCTAGAATGCAGTTAATCAACCATCTAAAACAGCTTTGAGCCTCTAAAAGCATCAGAAATGTTCTTTAGGCTTTCATCTGTCCCAGGAGTCCTGATACAGGCCATTCTAAACCCCCTAAACCAGCCTTGGTGTGAAAAGAGCTGTTGACTCCTCCCACTCTGCCAGGACATGAATATGATAATGAGCTGCTTGCTGATTGGTTGGTTTCCCCAGAAGGCCTCAGACACTGGAGACATGCAGGTTTGAGGAGGCGTGGCTCCCCTAGTGACGAGTTAAGGAAGGATTTCTCAGAACAGGAGGTTTTCTCTCGCCTTTTTCAACTTTATAATTTACATAAAAAGTAGGTCACACACGGCTTTGACTTTTTGGCATGCTGCTGTTGACCACCCAAGCTGTCTTATTCAACAACAAGGAACATGTTGGTTTACATTCTAGGTCCTTTTTAATTTTCAAATGAACCTGTCCACCCGATCATTTTCATCTGCTTATCCGGGGGCCAGGTGTGGGGAGAAGCCTAACCGGGCTCTCCTCTGTTTCTCCTCCTCTCTCCAGGGCACAGCCCAATCCCTGGAATCTAAAACTATTGACAGTATTCTGTTAATTATAATTTTTATAAACATATCAGGATGCTCATACTCAGAAATCTGTATCAGCCAATCACAGTTAGTGTGTTTCTACTTCCGCTAACACTTTACAATAATGCTTAGTAATGCATTACTTAATATTAACATCGATATTAAACAGTTGTTAATACGTTATCTAATAGTTTATTAATGCTTAATAATGCACTGAGTCAGGATTCCTAAAATGTTTTCCTAGAGGACCCCTTGACCGTGTCCAAGGCAAGCCAGGACCCCCAACCCCAACTCCTACACACAAACACATTAAATGTGATCTTTTACAAACTTTATACAGACATACAGAGGTATAACCTTTATATGGAGTTCTGATTATACTGTAGGGTGTAATTGGGATTTTATAATTGTCATTTCTACAAATAAAATCTTGCTAACCTCACAACTTCAGCAAGACAAAATTGTGGGGATCCCCTGCAGTCTTGTGGGGACCCTCTTGGAGGTCCCAACCCCCAATTTGGGAACCGCTGCACTAAGTTAGTATGGGACCCTTATTGTAAAGTGTTACCCTACTCCAGGGCTAGGCAATCCTGGTCCTCGAGTGCAACCATCCAGCATGTTTTCGTTGCAACACTCCTGATTCAGTGGTTGATTCACCTGTTCAGCAGCTCATCTGTAGAAGCCTGTTAATCACCTGCTGATTAAAATCAGGTGTGTTGGAACTGGGAAACAGCTAAAACATGCAGGATAGTGGCACTCGAGGACCAGGATTGCCTACCCCTGCCCTACTTCCTGCTCCTTCAAATAGCCCCGCCCTCTTTGGTGTTAAACTGTCCTGTGATGCATTTTTTACTCTGTAAATCCGAATAGAAGACGTTTTTGTTTTTGTTTGAATCTATATCAGAGAGGGGCAGGATTGTGGTGATTTAATAATGACTTTGTTCTAAGGTGAAAAGCAGAAGTGGTGTTTTTCAGTTTGACTCAGCTTTAGATGAATGCAGTGGAGTTGAACACGTTTCCCTGGGTCTTGTTATTACTGCACATTAGGCTTTAATGATTCAATAATAAACTCATGTTTGTGAGCCGTTCAAAGTCCTGCACCATGAAAACCAAGGAGGCATTTAACACATTTGTGAAAGTAGTGTTTTAAAAAGCTCAGATGTTTGCATCAGGCACAGATTACCATCATGCTCTTTTGTTTTAACCAAAAAGAAAAAGTTGTCAGTAGATTAAACCGCACCTCGCTGTGATTATATTCATAGACCAGTAGAATGTACCTGTTAGAATGAACCTGAACAACTGGTCACTCATGTCAACACTAATTTCCCTACTTGTTTAAATCTCCTCATTAATCCTGAGCAGAGTGGGTATTAATTCCATTTTTAGCTGTATTATTTACTGCGTTTCAGCTAATCTGTATTACTATTGAACACAATGTCCTGCTCATCCTTCAAAAACATCAGCTATGCCTTTTGTTGCTGTTACACATTAGAAAAAAATATTTTAAAAAGAAAAGAAGACCCAGAATTAAATCTGTGCTTATGTGGTAAAAATAACTGAGTTCATGCTTGCCATATTGCTGCATACTGCTGCTTCTGACAGTTTCTCTTACAGAGAGCCACCTTTCTGCTTCTTGCATTTCTTAATGTGGACTTCGCTCGCTTTCTAAGGGTAATTAGACCGAGTGTGGGCGGAAAATATCGGCATGGCATTTAAATCAAGCAGCACCTTTTAATGCTTCTAGCTGATAAGACGTATCAAATGCATCAAGGAGAGGCAATGAGAACACTTGTCTTTCTGTGATTGGTAAAAAATGTTTTTGTTTTTGCTCTAAATTACTGTTTTCAAACACAAATTGAAACTAAAAATCAGTATTATTAACACACGTCTAATTGTTGACCAGTAAATGTTGTGCCATTAATAAAAAACAAAAACTGAAATGTATATTTGGTTTCTTGGCAACTAAAGGACCAGAGATTATCCTTTTGTTGATGAGAGACCGCATCCTGTTATTTCCAGGTTTTTAAATTGTGTCCAACTCCTCCTAGAAGTCACTAGTAGCAGCTGGGTGATCACATCATCTAATTTGCATGATTGGCAGTGAGCCTTCAAGAGGAATAACATCATGGTAAAACCCTAAAGTGAGTAAAAGAAACATCTATTATGTTTAAAACTACAAATTAACTGTTTTTTGTGCATTTTTACAACTCTTTTTCACGTGTCAAATCCAGCCCTCCTCCCTATTCTGAGCTTGAAGCAGCAAGATGACCCAAAACAGCTCACTGGCAAACTTTCATTTATTTTTGTATTTGGATATTTGTTTTAGTTTTCTGAACCTCCTGAGACCGTGATTTTATTTATTTATTATTTTTAAGGTATTTCAGGTTTGTCAGACCTCATAAACAGGAACAAAAATAATTATTTCAAATTCAATTTAAATATTGACAAAATTCCTAGAATAAATAACTAAAGTGAAAATAAAAAAAAATCTAAATTAAATTTAATTGTCTCTAAATTTAAACAAAGTTCTAAGTTGAAGAGAATAACATATTTAAGTCCAAGAAGACTCTTCACTTCAGTATGATTCCCCATTCTGAGCAAGTACGGTGTGAAGGGTGACAGTGGAGAGGAAAACTTCTCTTTACCAGGAAACAACCTCCAGCGGAACTAAACTCAGAATGGCTGACTAGTGCAGAAAACGTCACTAAATTTGTTGCTAGTGGCTTTTGTGACAAAGAGTCTCCAGACGTTCTGAAAACTCGTTAAAACCAACAACAAAGTTGTTAAGTTGGCAACACTGGTTCAGAGCTCCGTGCACCCCCCTCTCCCTGTGCTCATGGCTACAGCTAGCCTGAGTGCAGCCCAACAACATGTTTCTGTTGTCTTAAAAAGGATTTCATAGCAGCGCTCCTGCTCACATAGAGCTTCAGACTCCATTTTGGTTCAGTCCTCCTAGCAGGCGCCAAACGAGGTGCCTGATGGAGCAAACTTAAGCTGGTGCAGTCGTTTACATCCCCCAGATTCACAGAGGACAAGGTGGTGCCACGACACATGAATCTATTGCTGCAATATCTAAACTAGTGTGGAGAAATGTCTGCATCCAAACCCCTCCCCCTAACACACACACACACTGACATACACACGGCTCATTCTCTATTCTGGTAGCTCACCGTCTGGAACTTATCGATGGCCAGTCAATAGTTTCTGATCGATTGACCCTATCACCATGGCAACCACCATTTAGCCCACTATCTTGGGCCATTCATTATAAAAGCCATTAAGCCCCGTGTGTGTATGTGTGTGAGTTATAGCTACCATTAGAGGGAAAAGGCTCCTACCGTCTGTGAACTTAGAGAATCTGAGACCTGAAATCAGAGGCAGCTGCTCAACTAAACACATTTTAATGTTTTCTATGTCGGGTTAAATTAACCAAACATATTTTATCAGCCATCTTGTTCTTGTTGATGTTGCGTTATTATTTTAGGTCAGTTACACTGACGACCAGCAAAAGCAAATGAAATCAACTAAAGGCCCACAAAAAGAGAATATGCAAAATACAAAGTAGTACAATCATGACACCAATAATGGAAAACACTGAAAAGCAAAGGCTAAGATCAGGAACAAAAAACTCCAGACCATCAGATTCCTTCAAATCTTTTTATAAAAATCCTTAAATTAACACTTGGTGTGTGTGAGTGCGTGCGTGTTATACTTATCTACTTATTATTCATTTATTTACACATTAGGTAATGTATATGTGTATATATATATATATATATATATATATATATATATATATATATATATATATATATATATATATATATATATATATATATATATATACATATATACACATAAATATAGTTGTTTACATGTATAAATAACTGTATGTGAGTATGTGTGGGCGATGGTGGCAGAGGAGTTAAGTGGCTGCCTTGCAATCGGAAGGTCGCAGGTTCGCATCCCGCTCAGTCTGTCGCTGTTGTGTCCTTGGGCAAGACACTCAAACCACCTTGCCTTGCCTGCTGGTGGTGGTCGGAGGGACTGGTAGCGCCAGTGTACGGCAGGACTCGCCTCTGTCAGTGCGCCCCAGGGCAGCTGTAGCTACATTGTAGCTCATTCCCACCAGCGTGTGAATGGGTGGATGACTGATTGTGTTGTGAAGCACCTTGGGGGGTTGTAGAACCCTAAGAAGGCACTATACATACACATACAGGCCATTTATTTGAAGATAGATAGATAGATAGATAGATAGATAGATAGATAGATAGATAGATAGATAGATAGATAGATAGATAGATAGATAGATAGATAGATAGATAGATAGATAGATAGATAGATAGATAGATAGATAGACAGACAGACAGACATTAGAGCCCCCCATTGAAGTAAAGATGTGATGCAATCTGCTGGTTCTCTTAAAAAAAGGAAATCTTACCAATTACCGATTCAAAATCAACTGAATTTGACTTTATTCCATTTAAATTGAATCTGGACCTGATATGAACTGAACTTGTTGAGATGACTTTTGCTGTGAAGTAGCTTTAAATAAATAAACCAAACTGAAAACAGCTGTTGTTTCTGCATTACAGATGAATGTTAATGGAGAAAAAACGGCTGCTGCACTGTGAGCTGTTCAGACAAAATGGGAGGATTTGCCACACAAATGTATCCCAGGGGGCAACGTTTTCTCATGCATTTATACGATTACATTTGGTGTCACTGGTAGAATTTTACAACTGAAATTACTTCCAGGAAAATGAAAAACGGGGCATTCAGCAGCGTGGATTTTGTCAAGATGAAGAGGAGGTGCTTTTTTATTTCTTTTTGTTTTCTAAGAAACTACAGCAAAGGAAAAGAGGCTTGAGCTACTCCTCGTTTCTTTATATTTATCCAAGAATTGAAGGAATTTTATTAAGCTGTCAGGCGTAATATATTTTTCCACCAACAAGGTGATTTTAAAAGAGCTGTTACATTGGCCTTTTTCAAGGTATTTGTGCACCGTGTCCTTAAGAATGTGAAAACTATAAATATGTGGAGACCAAGTGAAAAATAGAACAGTGACTACGTTGACATGCATCCAGTATTCGGGTTATGAACAGGTTAATGTCAGTATTCGGGTTTCTGAAAAATTCGGAATAACCCGTTTACATGCACAAGTAGAAAGAGTTACCCCTGTATACATGGAACTTCTAATATCCCGATTACATAGCATCAGGACCAGGACGTACGGGCTATGTTAAGACGCAATATGCATCATTTCCTGTTTTTGTTCCTGTATCCAAATACGACAACAACAACAGCAGCACGCCGATATTGGATCGTTCGGAGCTAATAGTGATCGTCTTTGTTTGCGCATTGGTGCTGTTACTGACCTGGTTTCTTCATTGCTCCAAAAATGTGGTGTGCTGCTGCGCCTCACCATGTTGAACTCTACGTGTTCACTTTCGGTATAATGGCGTATACAAGAAGTTCATCTACTCAAAAGACCAATATACCTTGTACCGACGTTGTCAAGCATGCACACAAGCTCGTGGGGGCCACACAAGATACTGAAAAGCATTTTGAGTTGCAGAAATTAAGTTTTTGAAATAATGGACTAGCCTGCCACATCTTCATTTCACTCTAATTTTAGGGTGTCTACACAATTGAGCCCTCTGTAGGCTGAAAACCTTTATTTCCATTAAAAGACTTGGCATCCTTTTGTTCCTAAGACATTCGTCGTTATTTGCATAGATATCCAACTTCATATTGAGATCTGATGTATCTAATGTGTTTCTTTAAAGTGCTCCTTTAATTTTTGTGAGCAGTGTATCCTTCCAAGCTCGGGTCCTCTACCAGAGGCCTGGGAGCTTGAGGGTTCTTCAGTATCTTAGCTGTTCCTAGATCTGCACTTTTCTGGACTGAGATGTCTGATGTTTTTCCTGGGATCTGCTTTAGCCACTCCTCCAGTTTGGGGGTGACTGCCCCGAGTGCCCTGATGACCACGGGCACCACCGATGTCTTCACTCTCCAGGCTTTCTCAAGTTCTTCTTTGAGCCCCTGGTACTTCTCTAGTTTCTCGTGTTCCTTTTTCCTGATGTTGTCATCACTTGGTATTGCCACAACAACCACAACAGCTGTCCTCTCTTGTTTGTCGGTGGTACATCCCATGTAGGGGTTTGTCCTCCCATGATGGTATTTCCAGCACCTCCTCTTCTGTTCTCCATTGTCTGAGACATTTACAGAGTATGTCATCTGTTGGGACCTTGTCCTTGATGTACTTGTGGATCTTGGATGTTTCATCCTGGACAGTGGCTCTCACACTCACTAGTCCTCAGCCTCCTTCCTTACGGCTAGTGTACAGTCAGGGTGCTGGACTTGGGGTGGTTAGGAGCTTTCATGTATTAGCATCTGTGGTCTGTATTTCTTCCTTTGGCCAGCTTATTATTCCTGCAGAATATCTGATTACTAGCAGGGCGTAGCTGTTTATTGCCCAGATCTTGTTCTTGCCATTGAGCTGACTTCTTAGGACTTGCCTTACTTGTTGTAGGTATTTGGCTGTGGCTCCTTTCCTTGCGGCTTCATCAAGGTTGCCATTTGCTTGTGGGATGCCAAGGTACTTGTAGTGGTCCTCAATGTCTGCTATTGTTCCTTCTGAGAGTGAGACCCCTTTTGTGTGGACTACCTTCCCTTTCTTTGTCACTTCCAGACCACACATCTCAAGTTCGAATGACATTCCTATATCAGTGCTGTAGGTCCTGGTGGTGTGGATCAGTGAGTGGCTCTTGGCATACAGTGTTATGTCATCCATGTAGAGGAGGTGGCTGATTGTGGTTCCATTCTTGAGTCGGTATCCATAGCCAGTCTTGTTGATTATTTGGCTGAGGGGGTTCAGACCTATGCATAACAGCAGTGGGGAAAGGGCATCTCCTTGGTATATGCCACATTTGATGGAGACTTGTGCAACTGGCTTGCAATTGGCCTCAAGGGTGGTTTTCCACAGCCCCACTGAGTTTGCAATGAAAGCTCTCAGACTGTTGATGTTGTTTAGCTTAAAGCATTCAATGATCCATGAGTGCGGCATTGAGTTGTAGGCTTTCTTGTAATCAATCCAGGCCATGCACAGGTTGGTGTGTCGGGCTTTGCAGTCTTGGGCGACTGTTCGGTTTATCAGCATCTGGTGTTTGGCTCCTCTGGTAACTAAGCTGAATCTCTTCTGTACTGTGCTCATGTATCGATCCATGTGCCCACTTATCTTAGTTGCTATGATGCCTGACATGAGCTTCCATGTTGTGGAGAGACAGGTTACTGGCCGATTGTTGGATGGAACTGTACCCTTTGAGGGGTCCTTCAGGATCGGGATTGTGCGCCCTTCAGTTAGCCATTCAGGGTGAGTCCCATCCTTTAGCAGCTGGTTCATTTGTGATGCCAGGTGCTCATGGAGTACAATGAGCTTCTTAAGCTATAGGCATGGATCATGCCTGGCCCTGGTGCTTTCCAGTTTTTCATACCTGAGACTCTGTCTTGGATGTCTGTGATGGTTACTGGGTTCTGCTCAGGGAGGTTGCTGTGGTCTTCTCTTAGAGAGACTAGCCACTTTGCATTGCTGTTGTTTGATGCCTCCTTCTCCCAAATGCCCTTCCAGTACTGTTCAGTCTCCAGCCTTGGTGGGTCTACTCTGCTGTTATTACCCTGACACTGAGAGTACACTTTAGCTGGTTGGTTCGAGAAGAGCCGGTTTATTCGTCTGGCTTCACTTTCTTTTGTGTATCTCTTTAGGCAGCTGGCCATGGCTTGGAGCCTTTGTTTGGCTGTTTCTAGTGCTTCAGGTATGGGTATCTGGCTGTATCTTTTAGGTATTGTTTTTCTCATTGTGCCCTTCTGGAGCTCTGACAGTTGGCTCACTTCTCTCCGTGCTGCCTTGATTTTGGCCTCCAACCTTCTTTTCCATGGTGGGTATTGTTTCTCGTGGTTGCTCATGCTCTTATAGCCAAGCATCTCAAGGATCACTGCTGCTGAAGTGTTTATCAGCTCATTGGTTTCAGTGATGGTGGTTGTAGGAATCATTCTCAATGCTGCATTCACATCCTCAAGGATTTCTGATGGTACACATAGCCATTCTTCCCACATTCTCAGCATGTAACCCCTCTGACTAGGGTTGCTGGAGTAGTAGCATTCCAACAGATCCAGGTTCTCGCATCTCACCCATTTCCATCTTGTTCCAGTAGCCCACTTGTCACCAGGGTTCTCTGGTTCCCCAGCACCTGACGCAGACCTTGTTTGCCCGGGTGACGTTTGAGCCGGCATCTCACTCATTTCACTTGCTCTCATCATGGTACGAGGTAGGCAATTAGCACCAAGGGTCTTGCCTAAGGACACACACCGGATGTTGGTATTATAAATATGTGTGTGTGTGTGTGTGTGTGTGTGTGTGTGTGTGTGTGTGTGTGTGTGTGTGTGTGTGTGTGTGTGTGTGTGTGTGTGTGTGTGTTACAGGAAACAAGTTGTTTCTGGTTGCTCCATCTATGTTCTAGTCATCTATGTTCTAGTTAGCCTCACATTGGCATCGCGTTACATCCGTGAAGCGTAGTACAAAACAATTAGCTGCCTTTATAGTGAGTTGGTGTGTTTCCACTCAATTTACGCCTCAAGTCTATTTTTTACGTGCTATGCTTCCAGAACGTGTCAAGCTCAGATTGGGCCAGACAGGAAGTCAAACACAAGGGCAGTGTCAAAACATCCGGAAACTTTCAAAATAAAAGTCACATGCAGATTTTCAGTTGCTTAACCAGTAAAACAAGTATGTCATTACCTGTGAAACCTCCGTAGCCAAGGTAAACAGAACAGAAAATAAAGCACAGACCTTTTTGGATGCTGCCATCTTTCTTCTTGCTTGTTATTGTGTGAACATTTGAAATCAGGTGTGGTGTTGCAATTCTCAGGGGATCCCATGACCACACGGGATCAGCTGCGTGGAACGCCTTTGCTGCCATTTGGTGTCTGAAACGCTCACGGGTAACACGCATCTATTACGTTACGTACTGCTTACTCATCCAGTGGAAAGCAGGGGATAGAGAGGATTTTTCATTACTTGTCAAAGCATGTAACCCTCCACAGCTTCTCCTGAAATTTAATTTTATATCCTTCCATTTAAATATGTATTTTTGATTGAACTGTTGTTTTATTCTACCTTTGTTATTCTTTATTGATGTCTTTGTGTATTTAAAAAATAAAAATCAATATTTGCCTTTTAACCTCATACATATATATGCTAAATAACTGCAACATGGTAGTATTGACCTTTCTGTACACATCTAGTAGGATAGAAATCATGAAATGAACATGTCATTATACATTGATTATCTTGTCTTTAATGCATGTGATTGATTCATTTGACTGTCACTCACACTGAGTTGTGGTTTATCTTACAGTTTTTGTCAGTTTTTTCAGATCTACAAACAGGAAGTCTATTAAAACAATCGATACACCACACTGACATTTCCACTACACTTTGAGTGTGCAGAGCTAATTGGCCTGCTAAACCCCTGTCAGATTCTACCCGCCACTACAGATCTGCGAGGATCAAAAAACGGAGGAAACAAAATAACTCCACATGCAGCCTCACACTCATTTTTATAATTTTAGTCTGAAATATTTCTGTTCTCTTTATGCCTTTCTTTTCTCATTGTTACTTTTTTCAGTATTTGTGCCAGTCTGTCATGTCTTTGCTGCCCTGCTAGCAGATGGATTTGCAGCTGTCACTGTCAGTTGTTTCGTCCGTCTGTCACAGTTTCGTCCAGAGCAGACTGCCGTTAAATTTGCTCTGAAATTTCACAATCTCCAGAGGATGATTCATGCTGCACGCGGTGCCCTCTGAAACCCCCGAAGTCATGGGGGCAAAGTTTAACATCAGAAAAATTAGAATTGAATGGCATCACACTCATGACTTTTTCACTTTTTTCTTAAGAATAGCAAAAACAACGTTTTCATTCCCTCCTCTTGCAATCGCATTAATAAACCTTGACAGATTTTAATTGTTTTGGAGGCATTTAAGTCCAATTTGCTATCCTCTGTCCAAAACAATTAAATACGTTTTTTTGTATTTTTTTAAGTTTGCTATCAAATTGACCAATTTTATAGGCATGTTGCTGCTTAGCAGAGCAGTGTTAAAAATACAAAATGACTCAAAATGACTCACATTGCAGGGGAATGTTCTGTTCTGGTTCTGCTGGACCTGACTGCAGCTTTTGAAACTGATGACCATCATCTACTGGATAGGCTGAGACACAGTGTAGGCCTATCAGGAACTGAGTTTCTTCTCTGTGGTCGTCTCCAAGTTTCGGTCCTCCTCCACTTCCTTCGCCCATCACAGACATATATACCTCACCTCGTGGACTGGTGCTGCCTTTTGGAGCTGCTGTAGTGGCAGGCTGCCATCTTATATGGGTCTATATTCGCCCCCAGTGCATTAATTTCTCCTGAGAAAGGTGCTTACCCAGCTACAAAACACATTTTATCAAGCTTTTTCACAAAATCAGACACATGGTATGGCATGATAATTAAAATATAAATATAACAAAATAAATGAAAATAAGAAAAAATATAAAATCCCAACAGGTAGGCTAGAAAGGTCAATAGTAATCCCACGTGATCTGTTTTCAATAGTACGCCGGTTGTTTCGCCTGTAGGCTGCACAAAAATGGGCATAGTTGCCCACTCTGCATTGACTTTGGAGAATGAGGAGACCCATCCAATATGGCGGCAACACTGTTACGCTCTCCAGCGCCCAATGGGGCATCTACGTATTCATGTTTATGTCGCTCATGGTGTCCCACAAGGTTCTGTCAAGGTGGCTCCATTTTCCTGATTTTATGAAGCAAACACGAAAGTGCCAAAATTGCAGTTCCACCCTCATCCACTAGGGGCTGTCACCAGAAGTGAGCAAACCCTCATTGACTCCCATGTTAAAATGCCAACTTCACAGCAGAAATAAACATGTTTACAGCCTGGTTCAATAAACCATTTTAGGTTTAATAGGTCTAGTTTACAGTCATGACAACTCTGAGGGGGGGTGAATTTTTTGTAACTCTTCCATTTAGGTGTAATTAAATGCTTATGAATAATTAGATTTGATTGACATCTAGCATGAGCGTCAGAGATAGCATAAGCAGCTAGCTCTGGGGAAGGCCTCAGCCTCACGTTAATAGATGTTCAGACATATAAACTATGAACTTTAGTTGTGTCCTCTGTGTGTTCATGTTTGGATGTTAATCATGGAATTATTGGACAAAGAGGGCAAGCTGTGGTATTGATTGCGAGAGATCATCCAAGAAGTCTCTGCTTTATTTTTATCAGTAAGTAAAATTCTATTTCTGTATTGTATTTCTCTGGTTGAATGGGGTAAATGCTGTGTGTTTAACTGCTTGGTCAAAGATGGGTTGAAATATAACGTGTTGGTAGCGCTGGCTGGGTAACAAAACTCGAGCTAGGTTAGCTGACCGAGGTTAGCGGCTTCGGGGCTTCGCTGGTCCACCGCGTTCAAAGACCCGCGAGGTCGCTGCTGCAGAATGGAGGTTTGCTGAGTTTCTGTAACGGGCCTCTCCCTTTAACAGCAATAAAAAATCTGCGAAACTGCTGCTTCATCCTTGCGGAGGCAGCCCAGCAAGGTGGGCGCCCAGCCTGTCCTGTCTCAGCCCGGAACAGCTGCTACACACAGGCAGCCGCATACTCCCTTCTCCCTAGGGAGCCGGGATGAGCGGCCACCTGTCTTCCATGCGAGGCTGTAGTTGTGCTGGCTGCCTGTGGAGCTCTCTGAGGGAGACTACAGAAACACCACAGCTCTTTGAGTTGATGTTGCTTCACTTTGGAGTTGCTCAACTACATTTCTCTTGCTAAAAGTGCCCAAAAAACTCCACTAGCTTCAGGTTAGCATGTAGCTAATGTCCCGCTGATCTCCAACCGTGGTGGAGTGTGAGCTCACGTAAGCAGCTAGAGCGCCAGGCTCCGATCGAAGCAGTCTGAGGCTCTGCTTGTATTTTTACAGTCCGTATCAGAGCTCCACAGGCGACCTGTACAACTGCAGCCTCGCAGGCGGCCATGCGGGTCGCTGTCCCGGAGCTCCGTGTTAGCTTCGGGGATTAGCTCAGTTTAGCTAGCACCCTCACAGCTCCACCCTCAGCTCCACATCTTTTCCCATTTATGGATTGTCTGGGCGCCCGGCCTCTCCTGTCTCTCGGCCGGGAACAGCTGCTACACACAGGCTCAGATGTTTCTCTCGGCATACATACATAAATGTCCAGGATCTATGGATTCTGTGCTGGGGCCTCTACTGTTCCTCCTTTATCTGCTCGCTCTCCAGAACTTGCTGAGCTCTTATAGGAATCTCCTACCATCATACTAAATAGATACTGCAATTTAACACATTATCCTACTTTGAAACAATATTATTGTAAATAATTATCTTGCAATTCACTACAGTGGACGATGCCGCACGTCCTACATGGTGAAATATCCATCCGTCTATTAAGATGATCAATAAGTATAAACACATCACATTACCCAGTCCCTGTCTTCCTCATGAAATACACTGCTCAAAAAAATAAAGGGAACACAAAAATAAGACATCCTAGATCTGAATGAATGAAATATTCTTGTTCTTTACATAGTTGGATGTGCTGACAACAAAATCACACAAAAATTATCAATGGAAATCAGATTTATCCACCCATGAAGGTCTGGATTTGAAGTCACACTCAAAACTAAAGTGTAAAAACACACTACAGGCTGATCCAGCTTTGATGTAATGTCCTTAAAACAAGTCAGAATGAGGCTCAGTAGTGGGTGTGGCCTCCACGTGTCTGTATGACCTCCCTACAACACCTGGGCATGCTCCTGATGAGGTGGTGGATGGTCTCCTGAGGGATCTCCTCCCAGACCTGAACTAAAGCATCCACCAACTCCTAGACAGTCTGTGGTGCAACGTGGCGTTGGTGGATGGAGGAGACATGATGTCCCAGATGTGCTCAGTTGGATTCAGGTCTGGGGAACGGGCGGGCCAGTCCATAGCATCAATGCCTTCATCTTGCAGGAACTGCTGACACACTCTAGCCACATGAGGTCTAGCATTGTCTTGCATTAGGAGGAACCCAGGGCCAACCGCACCAGCATATGGTCTCACAAGGGTCTGAGGATCTCATCTCGGTACCTAATGGCAGTCAGGCTACCTCTGGTGAGCACATGGAGGGCTGTGCGGTCCCCCCACACCATTACTGACCCACTGCCAAACCGGTCATGCTGGAGGATGTTGCAGCAGCAGAATGTTCTCCACGGCGTCTCCAGGCTCTGTCCTGTCTGTCATGTGCCAGTGGTGAATTTGCCAATCTTGGTGTTCTCTGGCAAATGCCAAACGTCCTGCACGGTGTTGGGCTGTAAGCACAACCCCCACCTGTGGACGTCGGCCCTCATACCACCCTCATGGAGTCTGTTTCTGACCGTTTGAGCAGACACATGCACATTTGTGGCCCGCTGGAGGTCATGTTGCAGGGCTCTGGCAGTGCTACTCCTGTTCCTCCTTGCACAAGGGCAGAGGTAGCGGTCCTGCTGCTGGGTTGTTGCCCTCCTACGACCTCCTCCGCGTCTCCTGATGTACTGGCCTGTCTCCTGCTAGTGCCTCCATGCTCTGGACACTACGCTGACAGACACAGCAAACCTTCTTGCCACATGTTACGTTCCAGGCTGTCTAGGGGGCCTGGGGTAACTAATAAAAGGGAGGCATGTCCAGATGTTAAAAGCATGATTTGATGTTTTATTTACAGAACTCAAAATAAACCAAATTCAAACAAACTAAACGGGTAAACAGAATTAACAAAAAGGTCTCATAACCAAAATAGCAAACCCAACCAAACCCTGAGGTGATGTCTTAAGCCTAATTTATACTTCTCCATTTTTGTCAGTACGGACCGCCATGATCCGTCGTTGCAAGAGCTCTCCAGCAGGCTTGCAAGGTCGGACGGAGTCGAGCTCTTTTCTAAATATCCGTCCAACGAGACGGAGAGCGCAAGCTTGTGATTGGTCAGAACGCTGCTTCTTTAAATACGTCACCAGCTCCGCCATCGCCGCCTCAAAAAATAAAGAGAGCCGAAGATATCTAGCGGCAAACACGGAGCAGCTTGAAGAATACCTCGTGGTAAAACTCAGAAAATATGAACGTTTATTCATTGACTGGAGGAGTATAAAGATGCGCAGCAAGCATTTTATTAGTGGACGGAAATGACGGGAAACGTGGGTTTAGAGGTGAGAAGTGCATGAAGAGGTGGAGGAGAATGAGGGACAAGTTTGTCCGTGTTAAAAAGTCTCTTAATTGCAAAAAAGCACAATATAAACTGCAAATATAAACTGTAAATGCACTATTTTGGACCGGATACATGACAGGATACCCCAGAAAAGCGCTACGCCCTCTGTTGTCCTGGCAGGGAACTGCTTTGCAGCACTCTCCAGGTGACGGAGAAGTCCGAGAGCAAAACGGTTCCGTCAATGCGTACGTGTCTCTGCCTCGGGGAGCTGACGGAGAAGTATAAATTAGGCTTTAGTCTGGCTCCTGCAGACTCACACAAAAGACATCACATAACGGTTACACAAATGAATAGTTGTCTGAATCACATCTTAAACGGTTATCCGAATGAATACTGAATTGTTTGCTAAAACCTTAAGAGACTAAACTAAAGAAATCACAATAAATACACAAAGTAAACCACCACCGGGGAGCCAACAGCACAGAGAAACGCTCTGTCCTGCTGCTCCCAGAATCTGAGGTGTGGCTGGGCTTTAAAGCAGAGTCAGGGATGATTGGAAGTTGGGACAGCTGGCACACTCAAAGTGGAGGAAATTAGTGGGAGTGGAGCTAGGTGCTGCAGGTGCTCTCCTCTTACACTCTCAGGAAGGGAGAAAACAGAGGAAAGTTTAAAATACAACACAAAAGAGCCAAGGGCTGTAACACCACAGCTCGCATTGATGTTCCATCCTGGATGAGCTGCACTACCTGAGCCACTTGTGTGGGTTGTAGACTCCGTCTCATGCTACCACTAGAGTGAAAGCACCGCCAGCATTCAAAAGTGACCAAAACATCAGCCAGAAAGCAGAAACTGAGAAGTGGTCTGTGGTCACCATCTGCAAAACCACTCCCTTATCAGGGATGTCCTGCTAATTGCCTATAATTTCCACCTGTTGTCTATTCCATTTACACAGCAGCAGGTGAAACTGATTGTTAATCAGTGTTGCTTCCTAAGTGGACAGTTTGATTTCACAGAAGTGTGACTGACTTGGAGTCACATTGTGTTGTTTAAGTGTTCCCTTTATTTTTTTAAGTAGTGTATATAAACGTTAATCTTACCTGGTAAAACATGTTCGCTTTAAATTGAAGATTAAATAAATCAGGAATCAGGAACATTAATTTTTTTTTATTTCAGTTCAAACTACGTATTTAGAATTTTGTGTTTTCATTACATTTAGCTTGTATTTTATTTAAAATATCTTTATCAGCTTTATTCATTTCATGAGAATTTTTGTGTTGCAGTGTTTGGAAAAATAATCATAACACAACATAACTACTTGAAATGTTTTGTATTTTATGAAATAAGTTTTAAACATTAAATGTTCTTCAAATGGCATTCTATGCTCTTTAGAAATATTTGTTCATTTATGACAAAATTGCTTAACACCATGAAAAACTGAGAGTGCCCCCCTCCACCCCACCCCCATCCCCCGAGGGGGACACCCACTTCCTCGGTTTCTGGCTAATACCCTGCAAGTAACATATGAAACATGCATATTTTTATAAGTTCACACTGTTTTATGTAGGAGATATGGCAAAAAAAAGTTCATTTAAGTTCTGAAAAGAAAAGCCAGAGTAGAAATGTAATGGGAGCTTTCTGAAGCTTTGAGGTATGCACGCAGCTCTCTGGGGGATTCAGTAAATCTGATCCCAACGGGAAACACACTGGGTGGAGGAAGATAAAATGACTATGTTTCGATGTATAAACTGTATTTTTAAAACATATAGCTGGTGTGAATAGGAAGAGTTTGTTTTATGTGTAGGGTTTGTTTTTATGTGTAGGGTTTAGACATCTGTAGCATGAACATCACATGATGAATGAATCAAAATCATAAGACTTAAACTGTAATTGATAAATCATGTAAAGCCCAACATTCAGTTTAAACTCTGCATGATGTGAAGTCTACCTGAGCCAAAAGGGGCGGGGCTTTCTTGCTCAATTATCCAAAATTCCATTCTTGTCTATGTAGAAATGTAGGTATGTAATTTCTTATGAAATTTGGTAACACTTTACAATAATGGTCCCTTTATTAACGTTACTTAGTGCATTATTAAGCATTAATAAACAAAGGATCCCTTTATTAACATTACCGTTATTGTTATTATTAAGTGTCCTTGAGGTTAGGACAAAGGGCTGGGGGGGTCTGCTTAGTAATGCATTACTTAATATTAGCATTAATATTAAGCAGTTGTTAATACTTTATTTAATAGTTTATTAATGCTTAATAATGCACTAAGTAACATTAATAAAGGGACCCTTATTGCGTTACCTGAAATTCACCTCTGTTGTGCGCTCCTGCAAACCGAGTTGAAAAGCACGTCTTGTTGTCCTCCTCGCTTTCATTTGCTTCTCTCCATGAAGACTCAATAGCTGAAGTGTGAATAAGAATTTGAAGCGAGACACAATCATGTTGTGGAAGAGAGCAGGACAACATTTAGCAGATGAGGCCAACTGAACAAGCTGGCATAGACAGAGGAAAGACAGCACACTTCTGTGTGTCACAGTAGGAGCTTGTCATGCCCAGTTGTCTATGTCCGGCAGATTTCTACTCCCCATGGGAGACGCGCGCACACACACTCACACACACACACACACACACACACACACACACAATGGCCATCTTGCTGACACTGCTTTTTAATATTTCACTACACGCAGTGCTAGCCATATGCTGCCCTGTCAAACACCTACACACAAACATATACGCAGAATTATGAGCACATTCTCCTGCACCACTTACTCGTTTTCTTTTTGCATTACTCTTTCTGTGAAATACTTCTTGTCACTGAACGCAAACACATGTGGTCCTGAATGAAAATCCTCTCAGCGATGTTAAACACCAGCAGCTCAAAATGCTTCCTACCTGCTGAATAATGAGACCAACAAGTCTCATAAACACACACACACACCTAACATCTCCAGTTCTGTTGAACTGCAAAACTTTGTTTTATTTTCCCAGTTAGATTCTTATACATTCACTCGGTCCAATTACCAGCAGAGCAGACATCGTAAACAGTAAAAACATCTCGCAAACATAAAAATTAGAAACAAAATCTAGCTCCCTGTCAGCTCGTGTTTTAGATTATGGCAGACAGGAGGAGCAGATTTTTGCAACTCTTGCTATAATTTGCCTTTTTTCAGTTCAGTATTGTATATTTGCTCAGCATTTAATGCCAGCATGATGTAAGGAGCCACTGGTGCATTCACAGTTGTTGTAAAGGTTATAAGGTTTTACAAGATATACCACAACAGGGGTGGGGGGGGGGTTGATTTCATACTCAATTTTTGTGTTTCACTTCTACTCTGCAAGTTTGGAGGAGGACTCAGATACCAAGATTTGAGAAACCTCCAAAATGAGCATGCTGGTTAATAAGACCAGGAGGTGAGGTGGATCTGACAGCATGACAGGCAGGGTCCAGTAGAGGGTTGTTTTATGCAAGTGCTGAATGTATGTGAGGAGAACATCAAAAGGTGGTCACACCGTTTACAAGAGACACCAGTAAGTTACTTCAACTGACTTCACAAAAGGAAATAGTGTGTAGAGTGGCAAATGCCACGTATAAATACTGCAACAGCTGATGGTTAGTGGCAGGTGTGACCTTCAGCTACACCAGCAGGTGGAGCATAGATAGAGCAGGCCAAGAGGCCCACTGAACCATCTACAAGGAAATAGGGAGAAACAAAAGAAGGAAAAAGACTCTTCATATCACACGTGAAGGCTTATCTCACCACCCGGAACAGATACGCTGCTTTTGGAGAGGAACATAACCAGGAGGCATAGAATAACAATGAGCTGCATGGTGGTACAGTTGGTAGCACTGTTGCCTTGCAGCAAGAAGGCTGCAGCCTTAAATCCTGTCTGCTGCCTTTCTGCTTCGAGTTAGCATGTTCTCCCCATTAAAGCGGCTCTCCGGAGTATTTCTTTTGTCTGATGGCACCATCTAGTGGCTGACAAGCGTATTACACCAAGAGTCGTTCGATTCGTTTTTTAAGATGGCGACTGCACGTTTCTTGTTTATGAATGTGTTTCTGTAGCCGACAAACAGAGCTAAAACACGTTGTTTTACAAGTATTATTCTCATGTCATGTTGTGTTTTCATATATTTCTATTTTAAAGACTTACTTGTCTGTGAAAAGTTCATCAACTCTGCATCAGCCGAAGTACTTCCTTAACTCTGAAGCACGTAAGCGGTAGTCTAACCCTATTGGTTAGTTCTGACCGGCGCTCAGTTTGTATTTCACGAAGCTCTATGGGGCAGGGGGTGGGCTTAGCAAAAAAATAAATGAAGTATTGCCTGCATTATATCACACTACATGATAAGACAATCACTTTTATGGATTTCTGAAAACCATACATAAACTCCGGACAGCTGCTTTAATGCCTGTGTTTTTTCTAGGTTTCTCTGCATGTTAGGTAGAAAACTGAAAGTCATTTTGGATAAAACCATCTCATATCAGGGGTGTCTAAACTTTTCAAAACAGCATTGTAACATTAATAATACTCGTAGGGCACAAAAATGTAATTTTCCTTTTTATATTTGAGAAAAATATTTTGTGATTTTTTTTCAGTCTTACTCCTCAAAATAACTCCAAAGTAGTTAAAGTCCCATTAGTCATCATCACACACTGGTGAAATTACATCTCCGCATTTGACCCATCCCCATGGTGGGGAGCGGTGAGCTGCAGCTGTGGCCGCGCTCGGGAACTATTTGGTGGTTTAACCCCCCAATCCAACCCCTTAGTGCTGAGTGTCAAGCGGGGAGGCATTGGGTCCCATTTTTTCAAAGTCTTTGGTATGACCCAACTGGGATTTGAACCCCGATCTCACAATCCCGGGGCAGACACTCATACCACTAGGCCACTGAGCTGGTTAGGGTTAGGTATATTATTATAAATGTAACTCTAGCAATGTTGGAGACTACCAACCTACCAGAGAGACAAAATTCATCTTTCTAAAAGTGCCATTTGGAGGCTGCACAATATCACTCCAAGGGCTTCAAATGCCCCCCAGGCTGCACTTTAGACATATCTGTTCTAATTGAATAAGCATTTTAATGAGAAACTTTTCAGGTTTGGCTTTCTTTTAGCACCCCCTAGTGTTCGTTTTAATTCACTGTTGTAAAAACAAAACTGAAAAACCTTCTCCTTGCAGGTTGGTCGTCTTAACAGCTGAAATGTCTCCTCAGCCTTCATTAGTGTCTACAGAAGCAGTTCATCACTAAATCAAACAAATCAGCTGTGTTCATGATCTAAAACATGCAGGAAACATGCAGGAATCATGTCTCTGAGCTCCCGCAGTTCAGAAAACTCTGTTGACTCTTGTTTGACTCCTATTGTGGTCGGATGGTCTTTTAATTTTTTTAGCTTCATCAGATAAATGGTTTTTTTTTGTCTCTTCTGAGGCTTCATCATGATAAACACGTAACAATAAATGCTAACCAGGTATAGCTCATCTGTCCTGAGGTGTAAACATGGACTGCCATAAAGCGTTACTGCTTCTCGCGAGATGGGTGACTTTTTGAGACTTCAGGGCAGCGGTCCGGAGAAAAAGAAGTTACAAATGGGGTTCCCAGCTCACAAGGGGCGGAGGGGGCTGAGAGTCTTTTCATTAATCATGTAAAGGGTCATTTTAGCACATACTGGCTCAAGAAAATTATTTAAAAATATGAAAAAGTTGCTTAGTGCGCCTTTAAACATGGGCGATGTATCAAGGATGGATCTTGGGTCTGTTTTACCATTGATTATCATTGTGTGCACCCTTGGCAAGCTTAAAGTGTGAAGACATGGAGTGGACAACCAAAGGGTTTGACTTCAGCTCCACGGTTCGTTCTTACATCCAAACATCAGTCATCTCATGGAACTTGTGTCGATGGACTTCCTGAATCACGCTAGGTTCTCCCATGACCAACAGGTCTCACCAGAGGGGAGGCAACATCTTACTGACCCAGTACCAGTACTACTGAGGTGCCTTTACTCAGGAGCTCATCAGAGTTCTACAAGTTCACGTAAATAAAAGTTGTTTTCCACACAGCTTGAGCTTGGAGAAGAGAAAACGCTCATTAATGAGCCGGGGAAAATAAAGGGAGTTACATGTTATCAACAAACACATATCTACCGTTGAGGACACTGAGGTCTGGACCTCAGTATTTTCTTGGTATCTGCTCTGTATTTAAAATAATAACTATAAGAATGTTCTGGAACTGCCTGTGTGATTTTCTGTAGTCCACCTGGTTACGGTGGAGGCGCTACAACGCGAGGCAGCCAAACTAAACATCCATGACTACAAAGAAGAGCGCAGCTTGGTTAGATTACCAAATAAACACAAGAAGAAGAAGTAGGATGATGAGTGTTGATGACCATAAAACATTGTAGAGGTTAATAGCTGGAAATACTTTACTTACATTTCATTCTTCTCTAAATACCACTTACACTTATTCTCATTTATTTTCATACAGTCTGCTAAGCAGCTTAATCGTTTCTGCCCAGTGACAAAAAATTTTGATTTGTTTGTATTATGTTGCGTTCCTTTATGGCAAGCCTGGTTTTTTTTTTCATTTAATCAACAATCACGCCTCTGAGTAATTGCTATTTTATATAGCAATAATATATTTTATCCTAGTGTCAATAGCATTCTTACTAGTCATAATTGAAAATAAAGATATCTGGGATGTTAATTTTAGTAGGAACAATAGATTCCTAGATGTCCAGTCTGTGTTACAAATGTTAAAATGGCTTGCCATACTTCCCCTGTCCCATAAAATGGGGAATAGATTTTACTGGGTTTCTCTCACGTGACCCAGATGAAGCATGAGGTGTTCAGGTATGACCCATATAGTTTAAATAAAGCATTTTTAGTCTAATCTGGAGGATTTATCCAGCTCTGAGGCGATTGAAGCTGGTACCAAAAAGGCAGTGGAAACCTGGGACCTATAGTGGAAAGACCTTGGAACCAGGCCGAACCGATCTGAGCCTCACTGAGTAGGTGCTGGTGAAAAAGGGGCTTAATACACTGATGTTTGATGAATGCAATGCAGGCTCATGACCTTTCAAATTGCACAATGTCTACATCAGCAGTCAATTTTAACTGTCTGCCACCAAAAGGCAAAAAGAGGGCAGTAATATTTCTGCCCACTTGTGTGTAGTTGTATAAATATAATGTTATCAAACTCCCAAGCTATTGCCTTGAACTTGTAGGAACTAGTAACAAAAAATATTATTGGCTGAGACTAATTGGAAAATGTTTTAAGCCTCCTTTTCATCTTTTCTTTATTTTGAAAGTAGTTCATTGAAAATGTCATTGATATTTTTATGGCATAAAACATAAGTTAGGATGTTGAGTCAAATGTTTCCATGTCCAGAGCTCTGGCACTGGAGACATTGTTCCTCTCACGGCCACACTGAATTATTTTGGATGGCCTCAAGTAACTTTATGTCTTATGAATAGCCGTTGAAAAGCTTTTAGCAGGCTTTATGCAGTAGTAATGGCTGACCATAAAAGGCACATACCTTTTTTAGCATAAAAGTTTTTAAAGGCCAAGTTCACATAGAAACTGTTACTTGTTATTTTTGAAATATGGTCGGTCACTCTGTATTTAAAGGAAAAGTTTGCTTTTTTAGACATTAAGTTTTATGTGTTCGTTCACCCACCCAGTGCTCTGTAAACTTTGACCCATTTCACACACACCCCTGCTCAGAGATTCTCAGGAGAGAAGTGATTCAGAAACGTAGTTCTGGCTAGTTTCGGGGGCACTGTATCTGCGCCGTTTAGCCTCACAAAAGGATTAGCCTCTGAAAGCATGACTAATTTACATCTCAGAAACAAAGCAGATAAATTTACAACGTCACATTACAACGGGACTAGTTTTTGTCATTCGTATCCCTGCGCCGCTCACCGCAGAGATTAAGAGGCGCCTTGTATGTCAGCTGTTTCACTGCCGAATGCCGAAAACATGTCAGACTCCGTCTCATGACGAATTTCATTTTAACACTATATCAGATGAAGAAGAAACTTATTTTACTACTAGGATATCTTTATGAGCCAGAGTACACGGATGAAGAACTGCATTTGCTACACAAAACACACACATCAACACAGATTGTTGACAAAGCTACTGCAGTCTATGATCAACCATCGGTGTAAAGATGATTGCATAAATAATGCGCTAAAATGCAAAGATGATTGCATGAATACGGCAGACATAGCGGAATAAATAATTTTTTAAAAACAAAACTTACCCAGATTTCTGGTACGGCCGAACTCTTCAAAAACAGTCTTTCACTTTTCCCGAACTTTTTCCTGATGTAATCATCCTCTTTGAAGTGTGCACTGCACAAACGAAAGGTTTTGACTCNCCAAGATTCCTGACAGAGGGTTTGGTGTGAGAAGCAAGCTGACCAAGAGAGTCTCTGACTTTGGGAACCAGCTTGTCTGGAGCACAGATGAGGATCTCAGTCTTGTCTTCATTCAGCTGTAGAAAGTTCCCAGCCATCCAGGTTTTAATAGAGTCTAAGCAGCTGTGCAACAGCTGCAGCTTAGACATCTCATGGGGCTTAAAGGAGATGTACAGTTGGATGTCATCTGCATAAAGATGGTAGGAGATTCCTTTAAAAGAGCTCAGGATGTGCTGGAGAGGGAGCATATAGATAAGGAAGAGCAGAGGGCCCAGCACAGAACCTTGTGGGACACCATGGGTGAGGGAGGTGGTGGAGGACCGAAACTTGGAGATGGCCACAGAGAAGGAACGCTCTGACAGATAAGAGGAGAACCACTCCAGAGCAGTTCCTGATAGGCCTACCCAGTCTCTCAGCCTATCCAGCAGCAGGTGATGGTCAACAGAGTCAAAGGCTGCAGTCAGGTCCAGCAGAACCAGAACAGAACAGTGTCCTGCATCACTGTGAGTCAGAAGGTCATTAGATACCCTGAGAAGAGCTGTTTCAGCAGAATGAGCTCTACGGAAACCTGACTGGAAACTATCATAGATGTTATGTTCATCAAGAGCAGCTGTGAGTTGTTTAGCCACAACCTTTTCCAAGATCTTGGAGATGAACGGTAGTTTAGAGACGGGTCTGAAGCTGCTATGGAGAGATGGATCAAGATTGGGATTTTAAAGAAGCGGGTGGATTACAGTGTTCTTAAAATAAGCAGGGACCTGACCAGAGACCAAGGAAGCATTAATTACAGACTGGGAACGATGGACTGAAAAGCATTTTTAAACAAAGATGAGGGTAAGATGTCGAGGGGGCATGCAGATGTTTTCATAGAGTTAACTGTAGGTGAAGCAGGAGAGACAATACTGCTGATGGTGTTAAACATCACCTTGGGATTCCCTTTGCTCTGAGACACCAGGTTGGAGAAATGTGCAAACCTGGTGCACTGGCGCTTCAGACTGCGAATGCTGTCATTAAACCAAGGAGTAGGGTTCACTGCAGGAACTGATCTGGTTCTGACAGGACAGATGTTGTCCAGAATGGAGAGGCAGTGCTCATTAAAGTGAGTAGTCAAAGAGTCAGGGTCAGTATCAGAGGGTAAAGGTGGATTGAAAGCAGCAGAAAATTAGCTAGCTGTGCTCCCATTAAGAAAACGAGAACTAACCAAACGGCGAGCAGGAGGTGGGGACGCAGAAACTGACAAATTGAAGAAAATGCAATGGTGATCTGAGATATAAACATCCTCGGGAGAAACAGTGTCAACATTTAGACCCAAGATAAAAACAAGGTCCAGAGTATGAGCTCTGGTGTGCTCCTAGCAAAATGGTCAGTCATCATCAATGTGAATGTTAAAATCACCACCAATCACCAGTCTGGACAGCTTCACAGTGGAGGATAAAAAGTCACTAAACTCCTGAAGGAAGGAACTGTTTGGACCAGGTGGACGATAAACCACAGCACCAGAGTGGTTGATCATATTTCAGAAAAAAACAAGTTTTATACAGTTTCTCAGTGAAAACCTTTAAGGGTCACCATGTAAAATTACTGTGGGTTAAAATATGCTTGTTTTATTCAGCTAACATCCAGTTCTGTGTGTTGTTCTTTAGTTTGAGGTGCAGCTTTCAGTGCACTGATTTAGTAGATAAACCTGAAGTGATCTGAAAGGTCAGCACATATCTACATCTCTTTCAAAAGCAGTTTGTTCTACAAATCAACAATAACTGAAAATATGTAAACCTTCCTTCAAATTTCTCTGGGCTCCACATCCTGGTTTGTTTATCATCCATTTTAAAAGCTTGTTTTTTATTTCATTTCAGGCAGATCACCTCAAACCTGTATTTTGAATAATAACTATAATGATAAAATATCAGTCAGTGAGTCATTCAGAAATTGGACAATAAAGTGCAATTTTGCTGCTGTTTGCATGTCTTNTATCATTATTAAAACAAACGTGTCTTTATAAATGTGTCTAGGCTCATTTTGTCTGCTCACCTGTTCACAGGTGTTTGGTAACATCAAGTTGACAGAGGAAACCGCCATCAATCACCACAACAACTTTCAGACCTTCTTCCAGGCCTTGACCCTTCTGTTCAGGTATTCCCACCCTGTGGGCTAAGCTACGGCGTTCAAAATACAACTTCCTGTGTGAAATCATCTCTCCTTCTGCGTTTTATCAGGAGTGCGACGGGCGAAGCGTGGCATGAGATCATGTTAGCTTGCCTCAGTAACCGGCCGTGCGACAAACTCTCAGGAACTTCAGGGAAGGAATGTGGAAGCGATTTTGCCTACTTCTACTTTGTCTCCTTCATCTTTCTCTGCTCCTTCCTGGTCAGTATCTTCTCCAGGAGTTCAGAGGGTCCTCCTGTCTGGGTTCACACTGATGTTCAGAAATGTTCAGATATTTATACTGGTAGTTTGGACTTTGATGCACAAAAACCTATTTTTAAAAAACATTTTGAATAATAAAATATTTTACAGTATTTCACTAATTTAGCACAGTAATTTAAATGTGCTTGTGGATTTATAAATTATGATTTAATAAAACCTAGAAAGTATAAAGAAATTAAAGCCAAATGCATCATATTTGTAACATTTACCTCCAAGTGTTTTGGAGCTCTACCTCTTTAAAAGAAAAGTTCGCTTTTTTAGACATTAAGTTTTATGTGTTCCTTCACCCACCCAGTGCTCTGTAAACTTTGACCCATTTCACACACACCCCTGCTCAGAGATTTTCAGGGGAGAAGTGATTCATAAAGGTAGTTCTGGCTAGTTTCGGGGGCGATGTATCTGCGCCGTTTAGCCTCACAAAAGGATTAGCCTCTGAAAGCATGACTAATTTACATCTCACAAACAAAGCTGGGTAAATTTACAACGTCACATTACAACGGGACTATTTTTTGTCATTCGTATCCCTGCGCCGCTCACTGCGGATATTAAACAGCGCTTTGTATGTCAGCTGTTTCACTGCCGAATGCCGAAAACATGTCAGACTCCGTCTCATCTGATGACGAATTTCATTTTAACACTATATCAGATGAAGAAGAAACTTATTTTACTACTAGGATATCTTTATGAGCCAGAGTACACGGATGAAGAATTGCATTTGCTACACAAAACACACACATCAACACAGATTGTTGACAAAGCTACTGCAGTCTATGATCAACCATCGGTGTAAAGATGATTGCATAAATAATGCGCTAAAATGCAAAGATGATTGCATGAATACGGCAGACATAGCGGAATAAATAATTTTTTAAAAACAAAACTTACCCAGATTTCTGGTACGGCCGAACTCTTCAAAAACAGTCTTTCACTTTTCCCGAACTTTTTCCTGATGTAATCATCCTCTTTGAAGTGTGCACTGCACAAACGAAAGGTTTTGACTCATTCCAGCCGAGTATCCTTGGAGTAGCCGACTGCTAAAAGCCACTGATGCCTTAGAGAAACGTCCTTAGCAGGAAAAGTGTCAAACCGAAAAGGTGATCCTGTAACATCCTTATTGTTACAACCCGGGAAACTGCAAGTACGCACCATGGCTCGTTATATTTAAGAAAAACTACTTTTAAGTGACTTTAGAAGTTGTTGTTTCACTCATACAGCTAGGATTAGCTGCCAGACGCAACGCCGTTCTATCGCTGCGGTGAGCGGCGCAGGGATACGAATGACAAAAAGTAGTCCCGTTGTAAATTTACCCAGCTTTGTTTCTGAGATGTAAATTAGTCATGCTTTCAGAGGCAAATCCTTTTGTGAGGCTAAACGGCGCAGATACATCGCTAGGGATGGGTACCTTTGACATTTGAATCGATACGGTACCAATTCCCGGTACCTATGAATTGATACCGGTACTTCACGGTACCTATTTTCGATACTTTTGAGTGTTTAATAATTATTTAAATCTCATTTTTAATTAAAATTTTTTTTTTCTCAATATATAACCATATTTGATAAACATCACAATAAATAACATACAACTGTTTGTATTTTGTCATCGTAGTGTTGTACAAAATTCTTCAATATGAAAACCTTTAACCACAACTGTTTCTAAATGATGCAGAAACTAAAACCCAGCTCCATGGACTCCTATTCCTCTCCTTTCCCCTCTGGACAAATTGTGTGATGGTGCGTCCTTGTAGTATTAGAAACTGCTGTGAACTAAATTTACTGTGTATCTTCATTCATTTTGCCGTTCTTTTTCAAACAGTTGATTTTTCCTACTCGGAAGTCGGAATTTCCGAGGAGGAAGTGAACGCACCATTAGCAATGTTAATGCTAGCTAAAATATCAAGCTAACACTATCTTAAACATAAACGTTTACTTTGCTGCTGGAGCAGATTAAGATGATGATGCCTCACTTAGATCGTTGTCGCTGGTTTCATCATCACCCAATCATTCACTGCATTTAGTGAAGTGAAGCCAAACTTTATAGCGCGTTCGCTTTCTCCTAGTCGAAATTTCCAAGTTCCGAGGAGAAAGCGAACGCACCATTAGCGGAACAGGAGCTAAAACATCAAGATAACGTTATGTTAAACAGTTTATTTACCTGCTGGAGCAGATTAAGACGATGGTGCCTCACTTATCATTGTTGCTGGTTTCTTCATCACCCAGATAGCCATCCCATTTAGTAAAGTGGACCCAAACTTTAGAGCTCTTCCTCTGTGCCATGCTGCTTGCTCTGTTTACAGTTTGCCTGCAGCGACTAGCGACTTTCTGCTCAATCACCGGTGAAACACTTCTCGAGGGGGGGAACACATATCGACATAACACCGGCGCTGCTGTCTATTTTGGCAAATTGCTGTCTCGCAAGTTCTCGTTAGGTCAGGTACCGAAACAAGGCACCGTTTCTTGTCACGTGAAACGGTACTCGGTCGGTTCGACGGAATTCGGTCGGTGCCTTAAAAAGTACCGGTTCCGGTACCCATCCCTATACATCGCCCCCGAAACTAGCCAGAACTACGTTTCTGAATCACTTCTCCCCTGAGAATCTCTGAGCAGGGGTGTGTGTGTGAAATGGGTCAAAGTTTACAGAGCACTGGGTGGGCGAAGGAGCACATACAACCTCATGTCTAAAAAAGCGAACTTTTCCTTTAACATGCAGGCTGAAAGTGAAAATAGTCTTCTATCCCATTTCCTGCATTCCTGCTCACGACGGGGAAGGCTGTTGTTGGTTTAGCGTCCAGGAAACAGCAGAGAACGTCTGGGCTAGTAGAAGCTAACCGTTAGCATTAGCAACTCCACCACACAGCAGAACTCCTCCAGGCTTGTGTTATTTGTGGAGATAAAACATCAACGTTGCAGAGCAAACAGAGTCAGTGGTAGAGTCGTGTTGCTGTTAGCCAATCAGAGGAGAGATGTCCACATATCAGGAAATAAGACTTCAAATTCAGCCGTTGTAGGCATAGATATGTATATAAACACTAGATGGCTCACCCGCGCTGTTCGCCAATGGAGTGAGACGTAGCAACGTGGCGGCCATCTTACTTCAGACAGCTGCGCCCTTTCGTAACACTGGTGTCAATGGTGCATGTACTATTTAAATAACTCTAACTTGCTCAATTTTCAACCGATTTTTAAACGGATTGATTTGTTGTAAACGCCAGAGATGTGGCTGTGAAATATGATGGATTTGGCCCATTAATCTAAAAATGTGCAAGTATGTCATCTCAAGCCTATGTGTCATAAGGTTTGTAATAATGCAAACCGCTTGTAAATCCGTTAATATTTAATCGAGTTAAGAGTGTTTTTGTTTAAGTTGTTCACTCACCTTCCATCTGCTACCATTGAGAACGGAACGTAAGCTGTCTGTAAGTAAGATGGCCGCCGTTTAGCTACGCCCTCGGTTCCCGCTTTCAACTTTTAGTGTTTATATACATATCTATGGTTGTAGGTACCGGGTCTGCTCGGGCTGCCGGATCGGCTCGGGTCCTGCGCCTGCTGATGACGTCACACTACGGCAAATCTTTTCTGCTTTCACACAAGTTTTGGAAAGAGTTTAGCAGTTTTGTTAATAAATTCTTGTTCCTTACCGTCTAAATGTTTTCTTTATAACTGTAATTTGTTAATAAACCATATTGTCTTTGTTTTGTAAAGAATGTGAAACTACATAAAACCAACAACAGACTGCCCAAAAGCACAACAGTTCCTATGTGTGAACATTTTTAAATGTATTTACATAATTAGCAGCCAGTTCCGTTAGTTTGTTCAATAAAGTTATTTTATTTTTATTTTTGCCCCATTTGATCAAAATCAAGATCTGCTGAGGGTCTTTTATCAGTTGTTTCCTTTGGCAATACAAACATATTTTACCCAAAAAGTGTTTGTTTTTGGACTACAACCGCAAATTTGTTTGGACCAATCACAATCTTCAGTGTCAACGCGCTAACGTAACTTTTATGAACGTGGTATCGTAACTTCTGTAAGTCCTACATTCAGCCAGTTATCTAGTGTGATGTCATCAGCAGGTGCAGGACCCCGAGCCGATCTGGTACCTACACCGTCTCTCCTCTGGCTAACTTCTGCTTCCTGAAACAGGAGCGCCAGAGCTTTTTTCCCACAGAGATTGACTCACAAGACATTCATTTATACTAGAGACTACTGCAGATGTATTGAAAAAACAAGCTAACTTGGTCTCCAGGAGACTGAAAGAATAAAGGAAAAGAACCTGAACTGATGTGTCTATGATGTGCTCATCTAAAGTTAAAGTCCTCCTTACCAGAAGTGCTAACGCCAGGAACTTAAACTTTTTAGCTCATAAGACAGTTCTGACTGTTTTTCTGAGCTAAATGAATTATTGATAAGAGGTCAAGTCAGTATTAGATTATACTAAGAGATGGTGAAGAATCTGTGAGCTTAAAACAGAATACCAAAGCTGCAGAGTGTGCATGTGTGTGCTGATGGGGCAGTGCACAATCCTGTCCTCTCTAATTTACTCAGAGTTACAATAAAAACAACTAACCGCTAATATTCTCTTAACACGTTCACCATTAGTGTCTCCGTTTGGACAGGATGAATCTGACAGAGGCTGTTCTGTCAGCGTCTTCCTGTCCACAAGGGTCCGTGTGACGTAGATTTTACCATCTGCACAAGGAGCAAAACATGAAAACACATTTTCTGCACAGCAAGCACACTGAGGCACGAGGCCCAGAAATGGCACACTCATTTCATACAATCATACATTATGGTGCATACTGTACTCTAGGTCCTTTTAGAGCTAATTAGTCTTTTTGCACTGCTTGTTTTTTATTCTCCTCAAATAACTTCAGCTTTCAGGTTAAGTCAAAGTTTCTTCTTATAGAGCAAGAAAAAAGCTGACTCAGATAATCAAAATTACAAATACATCAATTAAAGGGACACTAGTCAGTTTTGGCTTGCTTTTAGCACCCTCTAGTGTTTGTTAGCGAAAGTGAAAGTAAAACGTATCTTCTCGCTGTGCGTTCATCTTTTTAACACCTTAATCTAACAGCTGAAACGTCTCTTCAGCCTTCATTAGTGTCTACAGGAGCGGTTCATCACTAAATCAAACAAACCAGCTGTGTGCATGATCTAAATCATGCAGGAAACATGCTGGAAGCAGACTGCAGCACCAGGCATGTCAGCTCCACTTTACTTTAAGTCCAACAGGGACCGGACCACCACTCTGAAGTTGCAAGTGTGGTATTCTGGCCACAGAGGGTGGTGGGGGGTCTGAGTGACATTTCATTAACCCTGTAAAGGGTCATTTTAGCACAAACTGGCTCAAGAACATGATTTACAAATATGAACAAATTGCACAGTATGGCTTTAATAGTCAATGAAAATGAACTACAGACATCCTAAGCCAGAATTCAAAAGGATTTAGCTGTGCTTGCACAACAAAGATATCTACTAGGTCAGGAATGAAAGCGTTGGACTAAATAGTGCTAAGAATTAGAAAAATTAAATTCTGAAATAAAAGAATGCTGCTTATTCTACACAATAAAACTCAGTTGAACAGGACGTTCTGATGATGTGTGTAACATGAAGGCAGGTGGGTTTAAACATCACTGAGGGGCAGTTATTAGAACTGTTGATGAAGTCATTTGTTTCAGTTTGAAGGCACTATTCAAAATCACTTTTATGCAAAAAATAGTGTTACACTAAAGACGGGGTTGTAACTATTTTCTGTTTTTGCTGTCAGTTGTATAAAAATCAGTTTTTTGATGAAGAACAAGGATCATGTTGGAGTGCATCAAGATTTTATTTCAACAAAAATAACATGAAAAATGAGGAGTTTTGTTGTGCTGAAAGAAGACAATTGCTGAATATTTAAAGAATTTAAAGCCTTCAGCCATTAGAAACTAGTACGCTCTCGGTTTGAGCATTTTTTTCCCCCTGAAGTTATATTACAAAGTATTGAGGTGAACTTTTGTTATTGACCAAATATTTATTATATGCACCATTATACAGTACAAATACATTCTTTATAAACCATAGTGTGATCTTCTGGATTTTTTTAAGTGTATACTAAAATTACAGACCTCTCATCTTTTTTAGTGGGACACGTTGCACAATCACTGGCTGCCTAATACTTTTTGCCCCATATTTCATAGGCAGACCCCAATATTGTTAAAGGGACACTTTGCAACGTTTTAATATTTTTAAATCATGTTCTTGAGCCAGTTTGTGCTAAAATGACCCTTTACAGGGTTAATGAAAGGCCACCCAGCCTCTATCGCCCCCTGTGGCCAGAATATTCCACTTGCAACTTCACAGTTGCCGGTCCGGTCTGTTGGGACTTGTTTCCTGCATGTTTTAGATCATGAACACAGCTGATTTTTTTGATTTAGTGACAAATCACTCCCATAGAAACTAATGAAGGCTGAGGAGACATTTCAGCAGCTAGAATCAAGGTGTTAAAAAGACGAACGCACAGCGAGGAGATAAGTTTTACTTTTGGTTTCTCCAACAAACACTAGGGGGTGCTAAAAACAAGCCAAAACTGACTAGTGTCCCTTTAATATTAAAATAACATTAATATAAGGTAATAACAAATAACTTTCGTTTAAGCACCTGCATATTTTTAAAGACAAACTCTAAAACAGTCAGTTTTTAAATCAGGTAATGAATAAAATTCCTCATTATGATATTTCCTTGCAAAATGTACTTTTTATATGCTGGACTTTTAAACATGTAATGTCAAAGTGTCTTTTAGGAAAAACAATCTAATCTAATATTTTAAATGTCAAACTTTACATGGTGTGAAATGAAAAAATTCCTCTGATGGTTGAACTTTGGGTTACATAAAAAATGAGTTTACTAGAAACCACTCTGGTCTGGATGCTTTCTCCGAAGGTTTGATGTAAAATATCTGCATCCTGGATTTGATGAGTTAGCGTAAAGAGGTTCAGGTTTCCCATAAATCCAACGCCCTCTCATCATAATCTGAACTGCTGAAGCATCTTTGGCGCGGCTCACAGCGTGGGAAAAAACCCTGAGCTCTTAGTCTTATTGAAAGGATGAAACAAGAATTTACTGAATTCCAAAACACAGCTCTCAAAGAAGACTGCAAATATGAGTTGGCAGCACTAACAGCTCATTTATCGAGCGTTCACACTGAGCTCATGCTCTCTGCAGCGTTGACTGATGGCTGTAGAAATGATGGAGAAAGGAGTTCTAAAACTCCCAGCTGGCCTGCTGCTACGAGCAAGGCCAAATAAATCATGCAGTCACAATAAATGACACAGTCTTGTCACACACTTGAATGCAGTTGGAGGCTTTTGTCTTCTGTCACGTGCATTTAATTTGATTTTATTTTATGCTGATGTCCAGAAGCACTGAGAGGCTGTGAGCGAGTCTCCACTGAGGGACGCAGCAGCAGAGAAGCCTCCCTCTGGTTTGTGCTGTGACCGTATCGCCTCCTGCTGAGATGCAGCGGTCTCACCCTGCTCTAAATTCAAACATTCAGTCGTAACATAACAGACTTTTATTAATACGTTTCTAATCAATGTTTGTGTCTCACTCTTGCTGATGACGTCGGCTCATTCCTGAGTTTGTTAAATGCAAACAGAAAAAAGTTTTTAGATGTTTTATTATGAGAGCAATTTAATTATCAGTGTTTAAAATATAACTGAAGTGTGGTGCTTAGCTATCACTAAAGTTATCTATAGTTGAACCAACCTAATAATACTGGGATTGCAACTGTTATAAAACAGTCCAACAGATATTGACAATTTTTGTTTATTAAAAAATCTTAAAACCATTTTTGAAAGTGTGTTTCCATGAATCTTTTATTTATAAATTTACTATTTTATATATTGTAGAACGTTTCTTGAACAGCCTCTGCTAAGAGAAGTAGCTAACATCCTACAGGAGCGATGAGCCAACAGCTAGTCCCAGACCAAAGTGTGTTGCTGCTGTCTTACGCCAGAGACATTATAACTTGTTTTATATTATAATAGGTCAATTGCCATTTCAAAACGTGTTCATGAAGTTCTTGGCACAAAATCCGTCACATAAAATGATTTGCTGCAGTTTTATTATCAACATTTTCAGTAACCTCCAGAAGGAGCCGTTTCAGGAAACAAGCTATAGTCAAACACTATTTGTAAAAGTTCTTAACATATGTTTATGTTTAGTTCAAATAGAAGATGTTTGTTGAGTTGAGTTCGGATTTAAAAATGTAAGAAAAACATCTCCAAAAGCATCCTGACAACACTTATATTTCATATTTTTACTGTTCATATAAACTGACCAAGAAATCAGACATGTTTTTTCCTTCAAATCAAATGTTTTGTTGTTGTTTTGTTTGAATTTGTTCTAAGAAACCTTTGAGTGTTTTTTTTTTAACTCTGGTCAGTCAGTAAAGATAAGATAAGATAAGATAAGATAAGATAAGATAAGATAAGATAAGATAAGACTTTATTGATCCCACAGTGGGGAAATTTGTGCGTTACCACAGCTCAGGACAGAGAGCAAAAGAGTTCAAAAAAGTGACCAAGAATGCAAAAAATGAAATAAGACAAGACACTATATACAACAGTAGTTCCTTTTGTGACAGTGTGAGTGTCCTGTCACTGGATCCCGATTGATCATGCGCCTGGGCTGCTTGGCCACAGGGATATCCCTTTGGCTGACTGGTTAGCGCGCATGACTCTCACCCGGGGGTCTGAGGTTCGAGTCCCGCCCGGGCCCTCGTTTGTCCACCTTGCCACACTATGTAGACAGAATATAATAGAATAGACTTTATTGATCCCACAGTGGGGAAATTCACTTGTCACAGCAGCACCATCACTCAAAAGGTAATTAGAAGAAAATAAAAACAAGGATACATGTATATACACATAGGCAGTAATCTAGTATTGTAATCTTAGATCACTAAAAAAACACAAATAAAAGATGAAAACAAACTTGGTACCAACACTATGCAGCATACTGTAAGAGACACAGACAACAATGTGAATCCGGTATTGCACAAGTATAAAACACATGAATATTGTATTGGTGTTATTGTGTACCAGGATGATACCAGTACAGCTTAAACTGAGGAGTTCTACACTCTTACAGCAGAGGGGATGAAGGATCTACGATAGCGCTCAGTTTTACATCTGGGATGTCTCAGTCTACCTCTGGAGGAGCTGTTCATACACTCAAACACAGTAAGCATTATAATGGAGGGGGTTGTGAAACAATGTGAAAGTAATAATACATAAAAGTATCCGCTGTTCTACTATAACTACTATTTACTGTCTAAGTGGTAGATATCTGTAATACAGGCATGAACATATAAGCACACATGTATAATCTACATATATCAGGTGCATTATGCATGGAGTGGTGACTGTAGAGTTAAGGTGGCTGAGTGACTCATGACATCATCATGTGTTATAGAGCCTAACTGCTGTTGGAATGAATGATCTGCAGAAGTGACGAGTTTGTCCTTCCCCCTTTACCGTTTAACATGTCTATTAGCATCCAGAGACCCAACTTCCTATCTGAACAGCTGTTTGATGCACCTTTAAATGTAGAACAAACCAAAAACCAGTCCAGTGGTTGCTTTTCTCATCCATCAATAGGTAAACCCCTGCTGTGTGGCTGTTAGGCTGACATCTTTACATAAATCCTCCCAGAGTCTCTAAACTGAGATTGCTCTGCCTGCTTTCCACGGCTGACTTTATAAAAAAAAAACTAATCAGATTCAAAATATGGGATTTTTTTTTGTTTGGATTTGCAAACTGGATGTTCTGAATCTATTGTAACAAAGTGTGTGTGTGTGTGTGTGTGTGTGTGTGTTTGTGTGTGCGTGCGTGTGTGTGTGTGTGCGCAAGTGTGTGTGTGTGTGTGTGCGCGCGTGCGTGTGTGTGTGCGTGTGTGAGTGTGTGCATGTGTGTGTGCGTGGGTGTGTCCATACGTGTGTCCATACGTGTGTGCGTGTGTGTGTGCATACGTGTGTTCGCGCACACGCGTGTGTCCATGTGTGTGTGTGCGTGCGTGTGTGTGTGCATGCGTGTGTGCGTGTGTGTGTGCGTGTGTGCATATGTGTGTGCGCGCGCGCGTGTCCGTGTGTGTGTGTGTGCGTGCATGCGCGTGTGTGTGTGTGTGTGTGCATGCGTGTGTGTGTGTGTGTGTGTGTGTGTGTGTTTGTGTGCGTGTGTATGTGTGTGTTTGTGTGTGCGTGCGTGTGTGTGTGTGTGCGCAAGTGTGTGTGTGTGTGTGTGCACGCGTGTGTGTGTGCATGCGTGTGTGTGTGTGTGTCCATGTGTGTGTGCGTGCGTGTGTGTGTGCATGCGTGTGTGCGTGTGTGTGTGCGTGTGTGTATGTGTGTGCGTGTGCGTGCGTGTGCGTGTGCGTGCGTGTGTGTGTGCATGCGTGTGTGCGTGTGTGTGTGCGTGTGTGCATATGTGTGTGCGCGCGCGCGTGTCCGTGTGTGTGTGTGTGCGTGCATGCGCGTGTGTGTGTGTGTGTGCGTGCGTGTGTGTGTGTGTGTGTGTGTGTGTTTGTGTGCGTGTGTATGTGTGTGTTTGTGTGTGCGTGCGTGTGTGTGTGTGCGCGTGTGTGTGTGCGTGTGTGCATGTGTGTGTGCGCGCGCGCGTGTCCGTGTGTGTGTGTGTGCGTGCATGCGCGTGTGTGTGTGTGTGTGTGCATACGTGTGTTCGCGCACACGCGTGTGTCCATGTGTGTGTGTGCATGCGTGTGTGTGTGCATGCGTGTGTGTGTGTGTGTCCGTGTGTGTGTGTGCGTGCGTGTGTGTGTGCATGCGTGTGTGTGTGGGTGTGTGCGTGCGTGCGAGTGTGTGTGTTTAGGTCATTTCCCCTCTCTATATAATCTCAATTTACGGTCCATAATTCCTCATATTTATCACACTCATAACACCGCGGCTAACCTCTGCTGACTTTGATAACTCTGCATGGTACTCATGGCTGTGTGAGTGTTTCTCTTGGTGTGTTTTTGTAAGACTGTGTTTGACTTTCAGAGCATCTGCTGGCTGTGGACATGGCGGGGGGGCACAGGTGGTATATTGTTTGTACCCACACACACCTCCACCATCATACACACTGATGGAGCTCACAGATGCTGACCTTGTACGAGGCCAGACTCCTCGACTGTCAGCACTTGTCGCACACGCACACATAAACACACACTAAGCCGAGGTGCCCATTTACCCTGGGCCTGTCAGGGGCCGCCATCCTTCCCAGTGGGGGTATATCTGTGCTGCTTGTGAGGAGGAGGTGGGGGCATTGATGAATAATGCTCCAGGTAAATGAGATGGGGACAGAAACACAAGCAGCCAGGAACATATTTATGTGTACCTCACTGTCCTAAAACCTCTTAAAGTATTTGTTGAATCTGTAGGGAGATCAAAGCTGGCACAGGGAGAACGGAGGCAGAGTCACGATGTAGAAACGCATTACAATCCTTCAGCAGCTTTAGGACTAGCATTACTCTGCCACATGCATAAAAACGAAGGGCAAGTCCAAGGAGAGGTTGGAAGTTACTATCATTTCTTACCAAAACATACTGCTACTAATACATTTAGGGACTCAAACACAGCTCTCTTCCTTAGAATCAAAATTTGAGCCTCAAACAATGAAAATGATCGCCTAGAAATCTAGACAAACCATAGCAGAAGCAAAAGATTTTGCTCTAAAGCACAGCACACTGTTTGTAGAGAGACGTTGGGTGGGCTTAGCATCAGAGCTGCAACGGAGAAAAACTACAAAGATGGCGTCAGCTCAGGAACGGCGCTCGTTTGAAACGGCTTTGGCATCAACTTTAGACAATTTAGACTTGAGCAGATAGAGGTACTTAAGTCCTTGATTTAGAAAAATGATGTCTGATTCTTCTTCTTCGATGGTGCATGGCGGACTGCCCAGTTGACAGATTTCTGTTACTATGAATACATCACGTTGTTGGTTGCTCTGATTGGTCCTAGCTCCTTCTGATTGGTCAAACTGAGAGCGTTACAACCGTCCCCAGTCTCCCTACAACTCAAAACCTTCCAAAAAGATGTTTATCAATTGTTATTCTTCAAACTGACACCAGCAAATGTTCTCATTAAATATGTTTTAATTAAAATAATAATTAGACGTGTGACATCATAAAAAAATTAGTACACCTAGAGCTAACAAACATGTGAGGTGTTTTTCTGCATCCTGTCCTGAACATCGACCGACCTTTCTGTTAGCCTCTCATTCCACAAGATCAGCCGACAGTATTTTTATTATCCTTGAAATAAAACAGAAGTGTTAATTAAAACTCGGGTTACAAGCGAGGTTTAAAATTACTGCTCGTCAAGAGGAAAATGGTTGTAAAGTTTGTCTTTGCCAGATCAGTTAGTCAGGGTCAGAAACGAATGATAAATTAAAGAAATACGCATCAGAAAGTTTCCGTCTTTGGTCATTTCTTTGTTTAAAGTATAAATAATGTTTAACCTATGTAGATAACTTCCTGAATAGCCTCTGTTCAGAGAAAAAGTGTTTATGTTCTTCAGGACTGATAAGCTAATGGCTAGTTTACAACTAAAAAGACCAAAATGGATAAATGCTGATTCAAAACTACTTTAATCTTATAAATTTCACTGTAGTTTGTAGGAATATTATTTTATAAACCTTTACATCTTTGTGAATTTTGCATTACATGATTATTTCACCAGAAATACCAGAAACGTACTGCTGTACTCAACCCCAGGATGATCCAAAAGTGCTACATTTAGCTGCTGCTGGTGATTGTTAATAGCCTAGTGAACAAGACCAAATTCTTACCTTGCAAAGTTTGGTCTAGGCACGCTTCATTGGAACCCTCGCAGCCTGATCCACTGCTGTGGCTGTCCAATCACAGCGCTCTATATTGTGGGCCAATCACAGAGCGGGAGTAGCCAATGATATTAGAGCTGCGGCCGCGAACACAAACAACATGGCGGCAGCGCAGGAACCACGTTGATTTGAAACGGCTTTGTCATCAACATTGGATTATTTAGACTCCAACGTGCGTAAGTCTGTCTGATATACTTAGCGGCGTCTTATTTTTATCAAACAAAGTAGTGCAATGTCCCAGCACACCTGATATTCACATGTTTTTATACAAAAACGACAGAAATCATTGATGTTAGACGCCATTGCTGCCTCCATCGCTGTGATTACGTCACGTTTGTCACTCTGATTGGTCCTAGCGCTATCCAATTGTGTGCTGACATTTTGAGAGACAACCGTAGATCCCGCCTCACGACTGAGAGCCGTCAATGGTTCGTGGCCAGACTATATATTCACATATATAGGATGGCTTGCCAGGCTAGATTGTTAACTGTGTCATTGAAAAACTGAAAACCTAAGTAATAACACCACATAAAGAGGTTTGAAATTTAAAAAATTGGAGCTGTCTAAAGACAGCAACACATTAGGACTTGGCTGCATACAGGATAGCTGCTCATTGGTCCTGTAAAAGGTAAACTATTTCTCTGAACAAAGGCTGTTCGGTAAGATGACGGTTGAAACGGTATATCTTTTACAAAGAATCACATTTCATAATAACTAAAAAAATTATTAATTCTGGAAAACGAGTTTTGACGTGTGTATGGTGGCTCAGAGGGGTCATGAAACATTTGACTTAAGGAGAAAAAAGAAAATCAAAACAGTTTTTTAATCAAACGAAAACTAGAATGTA
>SSNS01000133.1:39573-109696 GCA_006937985.1 Aphyosemion australe | reverse complement strand
AATGGTAAATGGTAAATGTAGATTGTAGATTTGATCCAATGCAAATGAAATGCAAATATGAACTTTGAATGTAAATACTACCATTCAATTCAATTCAGTTTATTTCTATAGCGCGAAATCACGTCAAGAGTCGTCTCAAGGCACTTCACAAAGTAAACATTCCAATACAGTTCAGTTCATTAAGCCAAGATACAATCCTCATACTAAGCAAGCATGTAGCGACAGTGGAGAGGAAAACTCCCTGTAACTGGCTCAGGATGAGCAGACTCACTGGGGGTGATGCTTTTTTTACCTTTGTCGTCCTTTCAGGTTCTTTAATTTCCTGGTTTTCTTTTTGATAATTAAGAAAAAATCTGTGAAATTCTAACGCCATACAAAAAACTATAACACAGTTTCTGTGTATGGTATAATATTATGTTAAATCTATTCCAGGAATATCAATGTGAAGCTATACGGTACATAATATAAAATATGATCTAAAACATTCACTAGTATTTCCCCAGGGAAGGCACAAACTGTAGCCGAATCAAACAAATCTCGTCTCGTCTCATTTCTTCGTCCATTCAGATAAATGTCCAAGCATTCGCCTTGCTTATTACAGGAGAGGGTCGTGTCTGTGTTTCTCTCCCCTAAAGCCTATTTTTATAGAACAGCAGCAATTTAATCTAACATTATGAAGGGTACTATTCATTTCACTGGGCTGCATCTTATATTCTGCAGAAAATTAAGATTAAAGCCCGTTTTCTGCTCTTCAGCAGAATTCACCTGCAAAACGGTGCTCCTATGGCTGCTATTTTCCAACCTGAAGTGCTTTGCTGTTATTTGCTATGTGAAGCAAGTGCTGCTATTTCAGTGAAACAGCCTACTGCTGTGTTATTTGTGCGGCTGTGAGCTTTTGTTACGGTTAAACTCTGCACATTCAAGAGTTTCCCTGCAGCCAGGGTACCTAGACAACAAAAGGTTAACTGAAAATGGATTTGGCAGTCTCCACTTAGCCAATAGCAACTATTAAAAAAGAGAAAGGATAAAAAAAAGATGCAGTGATTGTTCCAAACATCGATTCCTGCAGATCACCTCTGGATTTACGGCTCTGGAATCTGCTCAGCTCAACCTCTCTGGCTGACGGAGCTCTGATGGAGCTGCGAGGGGTGAAATAGTTTAGTCAAGGGCAGGAAGATTGTAGCTACAGAGGGAGGTTTCAGCAGTGCCATCCAGAACATGCAGCTTTATGAAAAAAGACAGCAGCAAGAGGCCATGAGAAACAACATAGTGAATGTAATGTTCTTTCTACCTTTGGTTGGACACTTTAACATTTTTCTGCAGGGGTGATAAAATAATAAGCTGCTGTATTAGTTTCTCTGAGGGCCACAGTCACTCACATTAATTTTAAGAGCAGGGGAGAGTGCCCAACACTTTCAGGATGTACTGTATACAAATGCAGCAGAGCCTTGTAATAATATTTCTCTTTTTGCCCAGGGTCATACTTTTCAAGAGGAATGTTTCCTTCTCGACTCATATTGATGTTGAAAGCTACTGAAAAAGCCATTGCGTGCCAACCTTGAGTCTCTGCAGGAAGAAACACTCAAAGCAGAATGAAACAGATAGAAATTGATTTATGTGCCATTATGGCTGCTTGGCCTCTCTAACTGTGAAAGTTCAGCTGCTGTCACAAACTCAGCTGGGCAGTGAATGTGATTCAGACGCCGAGTCATCAGAGGGGGTCAGTAACCTGCAGTGCATCCTGGGACTTTTCATCAGAATAATCAGGATCAATGCATTTAAAACGTAATATAATATTAACGCCTGGCAAGCCATCCTATACAGGTCCTTCTCAAAAAATTAGCATATTGTGATAAAGTTCATTATTTTCTGTAATGTACTGATAAACATTAGACTTTCATATATTTTAGATTCATTACACACAACTGAAGTAGTTCAAGCCGTTTATTGGTTTATTATTGATGATTGTGGCATACAGCTCATGAAAACCCAAAATTCCTATCTCAAAAAATTAGCATATTCCAACCGACCAATAAAAGAAAAGTGTTTTTAATACAAAAAAGGTCAACCTTCAAATAATTATGTTCAGTTATGCACTCAATACTTGGTCGGGAATCCTTTTGCAGAAATTACTGCTTCAATGCGGCGTGGCATGGAGGCAATCAGCCTGTGGCACTGCTGAGGTGTTATGGAGGCCCAGGATGCTTCCATAGCGGCCTTAAGCTCATCCAGAGTGTTGGGTCTTGCGTCTCTCAACTTTCTCTTCACAATATCCCACAGATTCTCTATGGGGTTCAGGTCAGGAGAGTTGGCAGGCCAATTGAGCACAGTAACACCATGGTCAGTAAACCATTTACCAGTGGTTTTGGCACTGTGAGCAGGTGCCAGGTCGTGCTGAAAAATGAAATCTTCATCTCCATAAAGCTTTTCAGCAGATGGAAGCATGAAGTGCTCCAAAATCTCCTGATAGCTAGCTGCATTGACCCTGTCCTTGATAAAACACAGTGGACCAACACCAGCAGCTGACATGGCACCCCAGACCATCACTGACTGTGGGGACTTGACACTGGACTTCAGGCATTTTGGCATTTCCCTCTGCCCAGTCTTCCTCCAGACTCTGGCACCTTGATTTCTGAATGACATGCAAAATTTGCTTTCATCCGAAAAAAGTCCTTTGGACCACTGAGCAACAGGCCAGTGCTGCTTCACTGTAGCCCAGGTCAGGCGCTTCTGCCGCTGTTTCTGGTTCAAAAGTGGCTTGACCTGGGGAATGCGGCACCTGTAGCCCATTTCCTGCACACGCCTGTACACGGTGGCTCTGGATGTTTTCACTCCAGACTCAGTCCACTGCTTCCGCAGGTCCCCCAAGGTCTGGAATCGGTCCTTCTCCACAATCTTCCTCAGGGTCCGGTCACCTCTTCTCGTTGTGCAGCGTTTTCTGCCACACTTTTTCCTTCCCACAGACTTCCCACTGAGGTGCCTTGATACAGCACTCTGGGAACAGCCTATTNTTGTTTTAATATTGATGATTGTGGCATACAGCTCATGAAAACCCAAAATTCCTATCTCAAAAAATTAGCATATTCCAACCGACCAATAAAAGAAAAGTGTTTTTAATACAAAAAAGGTCAACCTTCAAATAATTATGTTCAGTTATGCACTCAATACTTGGTCGGGAATCCTTTTGCAGAAATGACTGCTTCAATGCGGCGTGGCATGGAGGCAATCAGCCTGTGGCACTGCTGAGGTGTTATGGAGGCCCAGGATGCTTCCATAGCGGCCTTAAGCTCATCCAGAGTGTTGGGTCTTGCGTCTCTCAACTTTCTCTTCACAATATCCCACAGATTCTCTATGGGGTTCAGGTCAGGAGAGTTGGCAGGCCAATTGAGCACAGTAATACCATGGTCAGTAAACCATTTACCAGTGGTTTTGGCACTGTGAGCAGGTGCCAGGTCGTGCTGAAAAATGAAATCTTCATCTCCATAAAGCTTTTCAGCAGATGGAAGCATGAAGTGCTCCAAAATCTCCTGATAGCTAGCTGCATTGACCCTGCCCTTGATAAAACACAGTGGACCAACACCAGCAGCTGACATGGCACCCCAGACCATCACTGACTGTGGGTACTTGACACTGGACTTCAGGCATTTTGGCATTTCCCTCTGCCCAGTCTTCCTCCAGACTCTGGCACCTTGATTTCCGAATGACATGCAAAATTTGCTTTCATCCGAAAAAAGTACTTTGGACCACTGAGCAACAGGCCAGTGCTGCTTCACTGTAGCCCAGGTCAGGCGCTTCTGCCGCTGTTTCTGGTTCAAAAGTGGCTTGACCTGGGGAATGCGGCACCTGTAGCCCATTTCCTGCACACGCCTGTACACGGTGGCTCTGGATGTTTTCACTCCAGACTCAGTCCACTGCTTCCGCAGGTCCCCCAAGGTCTGGAATCGGTCCTTCTCCACAATCTTCCTCAGGGTCCGGTCACCTCTTCTCGTTGTGCAGCGTTTTCTGCCACACTTTTTCCTTCCCACAGACTTCCCACTGAGGTGCCTTGATACAGCACTCTGGGAACAGCCTATTGGTTCAGAAATGTCTTTCTGTGTCTTACCCTCTTGCTTGAGGGTGTCAATGATGGCCTTCTGGACAGTAGTCAGGTCGGCAGTCTTACCCATGATTGCGTTTTTGAGTAATGAACCAGGCTGGGAGTTTTTAAAAGCCACAGGAATCGTTTGCAGGTGTTTAGAGTTAATTAGTTGATTCAGATGATTAGGTTAATAGCTCGTTTAGAGAACCTTTTCATGATATGCTAATTTTTTGAGATAGGAATTTTGGGTTTTCATGAGCTGTATGCCAAAATCATCAATATTAAACCAATAAACGGCTTGAACTACTTCAGTTGTGTGTAATGAATCTAAAATATATGAAAGTCTAATGTTTATCAGTACATTACAGAAAATAATGAACTTTATCACAATATGCTAATTTTTTGAGAAGGACCTGTATATGTAAATATATAATCTGCCCATGACCCATAGACTGCTCGGTTGTGGGGTCTCTGCAGCGCTAGGACCAATCAGAGCAACAAACAATGTGACGTATTCATCGAAGAAGAAAAGAAAAGCAAATACACCCTTTTTCTAAATGAATGACTTAAAGGTGCAATTTGTAAGAATGAAGAAAGAATGACATCCTGTGATGTAACATGGTTACTGCAGTCCATTTTCCTAAGCAAAAAAAATTACTTTGCCTACTCACTGCTGTTCAGTGAGTTTCATGGCGGTTGCCAGGATCAGCGCCAGAAGATTCTAGATGACAAGCAAAGACAAGTCATACACAGTAATTTAATAAGTAGATAAATACATTGTCATATCTGGTGTTAGCACTCTTGGGTGTTTCACGTTAGGGAGCACTTACTACACTTATTACGGTAATATGTCTCCTGCATTAGAGGAAGTGTTGTTTGCCGTCTTGCTGTTAGCTTGCTGTTATAGTTCTGAACGACTCATTAAAGGAAGTAAAACGCCATGATTGACTCATTTTTCACGTCACACACACATTTCACTGCAATATTAAGTTGTTGGTAATTGGAAAAGTAGCTCGAGATATTTTTAGAGCCAACTGCTTCTAATTCACCGTTAGCATTGTTAGCTCAACGTTAGCCTCTAGCCTGCTTCATTCGATATTAGAGTAAAACAAAAGGATGCCATGGCTTCTTACCCCCAAATTCCACTATCTCCGCTCCGCCCCCGCTTTCCGCCGCTGCTCGCTTCCGAACTCAATTCACACTATACCCGCTCTACAACGGCTCCGCCCCGGTGCGGAGACCTGAGGTGCGCAAACAGGCATGCGCGGGAATTTCGAGATCTCGCTATACAGTCCGAGCAATAAATGCGGAAGTTAGATCCAAACAAATCATTCTGTGATTAAAATATTTTTAACACGGTCTTCAAATGTGTAAACACGTAAAAAAAATTTTGAGACATATGTGTATCCATGTAATAGTCATTAGATGAAAATACCTGTGCATATGAAACAAAAAAACGGTTTTGTTTATAGATTTATTGTGAAATAACGGAAGTTGTGCTTGCTCACTTTCCTGTTGGGCGGTTGTGATTTCTGTAGATTGACTGCGGAGGTTCTCCGGCGTCCGGCAAAAATAGAATTGATCCTATTTTTGCCGGATGGCGGAACGGCGGGCGGCGCACTGCGCCGCACGGCCGCAGTAGTGGAACAGCTCTGATTGACTACAAAGGAACCGTTTTTGCTGTGGAGTTCGTGTCGGAGCAGAACGGAGATAGTGGAATTTGGGGGTTAGGGGTACAAGACATAACTTCTGGGTTTACTGGCTTTGGTTCTGGAGCTTTTTGGCTGCTGGTGTTGAATTACATTTCCCAGCACTACAGCATTAGCTCGCCAGAGACACGGCAACCTCACAAACTCACCGAGTGTAAACAGTAGCTACGTCTCTCCTTCGTTTTTTTTTTAAAGGAGAAAAACTGACAACCCTCCAGCTGGCTGAGAATGAAATCTGTTTCAGTGTAACCTTCCGTCCAACATGATTGAGACAGCAGTATTTTAGGAGGCAGAGCGGGTTGTCCAGTAATCGGAAGAGAATTCTGCTGTTGTGTCATTGGGCAAGACACTTAACCCACCTTGCCTGCTGGTGGTGGTCAGAGGAACCGGTGGCGCCTGTCGGTGCACCCCAGGGCAGCTGTAGCTACATAGCGCATCACCACCAGCGTGTGAATGGATGAATGATAAAGCGCTTTGAAGTCCTCTGACTCTGAAAGGTGCTATTACAAGTGCAGGTCATTTATAATTTGACTGTTTTGTGATTATTTCACTGTTAAATTCTTACAAATTGCTCCTTTAAGTACCTCTGTCTTCTCGTGTCTTAAAGAAAAGCCCAAGTCTAAATCATTCAAAGTTGATGCCAAGCAGTTTCAAATGAATGCAGTCCCTGAGCTGCCACCATCTTTGTAGCTTTTCTCCATTGCCCAGTCATACAGTCTACAATCATAAAATAGCTCGGTCCAATGGTAGACCTGCTGAGGCCACGATGGAGCGTGGCTCGACTGACCTGCAGAGCAAGTCTTTTGCTTTTCAGGTCGGTCTGGATTTCTAGGATAAAGAAATGCAGGTTTTGTTGTTACAATTTCACCTGGTTTCATGAGTCTCTAACTCCTCTCAAAGTAGTCTCAGATTTCTCACACATCCTGACTCTAAACAGAGAAGTGTATATCAAAATTAACATATTAAACTGAATATTATCAAGAAATGTTCAGTGAAAACTACTGAGACAGAAAGACTTCTGCTTGAGTCAAATTTCAATATTTGAGCAGTTAGTGGATAATATTTTGAGCCACAAACCCTGTTTCAATGATAGGTTGTTGAGACATTTGATCAGTCTGGTCAGTTAGGTCAGGACATCACTTTAGAGATTTAGAGATAAAAGTGTCAGGATTCTCTTGTTGAGGCTAAGCCCATGTCACACTGCAGGATTTAAAAATTGATTTTCAAAATATGAGAGACCCCACGAGATGGAAAAATTCACGGAAACAACAATGTTGGTCTTACTGTTTTGTGTGCAACCACACAGCAAAGACCACACACAAATGCATTTCACTCACAAAATTTTCTGGGTCATGCCGTAAATCTTGCAAAGCCTCTCGAGATCATACGTGACTTTGTAGTAAACAAACATGTGAAGGAGGAATACAACAATCAAGTGTTTAAACAGCCGGGCATGTCAGCTCCGTTTTTGTCTCAGATTTCTCACACATCCTGACTCTAAACGGAGAAGGGTTCACCAACAGGTGGCGGACCGCCACTCTGAAGTTGCAAGTGCGGTTTTCTGGCCACAGAGGGCGGTGGGGTCTGAGCGACATTTTAATAACCCTGTAAAGGGTCATTTTAGCACATACTGGCTCAAGAACATGATTTAAAAATATAAAAAAAGTTGCATTGTATGGCTTTAAAGTCATTTTGTGAACAAATAATAAAAAACAACATTTGTACCAATGTTGATGTCCAGCGAGAGCCTTAAGCCTGTTTCACACCTAATGCAGTTCGGTTTCCGTACGGCTTACAGATGGTCTGTCATTCACACTGACTGCGGTCCATGTGCTGAACATCTGCAGATATCTGCTCCCACAAGAGCACCAAATGATTAGAAATTTGACAAAATATGTTGAAAAATATACCTGTAAAAATACCGTCAACTACCAGACACTGTGAGCTGATATCCTCGTCATCAGGCCCGCCAACAGGGGGGTCTTCTGTCCCAAGCCTAGGGTATGAGGGGGGCCCAAAAGAGTAAGGTCACAGGGGAAATCCTGCTCTGAAAGGACCCACCTAATATCATCTCATCCTGGGCCCAGGCTAGACTGTCAGCTGGCCTGCCCCTCACTAATAATAAAGCAAAAATAATGCAACACAGGTTTTATTTTGAAATAAACCGGATGCACCTCGCTTCCACCACTTCATGGCGATCTGCATGCAGCGTCTGGAGAAAATAGACTCCATGCTGAAATTTTCTGGAGTTCCGCATCCAGATCTGCGCTGTACAGTAGGCGGTGTGAATGCTCTGATTGTACTGTTGATTTTGTATCTTTGTGGAAGCCTTACGGAAACCAGACCTCATCCGTTCCGCATTCATTACTTTTGAGTTTTCTCCACTCCTTCCAAAACTTTGAATGTTATTTTTGTTCTTCTACTGCATGACTTTAAACAATAAAGCCCTAATTCAGGACATATGATAAATAACCATGTGAGATTCTGTTGTCTGAAGCCAGAAGACATTTGATGAATATCCACCTGATGATGAGATCAGTGGAAAGAAAATAAGAAATTCAGCCTCCAGAGCTGTTGGCATGCATTTCTGTTGTTGCCATGGTGTGATCATGTTAATATCTCCCAATATAGAATATAAAATACATATTTGCTGCTTCTTACGCAGGTAAAAGATCCATCTTTGGTGTTCACTCTGTGCAGGAAGCATCAAATGTGCTTCAATGAGGCTGATATCAAGGGATAGCTTTATATAATATCTGAAATAGTTTAAACATCAACTTTATTGACTAGAAGACGTTTTAAACATACCGTCTTATGAATAAAACCTCTTTTATAATGCTATATGGTTGAAAGTGTTCTGATTCCTCCACTAGCATAGAAAAGTAATAATGCTCTAACCCCTTCCCTAATCCCCGTCTTCTTCAAGCGTAGAGCTAAATTATCCCCATATTAGAACTGATTACTTCTCTACCCAGCACAGGCAGGTAGAGCCGAGACAGCTGATGGCTCAGAGACAGCTTCAATTCATTTTTCCTATTCACTGAACAAGAAAAAGGTCAAATTCCCTGCCATTTCTGAGGTCATGAGAATATTTTAATACATGTTATTTTTCTTTTTGGAAAATCTTTGAAAAGAACCTCTTTGACAAAACAAATGAGTTTTGAGAAAAAACCCTTTAGTGAGATAGCATTAAACGCGTTAGACCAAGAGAATTAAAAGGAAAATAACACAAATTCTAGAAGAAATTCATATATCCTACTGACTTTCAGACTCTCAGTTACAATGATGTCTAACCTTAGATCAATATCTGTAAAAAGGACTGACTTAAAGCCATTTTTTGTGTTTGCTAATGTTGATCGCCTGTTGCGGCCACCTTGAATTGAAAGGAGAAAACTGGGTGATAAAATCATCAAAGACAATTGTTGGATCTCTGTACCAGTGACAGAAAGTAAAATAATACATTTTTAAAAACTCACCTACTTCTGTAGAGAACAGCCTCTAACCCAGTGACTACAACTCCCTCCTTTTGGTAGGATTAGAGTTCAGACAACACAGGTTTATTTAGCAGGGGCTGCATTCCATTTAGAGGACATTAACAGAACAGCAAACTCCATTTATCTCTGACCTTCGGTGGAGCAGTTTCCTGCCGAGTGTGTAACGGCCAGGATGAGAATCAGCTCCTCCAAATCCGAGACCATGGTCTTCAGTGGGAAAAGGGTAGAATGCCTTCTCCGGAGTCAGGGACGAGGTTCTGTCTCAAATGGAGAAATTTAGGTATCTCGGGGTCTTGTTCACGAATGAGGAAAAGATGTATCAGGAGATTGATAGACGGATTGGTGCTGCGTCTGCAGTGATGGGGGCGTTGTACTGGTCTGTCGTGGTGAAGAGAGAGCTGAGCCAGAAGGCGAAGATCTTGATTTACCGGTCGATCTACGTTCCTACCCTCACCTATGGTCACGAGCTTTGGGTAGTGACCGAAAGAACGAGATCGCGGATACAAGCGGCTGAAATGAGTTTTCTCTGCAGGGTGGCTGGGCTCTCCCTTAGAGATAGGGTGAGAAGCTCGGTCATCCGGGAGGGGCTCGGAGTAGACCTGCTGCTCCTCCACATTGAGAGGAGCCAGTTGAGGTGGCTCGGGCATCTGATTAGGATGCCTCCTGGACGCCTCCCTGGTGAGGTTTCTGCTCAGGCCACCTTTGTTTAATAATGGAGACACTGCAGACTTTCCACGCTCTTTTGCTCTGCTCACATGCTCAGAGATGCGCTTATGACATTACTGATATCTCTTTGCGCCAATTTTGGAGGCCGTCCATGTGCTCAATCACGTCTGCGTTCCTAAGGCGAACGTGGCCAGGCTGGGCAGCACGGAGTGGAGCCGATGTTTCTGTTTCAGTCTTGAAATACAATTTGAACGTTTTTTTTAACATTGAAATTTTTTGACTTATTTTGCTACACTACAATTTTATTAGCAACATTTCAACTTTATTATTTTTTTTTTTACATTTTTTGACACTTCTTTTTGGAAATCTTATGATATTTTCATAGCTGTTCATATTTTCATTCTGACTTTTTCCTTTAACATTTTGATTTTATTCTTAAAACTGGGAAATAATAAAAAATCTGTTTTTCTACTGCATAGCCCTAATACACAGTCAGAGAAACCTGGTCAAGAGCAACCTCATGGGAAATCATTTTGCAACCAGAAACCATTTTACCTCATCATTATCAAGTTGAAAATATAAAAAAAACCTCAATTTGTGATAAATTTTCTCATTTGTAGACTTGTTCTTTTAATCTTGTTACTCTGAAAACTTATTTCTGATTTAGAAAATGTAAATGCTTAAATATTACTTTGCTGTTTTAATTGTTCTGAGATCATTTTTTCTCTTTATGTCCCACGTGTTATCTTCAAATAGGACACAGAAAGTATTAAAGCAAACAGTTAGCTTTTATGAAGCTGTTTATCAGTCTGTCTTTGATTCAGCTCATCGGGGAGTTTGGGCAGAACGTGTTTTTATCACAAGTCGTAGTGCAACGTGTGAAGTTTGTCTCAAACAGAAGTAGAAGTAAGAAACAGCTTGTAATCTTTCTGCAGAAAAGTGACACACCTGAGTGCTCCCAGAAGAAGAAAAGCAGGAGCTGATGCATGAACTCCCACATCCACAGTCAATAAAGAGGTGCAGGATTTCATGCACATGTGTAAAGATAAGAGTGGTGCGGTGGAGGGAGAGAACTCTACTGCAACACACACGGAGATGGAGCACACCATCAGGGGGGTTTGATCGCCTCTCTATGTCAAATCACTGCATTCCTTATTAACAGCCTTTTTCTTCTCCTCTCCCTTGTTTTCTCCATCCTCTCTTTCTTCCTCTCTTCTCTCCTTTTCCTCCCTCCCACTCCTCTGTCAGAGAGCAGATCTGCCTGAATAATTTCTTCCCCCTGGACCAGCTCTGCTCTTTAATTCATGAGCCAGAGTGTGTGTGTGTGTGTGTGTGTGTGTGTGTGTGTGTGTGTGTGTGTGTGTGTGTGTGTGTGTGTGTGTGTGTGTGTGTGTGTGTGTGTGTGTGTGTGCGCGTGCGTGTTGACAGCATGCATCCTAACATCAATGAAAATGTCTTTGGATTTGTGTGAGTGTGAGTGTGTGTGCGTGCATGTGTGTGTGTGTGCGTGCGTGTGTGTGTGTGTGAGCGTGTGTGATCTCCAACCACAGAGAGCCTATTTTTAACTCCAGGATGGAGCTGGCTCCGAGTCGTTTCAAACTGACTCCTCTGAATGAATCACTTGCTTCCATTCAGCATCATCTGCTCAGATGAATCATTTGCTTTCCTCGCTTTACTCTCAGAATTTGTCTTTCCCAAAAAAGTTCCAGATCAGTTATTTGGTGCATTTCAGTTGTTGTAAATTGAGCTATTTAGCTGATTGCAGATCTTAACTGAAACGCTCAGATCATTAACGCAGAGTTCATTTCAACTCTAATCAAAATAGTTGGAGCTGAGCTGCTCGCTGTTCACATGAGACGTGACTGGACTTCACAACAGGATCAGAGCCTTGATTATTCAAACTTTCAGCACTTTGTTCCTATTTTAGTCAAAACAAAGGATATTAAAGTAATGTTTTGTTCATTGTGAAGTCTGTTTCTGTGTAAAAATCATAAATATTTAGCATTATATCAGTGGTAGATAGATTCCTGAACAGCCTTTGTCCAGAGAAATAGAGCCTATGTCCTTCAAGACTGATAAGCTAACAGCTAGCCAGATCACAACTAGAACAAAGTGTCTCAAAACACCTCCAGTCATTGAAATTTTTTAACAATTAACTAAAAATAGTTACTTTTGTATTTCAGTTTTTTACATATTTTACAGAAGATGCAAAATCTGGTTCTTCTGGACCCTTCAGGGGTAAAATTCAGCAGGAAATTCAGGAAATAACCATTTAATTTAAAATTGACAACAGTGTAAAGATATACACTCACCGGCCACTTTATTGGGTACACCTTGCTAGTACCGGGTCGGACCCCCTTTTGCATTCAGAACTGCCTTAATCCTTCGTGGCATAGATTCAACAAGGTGCTGGAAACATTCCTCAGAGATGTTGGTCCATATTGACATTATAGCGTCACACAGTTGCTGCAGATTTGTCGGCTGCACATCCATGATGAATCTCCCGTTCCACCACATCCCAAAGGTGCTCTATTGGATTGAGATCTGGTGACTGTGGAGGCCGTTTGAGTACAGTGAACTCATGTTCAAGAAACCAGTCTGAGATGATTCCAGCTTTATGACATGGAGCATTATCCTGCTGGAAGTAGCCATCAGAAGATGGGTCCACTGTGGTCATAAAGGGATGGACATGGTCAGCAACAATACTCAGGTAGGCTGTGGCGTTGCAACCATGATCAATTAACAAGTGGTTATTTGAGTTACTGTTGCGTTTCTATCAGCGTGAACCAGTCTGGCCATTCTCCTCTGACCTCTGTCATCAACAAGGCATTTTCGCCCACAGAACTGCCGCCACTGAATACAGCCTGGGACATCCAGAAGTAAAAATCCTCGCGTGTCGAGGAAACTTCCTGCCAGCTGGATCACTGAGAAGCCCCCATACACACGGGTACTGTAACTCTGCACTGGCGTTGGATGGTTATTATTAGTTTTATTAATTTGATAATTTGTTAAACCTAAGTAAACAAACAGCTAGCTTATTTTGATAACCCAGACATCACATTTCCTTAGATTCTTAATGAAGCTTTTTAATAACATCTAATATCATGTTTCATCATTGTTCATTCATGGTCTCAGTTGATATTAACTTGAACCATCATTTATAATAATTTGTCCTGCATCATCATTAGTAGTAGAAATACAGCAATAAATTGAATTTTATGAACTATATTTTTGCCTCTGTCTCAAATTATTATAAAGTGTTGTTTCCCTGGCATGCCCACATGTAATACTTATCCCCGCATAACGTGTCTTCATCTCATGCCTCAAACCCTAATTTATTTTAAGAAACTTAAAGTAGCTCTCCAGAGTATTTCTTTTATCTGATGGCACCATCTAGTGGCTGACAAGCATATCACACCAAGAGTTGGTGGACTCGATAATTTAAGATGGCGACTGCACGTTTCTTGTTAATGAATGTGCTTCTGTAGCCGACAAACAGAGCTAAAACACGTTGTTTTACAATTATTATTCTCATGTCATGTTGTGTTTTCATATATTTATATTTTAAGGACAGAACAGAATTGTCTCTGAGGCATCTATCACCCCTTAAAAATGTGCAAAGTGGTTTAGTCCACACCTGCGGCCAGGTCTACCCGCATCTACAGCTATGAGACATTGATATGTCCAACAGCCAGAGCTGGAGGCAGGAGAAAGTCATGTCTTTCCCCAAGAAAGGGAAACCTGGCTTCAAGAAAAGAAAAGAAATGAAGGAGAAAAAGTTAATTGAACAGAAGCAAGTATAGGATTTTCAAGAAGAGAGGTGAGCAGCAGCAGCACCACAGAACCCTGTTTGAGCTGATATTAGCTCTCAGACTGAAAGCTGCATTCATGTTAAGTGTTCAGTGTTAAACGCCTTTAGTTTCACCATCAAGATCAGTTATAAATTTATTAGTATTATTAGAATTATTACCGCGGCCGTCGCCTATAAATTCGCGGACCTCGCAGTAAAAACAGGTTCTCTCTGTGTGGATATTTCAGCTCCTTCCCACTCATGGACTCATGGTAATCTCAGGAATGTGAAGCTGCCAGTGTCATCATGCTATATGAAAACCTGAATGCACCAGACCTCAAAAACTGTCTTGTTAATCCCAGATGATCTACTTTAACTCTATAAGGTAAAGTTGCCCACATGGAGGTAACTGACTTTAAGGACATAAATGATGACCCATAATGAAAGCTGGAAAAAGGCATAGTCTAATTATTACATGAGCTCTAGTTGCAAGGTTTGGAGAGCCAAAAGTGACACAATTCAATAAACAGCTAAAGCATTAATTAATTTTATAAATGTATCAATAAATAATTTAAATATTTAATTACATGAACCATAAAAATATTTAATTCATTAAAATACATTTATAGATATTTAATAATTTATTTCATTATTTCATGTTTGTTCATCATGATTTTGTTTTATCTGTCAACCTTGCCCATCAAAATCAGTGAGCAAGGCTCAGGTTGATAACAAACATGGCAGCTTATATGTTAGAGGGTTTTTATTGACCTGGTCAGAGATATTTTAAGCCTAACAAGTAAAACAGTTGCTGACTCAGAATCAGTGGAAAAACAGTGCAAGAGGAATTTCAGGAGGAATTTCCTCACTGATAGACTACAGAATATCTGTAGAAGTACTCCTGCATGTGCTTTATCAATATGGGTGTTATGTACAGATGTGCTGTCCAGTGGACAAAAATCTTTTTTATTTTCTCTGTAGTTGAAGGTGTAGTGTTTTAATAAAATTACTAAAAAGAAGATCTTGTTTTTAAGTACACTGTAGCAGGTAAATGCACCTGGATGGCTCGATATCACTATTAAAGTTTCTCCTGTGTTCACTAGATTTTTATTATTGTACGTTGATATTTTTATGCTTTATTAGGGAGAACACCCTGACGGCTGTAACTGTAGTATGATTAAGAGAAGTGGGGACACAGTTTTAACGGTGTTACACATTTCTACATAACACCCTGTATGAAGCACTACTGTCAACATCTTGATCAGCGTGGAAATTCCTCTGTTTTACCAGATTCTGGGTCAGCAGCTTCTGTTTTATCTGTTAGGTTTAAAATATTGTTAATATGTTAACTTTATTTTCTCTCTAAGTGTTTTTCTCCCCAGAAGAAGCTACACTGGCGTTCTGCTGAGCTGTGGTGGCCTCGTGGATGGGGCCATCGGCTGGCACACTGCTGCCAACCACCTAACATTCTCCCTCTCCTGATATTACATCTTACTTTCTTTAACATAGAATGTGCTACTATTAGTTCACCTATTGAATTAATTATAGATTCACTCAGATAAAGACAATAAAGTTTCTCTTACTCTTACTAAATAGAACTTCTACTAAGAAATCACAGTGTAGCCATAGAAACACTACTTGATATATGTGGTGTGTGTGTGTGTGTGTGTGTGTGTGTGTGTGTGTGTGTGTGTGTGTGTGTGTGTGTGTGTGTGTGTGTGGGTGTGTGTGTGTGTGTGTGGGTGTGGGTGTGGGGTGTGCCTGTGCCTGCTCTGTCTTCTCAACCCCCAGTGAGCCGTAGCGGATGGCTGCTCATACTGAGCCAGGATCCTCTGGAGGTTTCTTCCTGTTAAAAGGGAGTTTTCCTTCCCACTGTCGCTAAATGCTTGCTTAGTATGAGGATTGTACCAACACAATGACACTAGTCAGTGTCTTGATGCAATCTGCTGGGTCCCTTATATAGGAAACTTTTTTACTGATTGGCTTATGAACTGAACTGTATTGAAATGTTTACTTTGTGAAGTGCCTTGAGACGACTCTTGTCGTGATTTGGCGCTATATAAATAAACTGAATTGAATTGAATTGAATATCTCACCAACTTGTAAGGAATCTTTCATAAAGGGAGCTGCCATGTTTGTTATCAGGATTAGCTCCACCCACTGACTTTGATGGGTGAGGTTGACAGAAAAAAAAATATTGATGAACAGACCATGAAGCAATGAATTAAATCATGAAATAATTATATGATTTTTTAAATGAATTAAATATTTTTATTGACACACAATCCATTAATTTTATATTTAAATAATTATTTAAGCATAATATTTTGGGCTTTATCTATTTATTGAATTGTGCCACTTTTGCCTCTCCAGTTGAATCATATTTAATTTCTTTATATTTGATATTGAAAACAGACAATCTTATAATTTTGTTGATAATGCAGGGATTATAAAATTTAGAGTACATTACATTCACAGACAGAACCTGGTTTATTTCATTTCATATTTATTTGACCTTTCATTATTGTAACAATATATATCAGTATTAGCAAAGCTTAATCATGTACCACATGGCCCTTTAGATGCAGTAGCAGCAGCAGGGCCCTCATTCTCTCCAGATAGCACTGAGATTTCACTTTTATTATGCTGGCATTTGTATTTGCTCAATATAGAGGTTAAACTAAGATCGTGTTTATTAACTTGTCTTATAGCATGACAAAAAATGTGCACAAGAGATATTAAACAAGTGAGCGTGGGGGCCAACCTAGATGGCTTGTACCTAGGGCCCAGAATTCGGTGCTACGCCCCTGTGTGCAACTAAAGCTTTGTGTGAGGTAATTTAAGATAATTCCTTATTATTGTAACACTTGTGCAGAACTAAACAACAGACAGAATGACATTTTGGTTCAGAGAAGTCCAATAAACAGTTGAGACAAACTCACATCTCAGCTTGGACTTTTCTCTTAAAGGAACAGTAACATTAGGCTACAACAGCTTTTAGTATTGCCCATATGGATCATTACAATATTTAGAAGTGTTTTCAAATTTTTACTGTGTTTCATAATAATTCCTAATAATTATATGAACTCTAATAATTTTCTGATTCTGTTGGTTTATTTTTCTGAGCAGAGTCAGTGTCTAAACCTAGTTTCAACCCCCTTATTTCAAGTATTGTAGCAATAATGTTATGTATAATATGTAAAATATCACTGATGAAGTGAATTGTCTTTTAATGTTGAATTTATTGATTAATCAAAAACAATAGAGGATCAAATACATCCTTCACAGAGGAAAGGGAAAATAATTTTGATATTTAAAAATCAGATGTGGGCTGGAAAATCTTTTTAATGTGTTGAATCGTTTCAAATCGCATCATGAAATGTATCGAATCGAAAATCATTTTCAAATCATTAAAGAATCGTCAGCAGGGATGAATCGTATCGAATCGTATCGTCAGAGGGTTTCACCGTATCGTTAATGTATCGTATTGCTGGTAGCGTATCGAGATACGAATCGAATCGGCCTCTGTGGTGGAGATTCACATCCCTAGTGTACATGTGCCCCTCCCACATTCACAATACAAAGGTGGTCTTATTGTTGTCCAGTTCAACTTTTGGAAATTACTGATGCAAATATGTTAAATAAATATGTTTCTATTCTTTTACAGGAGGTTGTGATTGGTGGTGTGATTGAGAGCCAACAGATATAAAGTAAATCCAACAGTGTGATAATGAAACAGGATATATTATAAGTTCACGTTACATATTTCAGTTATTTTTAATACAAGGAACAGAAAAAAACTTTTTCAAAACATAACAAAAAGGTTATTATATCGCTAAATTCACGTTTTCTTTACAATACTCCCCAAAACAGCTGTTGGTGGAAGGAGGACAGTCTGCACTTAGAGAGGGAAGACGGTTTGCTGCTAAATGAAATCGCCAATCGTAGGAGAGCCCTTCTAGCCAATCAGAGGCAAGAAAGGCAGGATCTACCTTGGCCATCCTACGATTCCAAAGCACGCTTGCAGGGTGGGCATGAAAATGAAAAAGCAATTCCCCTTTCTTTACCTATTCAAGTAAGTCACAGAATTTGCAAAGCTGAAGAAGAAAATTAAAAAGCAGTTTGGAGAATTTCTTATTCATTTCATTTGTGAGTCACAGTTGGCGGTTATATAGTGAAAATGGAAAAGCATTTCTGCTAATGCATTTTTATTTTCAAAATTGACATTTCAAATTGAATTTTGTTACACATTTTCTGGAGTGTTATTTGAAAATGAAATCTTAAATGTCTTTTTCTTTATCCTTTTCATTAAGTCACAGAATGAGCAGTGATGAAGAAGAAAATGAAAAAGCTGGAGAATTGCTTATTCATTTTATTTTGTGAGTCACACTTAGCAGTTGTATGGTGAAAATGAAAATGCATTTCTGCTAATGCCTAATAATTTGGATTATGTTACACATTCGCTTCCATAGGGACATGACAATCCCAGAAGATCAGCAGTTTCTTAAATATTCAGACCAGCCCGTCTGGCACCAACAATCATGCCACATTCAAAGTCACTTAAATCATCTTTCTTCCCCCTTCTGAAGCTCACTTTGAGCTGCAGCGGCTCACCTTGACCATGTCAGCATGCCTAAATGCATTGAGTTGCCACCATGTGATTGGCTGATTAATAATGTGCATCAACAAGCAGTTGGACAGATGTACCCAATAAAGTGGCCAGTGAGTGTATAAAATAATTTTAAATAAACAACTGAAAATATTTGAAAAAATTAGCTTTTGTAAGATGGCAGCAATGTACGTTAAAGCTGCAATGTGTTTTCCCCCTTTCAGGATTTATGTATGATTTTTTAGAAATCAGTAAAATCATCATCATGAAATGTGATGTAATGTAGGCAATACGTCTTTTTGTTAAACCCATCCCTCGTCCCATATAGCCCCGTACAATTTGAACTGAGTGCTGTTCAGCCTTAACCAGTGGTGCGCAGCTCGTATGACGAGAGCGCATGCGGTTCCAGAAATGAAAAGAGCGATTTACGTATTGCCGACAGGCTGGACTGGGAACTGACTGGACTGGTCGCGATTGGGACGTTTGTTGAGCCGGAACGCCGAAGCGATGACTGAGCCCTGATTAGAGATTCAGATGTCCTGAAATAGGCCTGGGCTGGTGACGTGGGCAGGAAATCTGGTGCGGGGCATGATGGGTAGTGGAGCATGATGGGTAATGAAGTCTGAGGGCTGGTTTGGGCTGAGGGGAATGACTGGGGTGATGTAGGCTGGTTTCTGGTGAACTGGGAAGGTTTGGATCTGAGGTGGAGGTGTTCTGAGGTGCTCAGAGCCAAGAAGGAGGCAGAGGTGCCAGGATCGTGACAGTACCCCCCTCCTTAGGGATGGCACCTGATGGATGTAAAGGGATTTGACTGGGGCCTTGGTGGGTGTCAGCAGAGGCACAGGAACCTCTGGGGCCTTGGTGGGCACAGGATTGGGAGGTGGAGACACAGGGAACTTGAATTCTGGAGGCACAGGAGGGGGAGACCACAGAGACTGGAACTCTGGAGGAGGTGGGAACACCTCTGCCAGGAACCCCTCAGGATGCTGCACCAACGGAGATGACACCTCAGGAGATAGGAAGATCGGCGTAGGCTGGACATCAGGCGGAGCCACAGGAAGCTGGACACTCGACCGCAGGAGACTGGAACCAGGACTGGACATCTGGAGGAAACCGGAACCCGTACGGGACATCTGGAGGAGACCGGAACCCGGACGGGACCTCTGGAGGAGACCGGAACCCGGACGGGACCTCTGGAGGAGACCGGAACCCGGACGGGACCTCTGGAGGTGACCGGACCCGGACGGGACCTCTGGAGGTGACTGGAGAGCCAGGGTGGTTAGCGTCTTGATCTGAAACTCCTGAAGGCTGATGAGGTCCTGAAGCCAGGCCACCTCAGCTCGCAGGCAAACAAACTCTGCTGGGTCGTATGCAGGCTCAGTCTCTCTGTGTGGAACGGGCTGGAACACTGATTGGGCTGGAGACGACTGGAACACTGATTGGGCTGGAGACGACTGGAACACTGATTGGGCTGGAGACGACTGGAACACTGATTGGGCTGGAGACGACTGGAACACTGATTGGGCTGGAGACGACTGGAACACTGATTGGGCTGGAAACGACTGGAACACTGATTGGGCTGGAGACGACTGGACTTCTGGAGGCAGCTGGAACTCGGACAGATCTTCTGGAGACAGCTGGAGCCCCAAGCCGGGTTGCAGAGCAGGGGCCTCTGTGACAGGCGGCACAACTCTGGTTACCCAGCGCCGCGGTCTGGACCCCCTTGAATCCCCCAGAGACAAGGAAGAGGAGTCAGGAGGGGTGACACCAGGCTGGATGCGCAGACCATGGGACGACGACACAGTACAATACTCTTTGGAACCTGACCCACCGGAGAACTGGAGGTGACGTCAAGAGGGGCTGCGCCGTGCCCATAGCGCTGATCAGGAAGTGAAGGAGGTGGTGGTGGAGCTTGGACCCACTCCCAATGCCATGGACCAACACACCGCCAGTCTGGTGCCCTCGAAGCGGAACTTGTTCTGCAGCTTCTCCCAACAGAACCCTCCATCCAGACTGGGAATGGCAGGCTGAACCGCTGAGGCAGAAGTTTGGCGGTGAGGACGTCTGCGGCAAGGCGGTGGAGGATGAGAGGAGTCCGGCTGACAGCTTGGGGTGAGCCATTTCAGCAGGTACTCCCATGGGAGAATTGTCTCACCGCTGGATCTTTCAAGGGGTCAGTTTATTCTGTCACGGTTTGAGGCTGAGTGAGGATCCATTCGCAGGTGAGACACTGGAGCAGGCAGGTGAAGAGGGTTAGAAGGTTTTAAATAAAGGAACTGAACACACAGACTGAAACAAACTGGAACAATGAACCAACAAACACACACAGGACTGACAGGGTTTAAATACATGAGGAGCTGGGGACTTAAGTGATTGGGGTAACAAGAGGCAGGTGGGACCAATTAACATGAACATAAGACTGAACAGAAACTGGGGAGACGAGACAGAATGTGACACTGACATTAAATCAAAACAAAAACAAAGTACAACAGAAACTATCACAAAAAATTATCCACAGGCACGCCATCAAAATAAGACATAAATGATAACTAAACATTAAATTCTTGACCAAGCCCTTCAAACTATGTCTGATCTTCTCTAGGTGGATATGGGACATAGCCTCCGCAATCCAGTGACTGTATGCTGGTGGGCGAAAGTCCTTCAACCTGGACAGTATGAATCTTTTGGCCAGCAAACAGCAAAAGGCAATCACATTTAACTGGGGTGTATCCAAAAGAGTATCTACCACGACCACTCCAAACAAAGCAGTCAAAGGATCTGAGCACACACTCGTCCCACAAATCCTGGAGATTGCATCAAAAATAGCCCCCTAAAATCCCTGCAGTTTTGGGCAGGTCCAGAACATGTGAAGAAGTGTGGCCTGCAATGCTCACATGTCAGGTCCAAGTCTGGTTTAATTTTAGACAGTCTGTCTTTGGACCTAAGCAAACCACTTTGAATTGAATAACACTGTGTCTCACACAAATTGAGGCGTTATGAATGTTCCATAGAATCCTGTGCCAGACCTCCTCTGACAATCCAACACCCAGATCCAGCTCCCATTTCTGTTCCATTTAAAACATCCAGACTGGTTTGATGATGTGAGCTGAGCCGGGTGTAAATTTTACTCAAAACTTTCTTAGGCCTTGTCCACACGTAGCCGTTTAAAAAAAAAAAAAAACGATTATCCGCCCTCCCAAAAAATAGCGTCCACACCAACTTGTTTTTAGAAAAAACTCCATTCACACGTAACCGCATAAGTGCATTGTTAACCACATTCATAGGCATGCCAGACCTGTAGGCGGCAGTAGTTCCCCCGAATCCTATTTGGTCTTCCTGCTCAACTTCAACAAAACATGAAACATGGCGCCTAGCTCGCTTGTGTGGACCGATTAAGAGGTAGAATAGGGTATTCTACAGTTGACGTCACCACGCAAAGGCTGCTGGGAAGGGTCATACTGATAAGCCGCATTAACAATAGAAAATATACAGTTTCAGAGCGTTTTGACATCAATATGAAGGCATAAAATGGAGGAAGTTGTTTTGACAAAAAAAAACATACCAGAGAGCTTTTCTTGATGGCGACCCTGCTAATTATCGATCACCAGAACTGAAGCGCTAGCTCAAATGAAAGTGAAAGTAAAAACTAACCCTCGCTAGCAGCGCTGTTGTTTTAAACGCCATTATTCCCATCACGGCTCCTTCTTGAGTAATATAAAAATAAGTACATTACTCACAGTGCTCAAGTAACATTTTCTCAAGGTAGTTTTTTAACTGTCAGGTTATCATTTGTGTCCCTACTTTTTATATTCCACTCACCTCTGGTCAAAAGCCTTTTTCGTGGACGTTTGCATGGACATGCTGTTTGGCCCAGACGTTCAGCTGGACCGCTGCCTTCTTGTTAACTCTCCTCCGTTAACAACGCTGCCTCCACTCTCCGTTAACAACGCTGCGTCCTGCATTAATTCTCCTCCGCTGCTGCTCCTCCTGGATAACCCCACGACTGAGAGCGTCGTAACGACCGGCGGCTGGTCATTCTCGGATGTAGGACTTTCCCCTCCAGGAAGATGTAAGTAACAAATATACGTGCTTTTCTTGATCTGCTCCACACAGTTAAAATCTGCTCGTCCAACTTAAAAATTACCACCGCTTTGCTTCTTCTGTCTTTAGCTTAGCCCGTGTAGCTTTCCAGCTGTTTCACGTGGTGTCGGCCTGAAATTGGCGTCTCCGGGTCTGCAGCGTTATTGACTTTACCGGCTTTGGAAAAGGGATAAAAAGTCCTCTCCAACATCCGATCTGGGCGTCTAGAGTCCGATTAGCACCTCCCCCAGCAGCAGCGTTATTCCTTGCTGTTTGAAAATCTTTAGGAGACGAAAAAACAACTTTAGCTAGATCGGAACGACTCAGACCCATAGGAATCCATACTAAAATGTAGATTGTTTATATGACCGTATTTCCCAGAGTGCTTTGCGGCAATCTATTTTTAGCTACTGTAGAAAGCTCTATTGTACTTAAATGTAGTTTTGGAGTATGAAGTCAACAAGCGTCAAAAAGCGCTTGGACGATTGATAACGTGAGCACAGCTCTGAGGGCATCCATGTTGTAGTGTAAACACAGGTCGCACATGGGCCGTCAGCATTTTTGTCTCAGACAGTGACGTGAAACCTAAAACTCCGATTATTTCTGTCCACACAGAAACGCTGAAAACAAAGAAAACGCAAATCTTCACTTTGGCCGGAGTTTTTAAAAAGATTTGTTTTCATTGCGTAAATCAGTGTTTTCGTGTGGATAACAGGCCGAATCGTAGAAAAATATCTTCGTTTTGGGAGATACCCGGCTACGTTTGGACAGGGCCTGAGTAGATGTTCGACACGACAAGATTTCATCGAGAAAAGTCTGAGATGGGCACAGGGAAAACATTCAGATTTAAATTTGACAAAGTGTCTCAGTTGTAAGTTATGATTTGTCTTGATGTTCTTTGTGAAGCACTTTGTGATATTTGTTTCTGTGATAAGTGCTATATAAATAAACTTTACTTACTAAGTATCTAAACAACTGTGAGTTGTGAATATGAAATTTGGCTCCCAGTTGCTCAAAAGAGGCAAATGTTCCATCAACACACAAACCAGAGAGAGAGTGTATGCCTCTAGCAGCCCACCCACTAAAGGCCTCATCAGACACAGAGGAAATAAACATGTGGTTCCTTGACACAAGGGCAGCAAACGACACTTCAGTGAAACCAAAAGTGATATTTGAGAAGTGAAACTAAGTTCATAGGATTTACAGAAAGTGTGCAATAATTGTTTAAACAAAATTTGGCAGGTGCATAAATTTGGGCACTGTTGTCATTTTATTGATTCCAAAACCTTTAGAACTCATTATTGGAACTCAACTCAGTGACCCTTGACCTCCAGACACAGGTGAATCCAGTTATGAGAAAGAGTATTTAAGGGGACCAATTAGCCTTTCGCCGGTCCCACCCCCAGAACGGCTATTGTCCAATCACACATCATAGCAACCGTTACTATCCGACAACTCCAAACAAAATGATGAAGCTAAGCCTAATTTACTACTAAGCATTAGCCTCGATAGTAGTCGCGTCTCCTTCGTTTCCCTTCAGAACCTCCTCATCGAGCTCAACCAGCAACAGCCAAGCATGAGTGCTCCCCCCGCCCGCGGCTGGGCGGAGGTCCGCCTCCCAAACTATCCAAGATCCTTTATAACACACACCGTGCCGGCAAATCAGTGCAATATTACCTCAACCGTGTGTCTTATAAACGCACATTAAGCCTTGGCACAACAGCGGGTGGTGTCATGATCATGTGATGAATTAATGCCGAGCTCCGGCCGGGAACTATATTGGAAATGAAAGTAAACACGGGCTTAAATTTCGTTTTGTAAACAGACTCAGCTGAGATGATAAACTGGAGCGATGCAGAGTGCTGGGAACTTTTCTCCTTTAGAGCTGCCTGCAGCTCAGATCAACTGACAGCTCACAGGGACACCGCATTGCCGCCACCGCTCCTCGGATCCACCCACCCCCGGACGCCGCCTTCTCCCAAACTCCCAACTCCTTGTTCCCTGCTACGCTTCGCTCAGCGGAGCCGACACTAATATACCCCTCCACTGCATACTGTAACCCTTTTGCCTCGATCTGGATGATATTGAGAAGGAATTGCTCCAAAAAATGTCGCTGACACGCATCTGTCTACTTCTTTCCATCGTGGCAATCTGCCGAGCTGCAGTATTTTGATCCACTTATTGTCGGACTTAGCAACAGTAACTAAGGGGCGAAAGGTCAATTGTAAGTTCCCCTCCTTTTTGAATATTCTCTGAAGAGCAGCAACATGGGGGTCTAAAACAACTCTCACATGAGCTGAAAACAAAGATGGTTCACCATCATGGTTTAGGGAAAGATACAGAAAGTTGTCTCAGAGATTTCAGCTGTCTGTTTCCACAGTTAGGAACATACTGAGGAAATGGAAGACCACAGGCACGGTTCAAGTTAAGGCTCCAAGTGGCAGACCAAGAAAAATCTGGGATAAACAGAAGCGATGAATGGTGAGAACAGTCAGAGTCAACCCACAGAGCAGCACCAAAGACCTACAACATCATCTTGCTGCAGATGGAGTCACTGTGCATCGTTCAACTATTCGGTGCACTTTACACAAGGAGATGCTGTATGTAAGAGTGATGCAGAGGAAGCCTTTTCTCCACCCTCAGCACAAACAGAGCTGCTTGAGGTGCTAAAGCACATCTGGACAAGGCAGCTTCATTTTGGAATAAGGTGCTGTGGACTGATGAAACTAAAACTGAGTTATTTGGACATAACAAGAATCATTATGCATGGAGGAAAAAGCATTCCAAGAAAAACACCTGCTACCTACAGTAAAATATGGTGGTGGTTCCATCATGCTGTGGTGCTGTGGTCAGTGCAGGGACTGGGAATCTTGTTAAAGTTGAGGGACGCATGGATTCCACTCAATATCAGCAGATTCTGGAGACCAATGTCCAGGAATCAGTGACAAAGCTGAAGCTGAACAAGACAACGACCCTAAACACTGCTCAACATCTGTTAAGGCATTCATGCAGAGGAACAAGTCCAACGTTCTGGAATGGCCATCTCAGTCCCCAGACCTGAATATTATTGAACATCTGTGGTGTGAGTTAAAAAGAGCTGTCCATGCTCGGAGCCATCAAACCTGAATGACCTAGAGATGTTTTGTAAAGAAGAATGGTCCACAACACCTTCAACCAGAATCCAGACTCTCATTGGGAGCTATAGGAAGCGTTTAGAGGCTGTTATTTCTTCAAAAGGAGGAGCTACTAAATATTGAGTTCACTCCTAGAATTTATTATCTGAGGTGTATTTTTATTTGTTAATTCAGACAATTGTACTGAAACCAGCCACTAGAGGGGGTGTCTGTTCTGTTTCTACCTTCCAGTAAATATTTATAACATTCTTCAATGTGGTTGTAGTAACTCTGTAAAATCAAACTCAAGACTCTGAGAAGCCATGAGAGGAAACAGATGAAACATCCAGAATCATATCTGACACTGATTTAAAGGTTTAATTTTAGAATTTGTCTTTACTGTCTAAAATTAAACTATTAATATTTCAGAAACAGAGTTTATTAAGCACTAAATTCAAACTATTTGGAGAGCAAATGTGACTTTGCTTCTTCAGTCTGACAGGAATGAGCTTTACTGCTGCAATTATCTTCTGCCAGTCCTAAAACATGCTGAAATATGCATAAATATTTCTTTTGGCAAGTTGAGGATGTTTAATTTTGAAATGAAGGTATAAATTTTTGATTAACAAGATGAAGTCTAATTATCTCTGGCTGTTGAACCTGTGAAGGCATAATCCTGAAAAATCTTTAATCAAGAGACTTTTTCCAAAGAGCAATCCTTGAAGCTTTTAGTTTCTTATGTTTGAAACTTGATATATTTTCAAATAATAAAAAGGGATCCATATTGAGAGATCAAACACCACAAAAGAAGGCCAGTTGCTTCGTGTTTAAGCTCCTAGGACGGCTTTGACCTGGATGACTCACATTCATTCAGAAACAACATCTAATTTACAAGACATTTATACATTAGACCTTATTTTAAATGAGAATAAATTAATTTATTCCTGACTGGTGGGAAGGAATCAGGGACGCTGGGGTCTGAAACACAGTGAGAATTTGGTGCAAGGATGGCACTCTCGTATTAATATTCATCGCTGAGTGAATAATAAATCATAGGACCATTATCTAGAGCATCAAAAATACGTAGCTCTGCAGTGTGAAGCATGATAAATAATCAATGGTTATTTGTATCCGCCAAGAGACACAAATTAAAGATATATGTCTGAAACGAATGCCATTAAAGCATCATTCCTAGTGACTACTGTAAAAGGAGGAATAAAATGACTACAGCACAGACGCTGATTGGTCAAACACTATCATCATGAGAAAATAGAAACAACAGCAGGCTCTCCTGCTTTTGAGTCTGCCACTGAAAGATGAAAGGAAGACGAACATGAACAGGACAGATTTTAATGAAACTCTCAGAAAGTAATTATTAGATGTATGTCTACAACTAATTACCTTATTGAGGTTAATCGATTCAAGATGGTTGACACCGCTAAAGCCTGGTTCACAAGACAAGAGATAATTGTGCCAATTTGGACCCAATCCTTCCCTTCAAACAATCTTAAGGACGCGCCTGATTACCATAATTGCTCTAAAAATGATTTGACCAGATATTCCTGCTGTGTGTGATGTGCTAAGAGTGCTCTGGTTCACTCGAAAGGACGTTGGGACTGCTTGGATCATAAAACAGACACATTAAACATGTTGGATTGTCTTGGTTCAATTTTGATAACAAACGAGCGTGCTTCCAGTTTAATGTGACATGCAGCCAATCACAAAGCGAGGTGTTTGTCTACTTCAGTGTCACGTTTGGTCTCGAGAGATTTCCTGTCTGACTGCTGAATGTCTGTGTGTAGTTTGTCGTTTTTGCCGTGTGGCCGCACACCACACAATCTAGAATCAAAACAGCTAAAGCTGTGACTTTCAATCACCACATGTGGGCCTATGGCATTTTGAAAAGAGTCCAACAATTTAAAAATCCTGCCGTGAATGGGGGCCTAAGCAGCATACTCAAAGTCCTCACCACGGCCCGGAGCACATCCACCGGTCCTAGAGCACACCGGCCGTTTTAGGATTCTCCAGAACTCACAGACTGCCAGTCTGCCTCTGCCTCTCATACAACTACACAGTCAAAAATAGGGGTACAGAAAGGGTACATTGTTGTGCCCCAAGGGACAAAAATGACATCAACCCAGTCTAAGAACTAATATTGGACCTCAGGGTATCTATTTGTACCTTTTTTGTTGTCTGAAAGGTACATATATGTTCCTTAGTAGTAAAAGGTACATATTTGTACCGATTCTTTCAAAATGTACAATTTCTGGTTATGATCTCTTTCACTAAAAACCATCACTGAAAGAAAAGATCTGTTGGATTGACATAATTGAATCATGTACATTGGTTGCATGAAATTAGATTATGTTTTGGTTCTATAACTATCCGTTAGACAATCATGGTTGGAGGGGACAGATTTCCCAGCATGCCACGATCTTTCTAAATGTTGAAAATTAAAATAAATACATGATTACAGTTTGAGTTCAGTTCACATTTAAAGTATTATAAATTAAATGAAATATACATGTGCTAAAAACAGTTGTGTATAGTTCTTAAGCTGGCAGAGAGCAAAAACAACAAAAAAAACAAAAACCATGACTGAAAGGGGTAGTGGTCCAGAGGGCATGAAATAGCACTCAGCAGTGTCTCCAACTAGAATAACACCTGTGGAAATCACACTGGTGTGTGTGTGTGTGCGTGTGCATGGTTGTTTGTCCTGTGTGTCTCTGTGTTGCTCTGGAATGGACTGGCAAACTGTTCATTCCAGGGCAAGTTTTAATTTTCAATTGCCTGCATGCCCAAAGACCACCAAAGTTAGGCACCAGCCCCCTGCAACATTGTGTGCAAAAGCAGGTATGGATGGATATATATAGTATAAACAGTTTTAGCTGTTGGAGGGCCATTTATGGATCCTTGTAAGGGTCCTTTTTTGTACTTTAAATTAAGGGTACAAATTTGCTCCCTAAGGTACAGGATTGGCATGTAAAAAGGTACAAACTACAAGGGTACAAAAGTGTACCCACAGTTGAAGGTACAAAATGGTACCTTTGAGGGTACCACCCCAGTGACAAGACATTGTACCCCTGAAGGTACAATTTTGTACTTTAATTTCTGAGTGTATAGCACATTGGTGTCAGCCTGTTTGTGCTTTAGCAAAACATGAACTATGCTAGCCTGGCATGGCATTCTATGTGAATATATGCAGACCAAAATCATTTTGCTTCTGCTACTGTCTGTCTAGATTTGCAGGCTAACTGAACTTTCGTGACATTTTGGAAACTGCAGCTTGCCAACAGTTGCAGTCTCGTGAAAAACTGACTTTGGTCCTCAAAATGTCTAGAAATATTCTCAGTTTCATTGTAGGGCTTCATTCTGCTGCTGGAATTTTAAAGTTTAAAAAAATCTCTACAACAAATTTTCTACTAAAATATTTACAGAGATGGAGTTTCCAAGATGGCAGCTAGTGTTTAACACAGATGTTGGAGCTCTTGACCAGAAGTCCTTTTAAAAGTGGTTTTTAACACTCGATGCCTGGCGCTTCATTTTGGCTTTGACGTTGTGGTTCCTGAGTGGGTTAATAGAATGGTGACCAATGCTATAAAGAGCAAGAATGCTTGCACTGCAATCCAGGAAATAGACGCATCCTCAAGAAGGGTGGCAGCTGAAGTAATCTCGACCCATAAGGACCCGCTGACGCCAGATTCTAGACCTGATAAGTTGGATCTGCCTAACCTGAAGGATGATATAATCAGGGAGTTCTCAGAGATGTTTGAGACCAAATTGAGAGGTACTGTGGTAGAAGATCTCAACTTTATTAAGGGGGAGCTGCGTTCACTGAGAACCGAGCTGCGGAATAGTATCTCTGAGCTCTGCCTATCTTTACCATTCATCTTCAAATCTTGAAAAAGGTTGTTGCTAAATAACTCACTGCTGCCCTTGAACATAACATCTATGATAGCTTCCAGTCAGGTTTCCCTAGAGCTCATTCTACTGAAACATTTCTTCTCAGGGTCTCTAATGACCTTCTGACTCACAGTGATGCAGGGGACTGTTCTGTTCTGGTTCTGTTGGACCTGACTGCAGCCTTTGACACTGTTGACCATCACCTGCTACTGGATAGGCTGAGAGACTCAGGAACTGCTCTGGAGTGGTTCTCTTATGAGCGTTCCTTCTCTGTGGCCGTCTCCAAGTTTCTGTCCTCCACCACCTCCCTCACCCATGGTGTCCCACATGTTTCTGTGCTGGGGCCTCTACTGTTCCTCCTTTATCTGGTCCCTCTTCAGCACATGCTGAGCTCTTTTAAAGAAATCTCATACCAGCTTTATGCAGATGACATCCAACTGTACATCTCCTTCAAGCACTATGAGCTGCAGCTGTTGCACACCTGCTTAGACTCTATTAAAAAGTGGATGGCTGGGAACTTTCTACACCTTAATGATAACAAGACAAACCCGTCTCTCTACCCTGTCTGAGTACTCTACTGTGCCCCCTAGTGGAACACTCCAGTACTACATTCAGTGCAGTGCTGTGCAGCAAGTATGTGAACAAAGACACTGCCTGCGCCAACGCGAGGTTATAAAGCAAGTATATTTCGGCCCTCACTGTGTACTATCCTCACTGAACCGGAGTGCGACTGGATGACTCTTACTAAATCAGCTCAGTCAATTCAAAGTTTCTTGGACTCTAATGGGGTGGTTGATGTGGCAATCTCGAAATCCTACTTCAAGGATGTACTCGTTTTTTTCCTTTGTTCAGAAACCTTTCTCCTGAATTGATTATTTTTTTGCAGATGCTAGAATTTGGCATATGGTAAAGAAATGTGACTATTGTGCCATTGTTGTTTCAGATCATAGTCCTCTCAGTATGAAATTTACTATCCAGAGTTCACGACTGATGTACCACCCCTGCTCCTTTCAGGTGACAGTTTTGTCAAATTTATGAACACTGAAATTAACCCCGGGAATGCCGTTTCCTACTATCTGGTAGTCATTGAAGTCGTATCAGGGGACAAATAATGTCTTACCGTGCAAACAAGAAATGGAAAAGAGATGAGTGACTGAGATCATTGTTGGAGGAATTGAAGACTTTAGATGAGGACCTTAGCCACTCCCCCTCACTGACTCTGATTAAGAATTGAATGGCACTCCAAACGGAATTTAACATTTTGGATAATGCTTGGATAATGACATGATCAACTCATGTTATGGTCAGTTTTACAGATCGCTCTACTCAGCTGACCCCTCCTCTACGGAGGATAGGAAGTTTTTTTCAGCTGTATACCTATTCTCTCCGTGAGTATAGATCTGGCTGAGGAGCTGGAAAAGGATATTTGTTGACCATGATTGCTTCTGCGGTCAGCAACATGCAGAGCAGCAAATATCCCAGACCGGATGGTTTTCTGGCTGAATTTTTAAAGAAATTTTCTGGACCACTCTCACCATTGCTGCTGTCGGTTTTCAATGAAGCCTTTACTGCTCGGTCCCTTCCGCCAACAATTCGTCAAGTTGATATATCTGTGCTTTTGAAAAACGGTAAAAAAACCTTATGCTGCAGCTCTTACAGACCGGTATCGTTTTTGAATGTATGCTAAGATTCTTGCGAAGGTCCTGGCTCGGTGCCTCGAAACAGTGCTACCTACTATTGTTTCGCCTTACCAGACAGGGTTTGTGAAAGATCAACAATCCTTTATTTAATGTTGGATGTCTGTTTGTGTTGTACATGCCTGCTCTGCCCAACCAAAAGGTTGATGAAGTAGGACTCTCCCCAGAGGCTGACAAGGCATTTAATCAGGTGGAGTGGGATTACCTCTTTGAGAATTCGACGAGATTTAAATTTGGACCCAAATTTTTTCCTGTATAAAATTGCTATATTCCTCCCCATTGGCAGCTGTGCATACAAATAATACTATTGAAGATTATTTTGATTTGAAGCCATATCCATATGTCACACACTGCCTAAAAAATCTGAAAAAGCAAAACTAGCTATTATTGTAAGGTTCACCTAGCCTGGCAAGCCATCCTATATATGTGAATATATAGTCTATATATACAGCCATTGACGGCTCTCAGTCGTGAGGCGGGATCTACGGTTATCTTTCAAAATGTCAGCACGCAATTGGATAGCGCTAGGACCAATCAGAGTAACGAACAACGTGACGTAATCACAGCGACGAAAGAAGAGGGAGGCAGCAATTGCATCTAACATCAATGATTTCTGTCGTTTTTGTATAAAAACATGTGAATATCAGGTGTACTGGGACATTGCACTACTTTGTTTGATAAAAATAAGAAGCTGCTAAGTATATCAGACAGACTTACGCACGTTGGAGTCTAAATAATCCAATGTTGATGACAAAGCCGTTTCAAACAAACGTGGTTCATGCGCTGCTGCCATATTGTTTGTGTTCGCGGCCGCAGCGCTGATGTCATCGGCTACTCCCGCTCTGTGATTGGCCCACAATATAGAGCGCTGCGATTGGCCCAATCAAAACTATAGCGAGCTGTGATTGGACAGCCACAGCAGGGGATCGGGCTGCGAGGGTTCCTATGAAGCGTGCCTAGACCAAACTTTGCAAGGCAAGAATTTGGTCTAGTTCACTAGGCTAAGGTTCACCAGCAGAAAACAAAGAAATGGTGTTCTGCTACAAGCAAACAAGCTAAGAGGCACTAATGTGTATATAAACAAACATTTAACCAAAAAACAAATGGGACAATAGCTAGACAGGCACGTATGTTAAAAAAGCAGAAAAGAATTGTAGCTACAAGGACAAGAGATGGGAGTGTTTGGATCAAAAAACAAGAAGGGTCACAGGCGAAGATAATAAAGGAGCTGAAGGAACTGGAATAATTCAATAATCATTGAAAGCTGGAAGAGGGATGTAAAATAAAGTAAAATCTCATATAGAATCACAATCGCAAGTAAACCATAAAACAAGTATATGGATATAACAACAAGTACACACGAGGACCTACAAAATATATGACCCAGGATAGGAACTAGACAATAATTTGTACATGCATACAAATAATGAATATGAATATTATAGCGATAAAGAACTACGTGATTCAGTTTTGACAGAAGGTACACTCTCGATCATTCCCTTCAATAGTCCCCAGAAGAAGCTACACTGGCGTTCTGCTGAGCTGTGGTGGCCTCATGGAGGGGGCCATCGGCTGGCACACTGCTGCCAACCACTGAACATTCTCCCTCTCCTGATATTACATCTCACTTTCTTTAACATAGAATGTGCTACTATTAGTTCACCTATTGACTTAATTATAGATTCACTCAGATAAAGACAATAAAGTTTCTCTTACTAAATAGAACTTCTACTAAGAAATCACAGTGTAGCCATAGAAACACTACTTGATCTATATGGTGTGAGGTGTGGGTGTGTGTGGGGTGTGTGTGTGCCTGCTCTGTCTTCTCAACCCCCAGTGAGCCGTAGCGGATGGCTGCTCAAACTGAGCCAGGATCCTCTGGAGGTTTCTTCCTGTTAAAAGGGAGTTTTCCTTCCCACTGTCGCTACATGCTTGCTTAGTATGAGGATTGTATCAACACACAGTCAGTGTCTTGATGCAATCTGCTGGGTTCCTTATATAGGAAACTTTTTTACTGATTGGCTTAATGAACTGAACTGTATTGGAATGTTTACTTTGTGAAGTGCCTTGAGACGACTCTTGTCGTGATTTGGCGCTATAGAAATAAACTGAATTGAATTGAATAGTAGAAGTTTGTATTGTAATCATTATAAAATATTGGATTATTTAACACAAAATAACAAAAGATTTCAAATCACTGCAATAACAGAAACATGGTTAAAATGAGATACTGAGGAAGTACAAAGGGTATGAGATCGGAATCGGAAAAATAAAAGAGGTGGTGGTGTAGCACTGTATGTATGTAACAATTTGAAAAGTAAAGTCATCTATAACATGTCAACAGCCATCAACGATGTAATGGAAATTATCACTATTGAAATCATTTCTGAGAAGACAAAAACATAATAATAAGTTGTACCTACAGCGCACCAGGATCTTGTGTAAAGTCATTTACAAAAACAATTACTGAAATGTTGAGTGGAATCTGTAACAAGAATATATGGCTATGTTCACACTGCAGGCAAAAGCGCATCAAATCCGCATTTTGACCTTCCTGTGACCCATATCTGATGTTTTTGTGACAGTCTGAACAGCACAGATCCGATTTTTCCTAATTTGACCCAGGTTGTTTCAATGTGTAGGTCTGATTCCGACACATATGTGCATTTTTTGAAAGCGACTGCAGTCTGAACGGTCATGTCGCATTTAAATCCACCTCCTACGTCACTGCTCAGCGGAGGTGAGCGTCGTGTCAGGACTTTTCTGAGGAGGAGCGCTGAAGAGAAGCGCTGACTGAAGGATTCAGGGGTCTGTGGGACATCCTGTCAAGTTTTGGAATTAAAAACACAAGAAAGCATGAGAGCGGGAGGTGCTGCTGGAGCAAAGCATCTCTCTGGTCTCGGTCTCCGTGACAGCCGGGCGTGGGGGTTCTCCGTGAGAGTGGGGCGGGGGTTCTCCGTGAATGAACTTAATACCAAAACATTTTCAGGGAATACTAACTCGGGAAGACGGCAGGAATAAGGAGTAAAATTGTTTATAGTTTTTAAAATAGTTTCCACCCCTCTGCTTTCTGGCTGATGTTTTGGTCACTTTGAATGCTGGCGGTGCTTTCACTCTAGTGGTAGCATGAGACGGAGTCTACAACCCACACAAGTGGCTCAGCTAGTGCAGCTCATCCAGGATGGAACATCAATGCGAGCTGTGGCAAGAAGGTTTGCTGTGTCTGTCAGCGTAGTGTCCAGAGCATGGAGGAGCTACCAGGAGACAGGCCAGTACAATTNATGGTGTTACTCATCCTTTAATGTTAATGTGTTTTACATGTAACGACACATTCATTGTTATACGTTTATTATATTTATATATTTATATGTACGTAATCCTATACAAATCAATTTAACACAATTTCTTCTCATTTCTGCGATTATATAGCCGTTTAACAAGTGACACGGTTGGACATGGTGCCGGATTACGCACAGATTTTCTCTGCCGTGTGCGCAGCAACACTTCCTCAGCACAAGAACGCTGCATCCACAATAATGATCGGAATAGGTCAACTAAATGGCTCATGTGGATTATTATTATAGACAAGGCTCTGCTATTTAATGAATAAAATTGTGCTTAAACAATGGCGATAGCCTGTCTTTCATCAATGTTTTAAGCACAGAACAAATTAATCAGCTGCATCCCTGTGAGTCTCAGCTGTGCCAGGTTAGCTTCTCTGTCTGCACACATAAGCTGTTTAGACGATCATACAACAACTCTAGGCTAGATCTTCCAACTTACGCCTCGTCCACACCACGGCGTAGCGGCTGAAGGGCTTACGCCTGAGTGGTGCACTCGTCTTAACGAGCTGGGCGTAACTTTCACATCTATGTTGGTACGACCAGCTGGTGCACTCCGCTCCAGGAGACGTGGAGGAGGCCGTAGGAGGGCAACAACCCAGCAGCAGGACCGCTACCTCTGCCTTTGTGCAAGGAGGAACAGGAGGAGCACTGCCAGAGCCCTGCAACATGACCTCCAGCGGGCCACAAATGTGCATGTGTCTGCTCAAACGGTCAGAAACAGACTCCATGAGGGTGGTATGAGGGCCCGACGTCCACAGGTGGGGGTTGTGCTTACAGCCCAACACCGTGCAGGACGTTTGGCATTTGCCAGAGAACACCAAGATTGGCAAATTCACCACTGGCGCCCTGTGCTCTTCACAGATGAAAGCAGGTTCACACTGAGCACATGACAGACGTGACAGAGTCTGGAGACGCTGTGGAGAACGTTCTGCTGCTGCAACATCCTCCAGCATGACCGGTTTGGCAGTGGGTCAGTAAAGGTGTGGGGTGGCATTTCTTTGGGGGGCCGCACAGCCCTCCATGTGCTCACCAGAGGTAGCCTGACTGCCATTAGGTACCGAGATGAGATCCTCAGAGCCCTTGTGAGACCATATGCTGGTGCGGTTGGCCCTGGGTTCCTCCTAATGCAAGACAATGCTAGACCTCATGTGGCTAGAGTGTGTCAGCAGTTCCTGCAAGATGAAGGCATTGATGCTAAGGACTGGCCCGCCCGTTCCCCAGACCTGAATCCAACTGAGCACATCTGGGACATCATGTCTCCTCCATCCACCAACGCCACGTTGCACCACAGACTGTCCAGGAGTTGGTGGATGCTTTAGTCCAGGTCTGGGAGGAGATCCCTCAGGAGACCATCCACCACCTCATCAGGAGCATGCCCAGGTGTTGTAGGGAGGTCATACAGACAAGTGGAGGCCACACCCACTACTGAGCCTCATTCTGACTTGTTTTAAGGACATTACATCAAAGCTGGATCAGCCTGTAGAGTGTTTTTACACTTTAGTTTTGAGTGGGTTGATAAATCTGATTTCCATTGATCATTTTTTGTGTGATTTTGTTGTCAGTACATTCAACTATGTAAAGAACAAAGTATTTAATAAGAAAATTTCATTCATTCAGATCTAGGATGTCTTATTTTTGTGTTCCCTTTATTTTTTGAGCAGTGTATTTACCAATGCTTCGGGGGGTTAGAGAGAAGTGGAATTGTGATGACTGATATCAATGGTCATCTGCCAAAAATCAACCAAAAAAGAAAAAACTTATAAGGGAAGCCTAAACTAGGCTTTATCCTTTGCCTATACTGCTTATGCAACGGTCCGACCCTGCTGATAAGTAACTCACTGTTGAGCCAGAGGATCATCGCTACTCCAACCAGTGAAAGCCTAAATTCACACAAACCAAAGCTAGTAAAACCATAAAGCACAATTCACATGTTTGGTCCTGAGCTTCTCTTTTTTTCTCTGCAGATACCACAACTACAATAAAACATATGGGACAAGTTCCCAATGCTAAGTGGGAAATATAACCATGCACAAAACCAAGCAGAAGTCCAGGTATGAAGTGGAAGAAAGGCTTGCTTTAAAGCAGATTTTCAAGGATAGAATTTCCACAGCAGAATGACACTAAAACCTGTAATATTTTGGATCTATTTTTAGTGGGTGGGCTACTAGAGGCATACGTGCTCTATGTGATTTATTCACTGCCCGGCCAAAAAAACGTCTTCATAAAAAATAAAAGGTCACACACTAATATTTTGTTGGACCTCCTTTAGCTTTGATTGCAGCACACATTCTCTGTGGCGTTGTTTCAATGAGCTTCTGCAATGTCACCAGATTTATTTCCATCCAGTGTTGCATTAATGTGTCACCAAGATCTTGCATTGATGATGGTAGAGTCTGATCGCTGCACAAAGCCTTCTCCAGCACATCCCAAAGATTCTCAATGGGGTTCAGGTCTGGACTCTGTGGTGGCCAATCCATGTGTGGAAATGATGTCTCATGCTCCCTGAACCACTCTTTCACTATTTGAGCCCCATGAATCCTGGCATTGTCATCTTGGAATATGGCCGTGCCATCAGGGAAGATGGAATAACCTGGTCATTCAGGATATTCAGGTAGTCAGCTGACCTCATTCTTGGAGCACATCCTGTTGCTGAACCTAGACCTGACCAACTGCAGCAACCCCAGATCATAGCCCCGCCCCCACAGGCTTGTACAGTAGGCACTAGGCATGATGGGTGCATCACTTCATCTGCCTCTCTTCTTACCCTGATGCACCCATCACTCTGGAACAGGGTCCATCTGGACTCATCACACCAGTTGTAATAATGCGTTGGACAGTTCTGAACCCAGTTTTAGTCGTTTCTGCAATCTCCTTAGATGTTTTCTCTGCTTGATGCATGCCAATGCTGTGACCCTTCTCACACAGACTAACATCTGTTCCACCACCACCAGATGTGTCTTTCCACATGGTTGTTGAAGAAATGAGAAGCAGCTCATTGCACCAGTTGGGGTTAAATTACTGGCAGCTGAAAGATAATCATCCATGCAGTAATTATCCAATAGGAGGCTCCTACCTGTTTGCTTAGTTAAATCCAGGTGGACACTTTTTTTGTGCGGATTGTGTATGTTGATGGTACATTTGCCTCCTTTGAACAACTGGGGGTCAAGTTTCAGATTCACTACTCAGTGTTTCAGGTACTTACAATTGAGCCACTTTGTTAAGTCGAGCTCTGAATGTTCCCCCTGTTCCCATCTCAGACTCTTCTCAATTAGATTTTGGATTGTCGGACATCTACCAAGAAAGTTCTGAGTAAACTTTACACCCGGCTCAGCTCACACCATCGGGCCAGTTTGGATGTTTTAAAACAGAAATGGGAGCTGGACCTGGGTGTTGGATTGTCTGAGCACTTCTGGCACAAGGCTCTGACAAACATTCACTAATCTTCAATTTGTGTGAGACATAGTGTTGTCCAGTTAAAGGTGGTGCACCGTTCCCTGAGCTGACTGGGAGAAAAATAGGTCAAGCTGAACACCGGTTATCCCTTTTTGTGGATGATATTGTTTTGTTCCTAACTTGGAAAAGTCAGTCAATACTTTACAAAATTTTGGCAATTTTTCTGGATACAAAGTTAATTAAAAGAAGAGCTCCCTGTTGTTTCTGAACAAAAATAACCCTCCTATCCAAACTCAATTCACCAGTACTTATGAAGGTTTCACCTATCTGGCAATTCAGGTTAACCCTGACATAAAGAATAGAATTTTCTTTCCTTAACAGAATGGACAGGGAGCATACAGTCTATTCTACACATTATTTAAATAGAAATACAAGAAATTTGTTTTTTAGCGTATTTGAGTTATCAGACTTCCAACTTAGTGTCTTTAAATGTATATTTTGGCCAAATCCACCTGTTAAGATGCAGCAATGTTTTTCCACAGACCTGCAGTGTTGTGAGTTTCATGAGCCCACAGAGTTTAAATAACTTAGTTCTGCTCTTGAGTATCAACAGTGATGCTCATAAACCTTTAGATGGGCTTAAACTATTATGCTGTTGGTTTAAAAAGCAGGAATGTGATCCGTTATAGGAACCAGGCAGCAGAGAACGTAATTGACTTTAAAACATTCGTCTTAACCGTGTTAAAAACCATCAATTCTTTCATTTATCTGCCCCAAATCATGGCTTTTTCACTGATAAGAAACATGTTAATAACGCAAATATATTTTAATTTAGCCTCGTAGCTCTTATTCTAATCATTTACTTCCTCAATAAGCGGCTGAGCGCTGCCCAGCAGGAAACTGCAGAGCAGTGTAGCGGTGTGGGTAGGGGTGGAGGGTTTTGTTCAAATGTCTGTTGTGATGTTTTAAAAGAAAGAATAATGTTAATAATGTTAGAAATGTAATAAAAAAGACTGTTGAAAAACTATTCACAGAGGCATTGCAGACATCTAGAAACCTTTTCAATTTAGTTTCAGTGAGTTAAAAAGTGCACGAAATGGGAGATAAATTTGGAAGGAGTTTGCTAAAACAAATGTGGATAAGTTGAGACGAGCTGCAAAATGGAGCAGTTATTGACTCTGTGTCCCCGGCCTCTCACACGATGGCTGCTGGAGTCAGGCAGCAGCGCCCCGTGACCCTAGTGAGGATTACCTGGTTAGAAGATGATGAGTGAGTGATTGTAATTAATGAACTTTGTGACAAAAGTGCTACCAGAAATAACGTTTGCAATAACATCATTTGATAAATGAAAAATGAGCCGCACTTGTACAGCACTATTCAGAGTCAGAGGACTCCAAAGCTCTTTACACCAGAGTGCATCATTCATCCACTCACACACACATTCACACGCTGGTGGTGATGAGCTACAATGTAGCTACAGCTGCCCTGGGGCAAAGACAGAGGTGAGGCTGCCGAACACAGGCGCCAGTGCCACCAGTCCCTCCGACCACCACCAGCAGGCAAGGTGGGTTAAGTGTCTTGCCCAAGGACACAACAGCAGCATTCTCTGCCAGGAACCGGGATCGAACCCGCAACCTTCCAATTACTGGACAACCCGCTCTACCTCCTGACATCTCGTTTGAAAATGGGGTTAGCAATAAAATAACGAAGTAGAAACACACACACACACACACACTCCCCGTGATCTGGTCATATAACGTGTGCCACCAGAGGCGGACTGGCAATCTGTGAGTTCTAGAGAATCCCTGAATGGCCGGTGTGCTCAGGGCCACCCTGCAGCAATGCTAATGCACATAGCCAGACAGATGGAGATATTCCAGGGCAGATTATCGTCCCAGTCCGCCCCTGTGCGCCACTGAGTTATTATTCAAAGTTGGAAAATCAAGGAAACAGAGCAAAACAAAAAAAAAAAGAAAAAATATGAGTTAAACCTCAAAACAAAACCTACAGATCATTTTCAAATATAAACACTTCCTTATTTTTCTCTATTCTTGCCTGTTTATCGTCAGCTAACCTTGAGTACAGTTTGCATTCAAACCTATAAACCAATTATTTCAGCTTGTTTCATTCATCTCTCCAGCTATCAGCCTATAAAAACACCCCTCTCCATTTTTCCTCTGAGTGACTCTGCAGAACGGTTCGATATCTTTTGTCCCCGGAGAGGAACAGAGTTTGCAAATGGAGTTAGCAAAAAATAATGAAGTAGAAACACACACACATACAATAAAAAGGAGAAACACAAATAAAACTTAAAAAAATATATAAAATAGTTTCACACCACATCGAGGACGAGCATAGACAATAAACCCTTAGAGGAGTCAATAGCTGAAATACTGCAATATAAAAACGATCTGGTTATTAGAATGAAGAGGATAAACCATTTCTGACAAACAATTTAAAGAAAAAAACTCCTGAAAGCATTTTAAAGTGATTTTTTTAAGTTTGGACCTCTTCTCATCTTCAGTATTTCTCATATATCTAGACGTGTTTTCAGTGACATCAAAATTTCAAGCGTGGTGCCAAATCTTTACCCGTCTATCTCCAACATCAACAACAGACTAAAAATCTAGTATTTTGGTGTGAGTCCCTCAGGATTATCCAGCAAAGCGCTCGCTCCTCTCTCGACTCTTCATTTCGAAAAGACTTTCAACCCTCACACAAGGAGAAAGAAATTCACCAAGAGAGGAGGAATACACAACAATCTCTCCACTCACACTAGCCTCAAGGGACCAGAGTACAATGCATCCAGCAGACGAGTTTTGTTGTCAGTAAAAGGATTTGATTCTTCCATTTCCTGGATAAAAAAGAGAGAAGTGTGTTCTTTAGCTGTCGCTGCCGTTCCTGCTCATTACCTGAATATAAAACACAAAGCTAAATGGAACAAGTTCACACCCGATCTCCTGGGGTTCGGAGAAGTGTAAGATATCCTTATTGAAAGTAAACGGAGACTAGACGATTTATTATCAGAATATGAACTGTAACAGAGAGAGAGAGAAAAGGGACTTTAGCTCAAAATGAATGCAGCTCTGAAAGGAGGAGTTGATGAGAACTCAGCGGTCTGCAGAAACTATGAGGTGATGGGTGGTCCAGGTCCTGAGCTGCAGGTCACTTTCTTTTCATCTAAGTGAAGTTTTATTTATTTATTTTTGCTTCGCAGCCTTGGCGTACCTGGCAGGAGGTAAATCTTTCCTGCCCTTTTCTTCTTCCCTGGTGTGGAGCAGCTTTTTGACGGGGAACAGCTGACAGCCGATGACCTGCCCGGCAGTCACGAGAGCAGTCCAGGTGCTGCTATTTGTCCTTGGAAGAAAATGAGGCTGAACTGGTATTCTTACCAGGACATTTCTGATTATTACCTGAAACAAATGAACCTGGACAGGTTGTAAGGTGTCAAGTTCTCTCAGCAGGGAAGATTGTCTACTGTTGTGCTTTGCTAATTAGGCAGAAGATGTTTTCCTACATCTGCTGCAGCACAGGATTGAAGCACCTTTTTCCATGCATGCCCTCTGCAGAAAAGATCAATGTTTGGATGAATATGATAAGAGAGGAAAGTGTTCTTGCAGCAGATGTAGTGATTTATTAGACAGCTTTCCCACCTAAAGTATCTTAACAAGAAAAGAGCGAGGCAAAAACAAAGGCAAAGTTTGCTTGTGGCAATATCGCACACCTTTCTTGTTTTAAGCCCTCAGTCATGAAGTAAGTAGACACATAGTCAATATAGGTTACAATACACACACTCATCCATTCTCAGGCTGCACGCCGAAAAGGTGCCATGCATGATAAACGCGTTATGAATAAATACCTCCACGGCAGATGAAATGAAACAAAGTCGCATCAGAGCGTGCAAGATGACAGCAGAGACGGTGCACACACGTTGCTGTAGCACATTTGCAGCCAGGGATGATATTACTGGAGTAAATTCTGTGTCGCACTCTGGGACTCATTAAAGCACACTTCTAGCACTGCCATTATGTGTGCACCCAAACTGAGTAAATGTTGTCCCTAACCCTCGAAAATCAAAGCTCATTAAAGCACATGAGAGCAAATGGGAGCCTGAAAGGAGCAGGCGTGTGTGACCCAAAATGGGTCACGGCTGTGTCGTGGTCTGCTGAGCAACACACACTCACACACATACACACTGAAGAATGAGCTGACCACTGAACTGCTCCAGCATGTGGAAGAAGGCCACATATTTTAAATGTGCCAGATGAAATTACATTAGAAACTTAAGTGAAATCTAATTAAATCTAGCTGAATCAGCAGCTGAAGCGGTAAAACTCCTGCTGGTTGGCTCTCTGCCCTGCAGCCATGACACACTTCTGATTACAGAACGGAGCTTTCTACTTTGGAGGAGTTGAAACACATGTGACTGCAGCTGTGTTGTAGCTTCTCTTCTTATTAAGATTTTTTTTCTTTTACAGCACTGAGGCTGCAGACACTATACAGAAATTACAGCGGGAGGGGGATTCCCTCCTGGATCAGAAGAAGTCATTTAAACGGACTAGTAGCATCACCATAATCTAAACAGAGGCCAAACATGATGAAATAGAGTCATAAAAAGATTTCAGTTTATAGTTGGTATTTTTATTCTGATATACATTTTGTGTTTAATTAATAATTACTAATATTTTAGTCATCTTCCATACTTCTTGCTGTCATTTGACTACACTGGGAGCTGCAACAACACTGACATCTAATGGCCAAACGCTAAATGTGCAATGGTTTAGAACTGTTACAAATACTCACACATGGGTTTATTTTATCAGACGCCTTTTTGTTGTTATTCCTAGGTAATAAACTCTGTTATTCTCTAGATAAACCATGTATCGAGGAAGTAGCAAGTCAGGTTTATTTATAAAGCACTTTACAGGAAACAGCATGACAGCTGAGCTGACCAACGTGCAGAACAAAGGAGTTAATAATAACACATAAAAACTACATATTAACTCAATCGAAAACCACATATAAAAACACGGCTTCACTGGGATCAGGCACAGCACTAAAACATAAAATCACCAAAGTTTAAACACATCAATTTCCAAAAGCTAAGTTAAAGAGGAGGGTCTTTAAACACAGTTATGGAAGGGGACCATCAACAGAGGCCAGGGTCTACCACATCAGACAGGCCCCAACACCAGCAACGGCGTAACATAACAGGGTAATAATGATGGAGGCAGGCAAATGACGTCAAGAAGAGGGAAAACAAGAAAGTTAGAAATGCTGAAAGAGCTGGACAGGACAGACAATGCAGCACAGAGACAGAAAGGTTTAAACATCAAAGAAAGACTAAAAGGACATTCAGCAATTCAAACTAAAACAGAATCAAGTGCCACACTGAATATTATTGCACAGTAGAGTCAGTGACAAAATTCATAAATCAACACATTTAAATCCAGATGTTTGCGTGTCTGAACTGTTTAAAGTCTGCTTAATTCACTCAGTGAGACGAGTTCCTTTCCATTCAGCTGTTTTGGAGCTGATGTCAAGGAAAGGGCAGAATATTTAAAAGCTTTTGTTCCTAAACTCAGCCCTTGGCACAATCCAAAGGAACAAGTTATGTGAACACATCCAGTAAATTATTGCAGATAAAGGTCTGAAGAAAAACCAAGAATATGCCAGTAGAAAAATAAACCATCCAACAGGAGAGCATATCATGAAAAGATGAGTCAGTTTTAAGGTTTGCAATGAAGCCCAGAGCTCCATGGTAGACCCTATCCAGAGCATAAAGGTATTGTGAGGAGGCACATATGTAAATTACGTCACCATAGACCAACTGTCATGGGTTGGGAGTTCCAGACTTTATAGACAGGATTTCCAAGTGCAGCCATGGGGTGGAGCGTTTAGTGTTGGGTGGCAGGAAGATCTCATCTCAGAGGACTCCAAAGTGCTTTACAATACAGTCACTCATACACACTTTCACACACTGGTGGTGATAGCTGTCCTGGGGCACACTGACAGAAGCGAGGCTGCAGCATTATTGGTGTCATATGTCACTCCAACCACCACCAGCAGGCAAGGAGGTCGAAGTGTCTTGCCCAAGGACATGACGACTTACACAAATGGGACCTGGGTTAACACCAGCAACCCACCAGTAACAGGATAAATTCCTAAACCCCTGAGCCCGGTCACCCCATAGATGACGTGGCCCTGTGTGAATTGGATTGGATGAGGATCAGCACCTCCACAAGGCCAGAGGTGAATTTCTAACTCCAGGTCAAGGGAGAGGCCCTGTTTTAGTGGAAAGTTAAGTATCTGGGGTTCTTGTTCATGAGTGAAGGAAGAAAGAAACGGGTAATTGAGAGGTGGATCGATCAGCATTGGATAAACAGGTCTGTTGTCGTGGAAATGGAGAAAGAAGATTGTGAAAACAAGCATCCAAAAGGAGTTTCCTCCAAAGGGTGATCAAACTCAGCCTGAGAGCCCTGCTGATAAAACCAGCATATGTTGTGTTTTGGTGCTGGTTTAGCCGGTGGACCAGTAGGCTGGTCCAGCATGAGATGCTGGTGATTGGATGCTGGACCAGCCTACTGGTCCACCTGCTAAACCAGCACCAAAACACAACATATGCTGGTTTTATCAGCAGGGAGGGTGAGGAGTTGGACACCTGGGAGGGAATCCAAGTAGAGCCCCTGCATCTCCGCATCAAGAGGAGCCAGTGGAGGTGTTTTGGGCATTTGGTCAGGCCACGGGAGTATTTTGGGCTTGTCCTGTTGGCAGGAGGCCCCCAGGTCAACCCATAAATTCCTGGAGGGGATTCTATCTATAAGTCTGGATAGGGAACACCTTGGGGTCCCACTGGGGCAGCTTGTGAACGTAACTGGGTAGAAGAGGGTCTGGGCTTCCCTGCTGTTGCCTCTGCAACCCGAGAAGCCACTTAGATGATTTGTAGATTTGTTTTAAATTAAAAACCATCTTTCTGACATTTTAACATACTTCAACTACATCTCCCATGCTGCCTTTCGCGGTGCGCGATGACGCAACAGGACATCAACAACTCACGTGTGGCCTAAACGGCGCCGCCGTTGCTGCCGTGTGCTAGCAACATCTGGTTCATGAGGGGCTGCCTTCACGTCCAAAAAGACCTCATTTCTAGTCGTTTTACACACTTTTACTTCCCACAGCTGCTCCTGAGCCAACATGCCGCCGAAGAAACCCCCCCAGCCCACGGGGAATAAAAAAACTCAGGAGAAGAAAAAGGAAAAGATCATTGAGGTAAAAAATACACGAGTTAGCATGTCGGCATTAGTTTTAAGCTCAGTATGAAACGCAAGCTATCAAACACGGTAAAGTTGTCCTGGCCTTTGGTTACGTCTGTGTGTAAAATCTGATGATTGAACCTGGAACTGTGGCGTTCTCTGCTGCCATTAGCGATAACCTATGAAGCTGACAGATTCATGTAGCATAGATGCTAATAGCAGGGCCTACAAGTTGTCCGGCGAAGCTTTTTATCTTTCAGTCAGGTTAGAAGAGTTTATAGAAACGATTAGCGTTTTATTACCGTAGTCACTGCTTGTATGCTAAATGCCTCACCTGGACGCCTTAACGGGCCTGCTTCAGGTCAGGTGCTGACCAGAGCAGGTAAGACTACGCTTATGTAGTTGTTATAACTGTTTGGTTAACGTGACCAAGCAGCTTATTTATGTGATTTCTGAGTTCAGGCCGCAGGAGGAACTGGCTGAAGTAATTAAAACAGAAAGGAGCACATCTTACTGACGTTCTGTAACGTTTCTTCCTCTGCTTTTAGAAGTTATTCTTTTAGAGACAAGTCTCACATAAGCCTGCTTTAGTCACACTTTAGTTTATGAGATCATTCAAAATGTTTAATATTGAAGTGTTTTCAACAAGCTGGGAAAATTCTGCCAGTTTTTAGTTGGAAAATGATGTCAGACAACTCCTGTAACAATCACTTCAGTAACTTTAGGTAAATCCAATAGGAAAGTTTTCATATCTAACCTTGTTTCTGTGTGATGGTGCTTTTAGCGCTAGTAAGTGAAGTCCTCCTCAGTTGTCATTTTAGAAGATTTTGCATTTGAGAAATACACTAAACTCTTGGAAAATGTGTACAGAATCAGGAGAAAGATCCCAGAAGCTGTTGGTGTGACGGCCATGTGAATTGTCCTAACATGTTACTTTGTCAAAAACTACAACTACAAATTATTAAAGGAGTCATCACCTGAAATTTTCACTTTTCCACTTGAAAACATGTCTATAATGTCTAATGATTTTTCACTGGCTGAGAAGCAGATATTTAACATTGAAGCGTTTGTTTAATCTTGCCTTCTTCAACCAGCTCACATGCACCCCACGAGCACGAGCATTCCAAAACGAGAACTTGAGCTCTGGCCTATATGTCGTCACAAAGGTCGAATATAAACAAATATGAACCAGCAGCGAACAAACCAGCACAACAAAGCTCATTTCATAACGTGAAACGCACAAATGATGTCTTACCGTTGACGACTCGTGTTATAATCCGTGTTATGGGAAACAAAACTCTGATCGGTTTGTGTATTCCAGCTTCACAACAGCATAAGAGCCGATGCCTGGCTGTTAGCTTGCTTTGTCCCAACTCAACAACAAGCGAGGGCGCCATTATGCACGAGGCGAGACTCGGGCTCGTAAATACACGGTTAGATCCCATAGGTCACGGCCAGGTTGGGTTCAGTTGTAACTTTTGTTATTTTGGAGCAAGATGCTGAAGCTGCTTCCTTCCACCAATCAACGCGCCCCTCAGTCCCGCGCGCGTCCTAGACAGCCGAAATATTGTGTGATCTCGCGAGAAAATATGGCCTTCACAAAAAAGCACATTTTTAATTTATTTTTCCAATACAATTTATTTTAATGGTCTAAAAGACTATAATAGGACGTAGATATCCACGGTATTATAGGTGACGACTCCTTTAAATCTAATAACTTGCTTTTAAATGCATTTTGGGCAAGTGACATTTATCTTGAATTATGGGTGCTTTGAGACGGCCAATAAATCTGATAAATGTCTTTGAAATGTTACCAAATGAATGACTTGAACACTTGAATTTAGAAAAGGGTTTAGTAGATTAAGTTATGTGGTGTTCTAGAAACAAATGTAATTTGACTCCAAGATGATGTGTGAAACGCCGGAGCCATTACCGCCTAGAGGAAACTGCTACATGCTGGGTAGTAAAACCAACCCACTGGGTAATTTCATGGAAGGCTGTTGAAACGGAGCCCACAATCCTATGAGTTGTTTCTCTTCTTCAGGACAAGACCTTTGGTTTGAAGAACAAGAAGGGGGCCAAGCAGCAGAAGTTCATTAAGAACGTCACTCAGCAAGTCAAGTATGGACAGCAAAGTTCCAGACAGGTTAGTGCGTTCTTGTCTGAAGGGTCTTTTTCTCTCACAGTTCATTTATATAAAGTTGTCCATGTCAGCAGGCAAGATGTTTTTCTGCTTATTTTTGTTCCTATTTGCTGTGTCTAAATCTTTGAGAACCCATTAAATAATCTCCTGTTTTTGTGTTCAGACTGCCCAGGCCGAGGCAGACAAAACCAGTAAGAAGGCCGATAAGAAGAAAGAGCTGGATGAACTCAACGAGCTGTTTAAACCTGTAGTCGCTGCCCAGAAAGTCAGCAAAGGTGACAGCTGAAATCAGCTGGATTTCATTATAGTTGTTTATCATTTACATAAGTATATGTTTGCTGAGTTTGAGCAGTGATCAAGGTAAAGTTTATTGATCCTTTCCTCTTCTCTGTCTCACGCAGGTGTCGATCCAAAGTCAGTGCTGTGTGCGTTCTTTAAGCAGGGCCAGTGTACCAAAGGTGACAAGTGTAAGTTCAGCCATGACTTGTCAATGGAAAGAAAATGTGAGAAGAGAAGCGTTTATGTGGATGAAAGAGACGAGGACCTGGAAAAAGGTTAGTAAATTAGCAAATGCAAAAAATACATACGACTGTGTCAGTTTTACAGAGGGTGGAGCTAAAGTTTCATGTGGTTGTAGCCGGGAGTCATTCACAACAGAGGTTGTGCTAAAAGCAGGTGTCCCCCTCTGGTCTTTATTAAATATCTGTGGCTGAGGGGTGGAAGTCTGTGTAGGTGGGCTTGTTTTTTGTCTGCTGGTAAAATATTTCATAAACCACCGGGCAGAAATAAAAAAACAATCCTCAAAATAACAAACATCTACCACCGCTGTTCTTCTGTGCAGACACTATGGAGAACTGGGATGAGAAGAAACTGGAGGAAGTGGTCAACAAAAAGCACGGAGAGGCTGAGAAGAAGAAGGCCAAAACTCAGATTGTATGTCTGATTTTAAAGTGGACGTTTGTTTAAAAATACAGCAATTATGAAAGTAATAATTAAATGGATAATAGAAGAACTGGAATCAAAGCTACAAAAAAGAAAGCCTGAAATATTTCATTGTGATAATCTCTGATCTGAAACAACACTCAGCTAAAACTTACTTTTCTGCTGTTTAGACAAGAAATGTCATGCTTGTTATTTGTTGCAGGTATGTAAGTACTTCTTGGACGCCATAGAGAGTAATAAGTACGGCTGGTTCTGGGTGTGTCCAGCGGGGGGCGACATCTGCATGTACCGACACGCCCTGCCGCCCGGCTTCGTTCTGAAAAAGGACAAAAAGAAGGAGGAGAAAGATGAGGAGATCTCACTAGAGGAGCTGATAGAGAATGAGGTAAGAACGAAAAGCATGACACTAAGGGTGGTCGGGTTTAAGGTGATGAACGAACATTTAAATAAAAACAAAAAAAATCTAAGTGAGAAGATGTGGGTCCTAAAGGTAGAATTTGCTCCAAATATTGCCATCCAGCTGGTGTGTGAACAACGGCAAAATCTTTGTAAATGTTGGTTTGCTCATGCTTCAGATGTTACCCAACACGAGAACATAATTTCACCCATTCAAATGACCCGAGTGTAGCATCGTGCTTCCTAAAGACGAGGACCATCAGAACCATCTGACCGTGTGACTAACTGTAACCTGGAGGTTTCTTCTCCTCGGCCTGTGCTGACCTCTGTCCCTCTTGTCTCCAGCGTGCAGCTCTGGGTGCAAACGTAACTCGGATCACACTGGAGACGTTCCTGGCTTGGAAGAAGAGGAAAAGGCAGGAAAAGGTCGGAACGTGTTTTAGCAGCAGAAATGTCTGTCACTGATGTTTCTCTGGGGAATAAGTTCTGATTAGACTTGGAAACACAAATCTTATCCTGAATCAAACAACCGGCTGCTGGTGATTACAGGTGGACAAGGCGAGGGAGGAGATGGAGAAGAAGAAAGCAGACTTTAAAGCTGGAAAGTCACTAGTGGTGAGTTGTGTGTTTTACCCTCTAAATGTAGGTTTTGGATCCTTTTCTGGTCATGCTGTTCCTCATTGGTGGCAGTGATGCTGCAGGCCTCAGTAACGTCCGCTTGTTTATGTGCTGCTGTAGGTGAGCGGCCGTGAAGTGTTTGAGTTCCACCCAGAGCTGATTGAGGATGACGACGATGAAGCTGATGATTCTCGTTATGATTATGAAATGAAGGATGATGATGAGGAGGAGGAGGAGGAAGAGGTAATTATAAAAGCATGTAGGTGTTTTAGATGGGAGAACGTCTGAGTTGATCAGAGGAGGTTTGAAGAGTTTAAAATCTCCTGATTGGGAGTTGTTCCCGCACAGGCGTCACCATGGCAACATGTCTGTGCAATAACCCTGCTATCTACCGGCTTCGGTGATCAAGAGTATACGGTATAAAATATGAACAGGGTAATATTTTGAGCTGTTTTGGTCGTGAAACACTTTCTGTAGATTTGTTTTCCTTAAAGGTTGTAAAATAAATGATTTGGTTTAAAACATAGAAACGGTTGAGCAGAGGTGACAAATGCTCTGATTTCATGTGCCTTGTTGATGGACAGAGTTTATCATTATTGTTTTAATATGTACATGTTGATCATCTATGTCCCAAACGCATAAATGATCATTTTCTCCTAAATTAAAATCTCCACGTGTTGCAGATTTGTAGTTTAGTGAGCTGTTTGCCATAAAACACATTTACTTCTGCTGGGCTAAAATCACTTGGAGCCCAGCAGAAGTGTAGTTTCTGTTTTCATTGAACTAATCTACTTTTTGACCTTTTCATTTCCAGATTGATGCTACAGATATCCAGGACATAGACTTATCCCGTTTTGTTCCCCAAGAGGTGGACAATACGGGCATCACTGTAGCGTCTACGGACCGATTCAGCTCTAGAACTCAGACAAACACAACTAAAGAGGATAACGGTGAGAAAAACGTCCATTATAACTCAAATCTCCTGTTGTTTTCATAAATACCAAAACTACCGATTCCTTCCTCTGATTGCAGAGGAGCAGCTCAACGGTGCGTGTGGTGGCGTCGAATCCAACGGCCTTCCAGAAGCACAGGAAGAGGAGGAAAACGGAGGGGGGGATGATGACGACGAGGAGGTACCAGTGGATGAAAATTTGTTTACGGGAGAAGATTTGGAGGAGCTGGACGAGGAGCTGAACACATTGGGTCTGGAAGACTGAAGGAGCGTGTGAGGAGTTGGGATGGACTAAGGCAAAGGGAACGAGTGATGGATGCATGGAGCTAAACATCAAAGAGACCAGACGTTTGATTTTAACTTTCAGAGACTCCAGTAATAAAGCCTGATTATATCATGACATCATTGCCTGTCTCTGCTCCGTTTCCTGTGTCAGCTCTCAGCCACATGGCCGTGCTCATCAGGGGGACACGCGGCCAGTCCCGGCAGCGTCCATCTGACTGTTTCCATTCAAAGATTGTCCGCGTTTGGTTGTCAGACAGACTTTGCTGGTTTTCACTAAATTCATTTAATTGGACTTGCTTTGCTTCTGTATTTCCTCAGTTAAGTATTACATTCAGTGATTTTCAGACAGACTGGAGGATTTGAAGTTCTAACGTCACAAACCTCTGAGACATCTTTTCTATACGCGCAGGGAAATGAGCAGGATCAGCTGTCCCACCCACTTAAGCCAAAATGAACATGGAGACGCACTTTTATCATTCTAGTGGAAATTTTCAGCAGATCTGTTTAAATGGAACTGGATGACTTTTGGATTTCGTGTAACTGAGGTAAAAAATCCAAACTGTTCTTGATTGCTGCACCACCCCCCCACCCACCCCTCTGAGACCTGATTTGTGCTTCTTGCTAGCCTGGGATTGTAAATAATGTTCTCATGGGTTGCCTCCAAATAAACTATCTGTACATTCAGGGTGTGGCGTCCTCTGTCAGTCTGGTTCAACAGCATCATTTATTAAACAGAAATAACTCAAGTACAGAATAAAACTGTCTGCATGGATTTAGTATTTTAGCACAGAATAAATCCAGAAAATCTTTTTTACATGTTAATTTGAGGTTTGATACACTATTTTCTAACAGCAAGTAATGGGAGATATTTAATAACAGATGTTATTTCAACTGGGTATAAAAGACAAGGAGCATCTGTTCAATTCACTTTTATTGGATGAAAAGGAAAAACACCAATTACAATTCAGCAAATCCTGTTTTAAAACTTTCTAAAGAAACTATTGAACATCTACGATACAACACTAAACAAGCCTGGTAGATGTGTTAGCAGGCTAAATGTCTGCACGCTAAAGAGAATCATAAATGCATGACTAAAACACCATACAGGTTGCTGTTCACAGACTGAGTCAAGCAGGTGTCAAAGGTCGGGTCACAGGTCGAGAGAAGGTCTCCATGTCTGTCAGGTCTGGTGTCATTGTGTCAGGACAACAGTCGCCTGGGGAACAAGAAGCTGCAGTGTTACTGACAAACTCCGAGGCTTTTGGTCAAAGTTACTTTTGTACAAAATAACATTAAAATATTCTTACGTCTGCATGTGTACAAACTACATCACAGGCCTAAAACGCATGTTTACCACATGACTCAAATACTTTAGTTTCATCTAGAGAACGTGTCCAACTCCAGACCTCCAGGGTGTGAGGTTTCTCTGCTCCCACACCTGATCTGAACCAGCAGCTGATTCATGAGCTTCTGCAGAACTCGAGGACATTCTGAACAAATACCAATTCAACTGAATCAAGTGTGTCAGAAGCAGGAAACAAGCCAAAACCTCTAGGACACCTGGGAGTCAGAGTTCAACACCTGTCCTGTGACAGCAGACACTTACCGCTCCGCTCTAGTAGGTTCGAGGACGTTTGTGGGATTCCTCTCTGGGCGGATCCGCCAGCATCACCTTCATCCTAACTCCATTAACGACCTGACCGTGCAGCACTGCCATGGCCTCGTCGGCACACTGAGACACAAACGGAACAGGGTGATTATGTCAGGGGAAATCAAAAGAGCTCAGCCAGCAACCAAAAATCTAAATGAAAACATACATGTTTGTCAGCATACTTTATATATCCAACCTTCCTCCCTGAAACCAAATAGACCTCGATGAGGGATCCGAAGCGACTGCAGAGACACGATGGGATTATTAAAGTGTAATTTGTGTTCTTAAATCATTCACAACTTTTTCTGGAGTTTGAGATGTTTACCAGAAAACATCCTCCAACACGTCGTGGGTCAAAGGGGCGGGGTTAAACACCACGAACAGGCGCTCTTTGGTCCTGCTGTCAGCTGGAGCCAGCTTCTTAATAGATGGCAGGTTGACGTCTGTCTGAATCCGAGACGGTGTTGAGACTGAAGAGTAGCTCTGATGGAGACAAAAACCTTAACGTGTGTACACATCTGGACACACAGACCTTACTGGACCATCGCTGTACTTCAGGTTTTTGGCTCCAATCAAACTAAAGAACAAAACTACATGCAGGATTGTGGATTACATCCATTTTAAACTCCAAGTACAGTTCACAGGATAAAAAAGGAGAGTTACTCTGATCCGACCCGGTGATTCAGGTTTAAACTCACGGGTTTCATCACTTGGCTGCAGGAGGCTCCGTTCCAGCTGGAGGACGTAATCTGAGCTTGAACACACTGCTTTGACATCCGACTGACGGGACTGCACACAAAAACAAAACCTCCTTCAGACTGTTGCTGCATGACCAATAAGCCCCACCCCTGCAGTTGACAGTTAAACAATTACAACATGTCTGCATCGTTTATGAATCCCTTAGAAATGTTCCATCTTCAAGTGCAACTAAATAAAACCTCATCTAAATCACTGGTGTGTTCAAGTACATCTTGAAACATGAAATATTCACAAATAAATTTAACTCATTCACTGTCATTGACGACGACTATAGTCGTCATTAGCATTTTTTTTACGGGGTGGGCGTCGGAGCAAGCCCCCGCACCGTGAGAACAAACATCACGTGTCTAAAGAGGATCTTCATCCGTGTATGTCACACATCACGTGATCAGGAAGCAGAAAATCAATGGATTAGGAGGTCGTTTTGGGACGCTGCTGTGAAAAAAAGCAATGCGCCGAACCGGAAATGCTTCTGCAGCGGCGCTTGGGCACCAGATTGTGAAAGAATGGATAACGCTAGAAATACGGCGATTCTTCCTGATGTAAGAAGTGAGTCTACTCTTTCCTTTGGTAGTTTTGGCGTTTACATGATCATAGAGCACAATGTTCTGTGATTCTTCAAAAAACAGTAAAAACGCTCAAAAACGCTGGCAGTCAGGGGCTTTCTGATCAGAAAACGGCTGGCAGTAATGTGTTTTTAAAAAGTCCTTATATGAATGAAGAAACTGCACTGAAGCTAGCAGCCTTTCTGCACCCGTGTACAACAGGACCACTCTCATTCTAACTGGTGCTACAGATGACAATTAAAAAGCTGCTGAGGTCTAGAGAAAACCTGCTGGGTCACATTCACTCATGAATATTTAATAAGAAATGAATTATGGCCAAAAGGACATGCAGAGAAGGTTAGACTTTAATCATCAGGCTGAGTATTTTCTTTACTTTTTTAAATGAATGTTTAGATTAACTTTGAAAGGGAATTTCTGACCTTTCTGCAGCTGTTGACCAAATGTTCTCGTCATGTTTTAAACATGCAAGTGAGAGCAAGCACCTGTTAAACCCACCTTTCTCCGTCGTCATAGAAATAGACCTGCAGTCTGTTACCGGGTGGATACTCGAAGCCATTTAGCTTGTCCTTGGCATAAATGGCCGATCCCAGATTATTGTAGCGAATCAATGCATGACCTGGGCACAGAAACAAGAAGTTTAATGGGAGTCCTCTCAGTTTAGGGTCAATCAGCAGGAAAATGTCTGATGGGTGTCTGTTGTGATATGAAACTGTTTGAATACAGTTGATCATGATGAATTTTGATGACTGAATCCTGTACTTTGTGTTTTACCATTTACCTTTGAGAATCCCAAACTGGTCTCTCTGCAGCTCGCAGTACTCCATGCCAGGAATAATGTCGAAAAGAGAAAAAACCTGCTCCTGGGTAAGAGCAGCCCGCGTGGACAGCCTCAGAGTGTTGGTCATCTCACTGTTGCGGAAGTCCATGGCCGTGTAGTTCCCAGGATCAACTGTAAGAAAATGTTGAGGAGAGAAATGTATTCATCATGAATTATTTCTGAAAATAAGAACGTAGCCAACGTAGAGAAGGGACGCTGACCAGTGGGGTTAGCAGTGCTGGAATAATCCATTCTGGATGCTCCTCCAGAGAAATCTTCGGAGACTGTGGATTTTGTGCGGGGTTCAGCCAGGATGGCCCTGTAAGCTAGTGACATCAGAGTTTATAACTGAAACTATACTCTATTAATGTATTTGGAAATATACAAAAAGACAGACAATCACTCAGGAACACAAATGAGAGGCGAGAGGTGTGGGGGGGGGCTCCAAAAAAGTTCCCCGTCGTGAGTCAAGATGGGTGAGTCCATGACTGTTAAGCCCAGACCACACTGCAATTTTCGGCCGTCTTAGCCAAATCTCTCTTCGTGAACATAATTGTGATAAAAAACTGTGAACGTGAGGGTGATTTGCATATCTGTGGACGACTCCCATCTGCAGGTGACCAATGAAAACACACCTTTGGGACGCTGCAGCAGCAAGACTCCGCCTCTCAGAGTTTCAGTTTCAACTTATGCTTAAAATGCGAATTATAAACTACACCAGTTTTTATTTTTGTTAATAACCCAAGTAAAACCGGAGTTATACTAACATAATTAAACTAAGAATGGGTTCAGTAGCGTTTTGTTGCTGAGGGACAGAGGATGTTGCGCGAGTGACAGCAGGGCCTAGTTTTCAAAAGTAATCCACTAGGATTCTGGATAACAGATTGGATCAAATCTTGAAAATGGGTTTTTCAAAAGAAAAAACGGATTACATAATCGGATCAGATCACGTGATCCAATCTTGGTTTTGATTCGGATCAAACCTTTAGTTTGGGTTTTTCAGAACTTTTTTGTAGGATTTGGATCACTTTGATCCAAAAAACCTGGATTAAACTGATCCCATCAGAAGGGTGGATTTAGCGTGGATTTCAGGCCCAAAATGTTATAAAAACTTTAAAAATGTATCAAATAATAATATATTTGGATCATGCAGTATCTCACAAGATATCCTATTTATTCATAAGGTTTTAATTTTATTTGTTCTTCCCTCAGGCTACAGTGATTAGGTAGGCTTTAACGTATTCAGCCTTTCAGTAGAGGCCTACAGCAAAGTAGAAAGAGTTTGGCCTCATAAAATAATCCCCAAACAGCTGTCAAAACTGACCAAAAACAATCAATTTTATTCTGCCACTAATTGATATATATGTTCATCACAATCGAAAATATTGTTGTTTCTAGAATATTTATTAGTGATGCATGCAATGATTACAGAATAACCAAATAAATGCAAAGAATGGCAATCACTGATATTTGAAATCCAGAATAAATCCAAATCAGAAATAGTGTCTAACTATTGCGTCCCTTGTTGCACGTCCTGTTTGCTCATTCTGGCGGAATGCAGGAGGTTGGTCAGGGTCTCCAAGGGGCTCAGGTGCATCATTGTCAGCACAGAGAGGAACATTGCCCTTAGTAGCGATGTTGTGCAGGACAATACAGGCAAGGGTTATGTTGCATGCTTTCTGTGGTTCCACTCTCAGGTAGTTAAGGCATGCAAAGCGCCTCTTAAACGCTCAATTGCACATCTTGCTCTGCAATGAACAGTGTTAGTTTCTTTTAAATGTGTGTTTTCATTTCAAATAACCATAAACTTATATTGACCCCACACTGGCTATTCTACTTGTTGCTCTTTACATATCTATAGTTCTACATTGTGATTTCCTATCCTGTTTGAGCACTGGTTATCCAGATTTGGTGATCCTGAAAAGTTCCTATCCGGATCAGAATGATCCAATCTGATGCTGCTTTGAAAAACTGGCTCAAAAGTAATCTGGATTACGTGATCACGGATCGCAAAAAAAAGGTTTACTAAATCCGGATCAATTTGATCCGGATTTAACCTTTTGAAAAACTGGGCCCAGGTGTCAAAAGGAGCGCTGATGCGCTGTCACTGAGCGGAGAAAACACTGAGACAGACATTGATGGTAAAACTTTAGATATTGGAGCGATCTGTGACAGATAGATAGTTACTTCCCTGTAGTTTAGTGGTTTTTTATGTATAAAGGAGGATGAGAAGGATGGATGTCCAGCAGACAGATCAGCTGTTTAGCTGGAAGATGGGAAAAGGAGACTCACAGCTGGAGTCTGAGGCCAAAGCAGGTGTTGAAAATATGTAGCAGATCAATTCTTCCTCTTTATGGAAGATGAGCTGGGTCATGAGCTGACACTAAAAAGAAGTGTTAACTGTGGGGCTTTTTTTTCTCGCAGTAGCCTCCTTTATAAAACAATGTCGCCAATTTGCTGCAACGCTGAGGCGGCATCTGGGAGTCTAAGGTTGTTTATAAGAGCTCAGACTGTGGCGGTAATGTCGCGCAATCATGTCCATTTTATAAAAGATTATGCGATGGCAGCATAAAGGAGGTATGGGGGCGGTCTCTGTTTATCTTGGACATAACTTGCTTTTTATTGCGATCAAAGCTGCGCTCATTACGTTTTTTTCACAAGCAGCTACAGGTGTGTGTCCTCCACCATCCCTGTGAGCTGTCAGATGATCTGAGCTGCAGATTCTTACGAAGAGAAGCTCCCGGAGCACCGCATCGCTCCAGTTTATCATCTCAGCTGGTTCTGTTTACAAAAACAAAACTTATGCCCGTGTTTACTTTCATTTTCAATATGGTTCCCGGCCGGAGCTCGACATTAATTCATCACGTGATTATGACACCTCCCTCTGTTGCGCCAAGGCTTAATGTGCGTTTATAAGACCGGCGAAGCCGCAATATTACTATTAAGCGTGGCGGCACGAATGCCGCAAAATTTCTGCAAAACATGATGCCGCCATGGCGCGTTCATAAGACACACGTTGCGGTAATATTACGCTGATTTGCCGGCATGGTGTGTCTTATAAAAAGGGCTAGTGTGTCATGAGCAGTCTTGTGCGACGGCCAAAAAATGCACAGTGTGGTCCCAGCATTAAGTGACAGTGTGACGTAGATCTGTCAGGATTTTCTAATCCTAGAGTTTCACCTAGAGTCTATTTTCTATCAGAAGCTAATGCAGGAGATAGGTGGAGGAGACTATTTTCATGATCAGCCTGCATGAAAAACTCAGCGTGACCCATTAGAATCAGAAATACTCATTAAAAAATGTTTTTCCAGTGAAATTGTCCTTTAAAGATAAATCTAGAGTCAATAATTTCCCCCTTGTTCTAGTTTTAGTGAGCCAAAAAAACAACTATGAATAGACTCACATTTTTCGCAGTTTTCTATTGCGATGGCAGCTTGAGAGGGTTTGAAGTATCTCACATAGCCGAGTCCTTTACTTTCACCAGTTGTCTTGTTTTTGATGATGATGCAATATTCGATGTCTCCATACACCTGAAAAACAGAGAGACTGACGTTAAAGTCCTATTTGTGAGAAGATGAAAGTTCTGAAAGTTATAGAGAAGTGGTTGGAAGTAAAAAACTCCTTCAATTAATACTGGGCAATTAAAATGTCATGTTATGATGGATTAAAAACTTACAGTAAAGATTTTAAATTTGATTATTTACAGACAGATATTGAGCATTTGTTATTTACTCAGTTTTATTGCTCCAATTATATTTAGGTAGCTAGACAAACCGTAGAGGTAGAAAAATATTTAGCTCTGCAGGTTGGTCTAGCCACAAGCCATCGTAGCCTCAGCAGGTCTACTATTGGTCCGAACTATTTTAGGTCTGGCCAATCACAGCGCTCTAGGTTTGTAGAGAGATGTTGGGCGGGCTTGGCACCGGAACTGCACAACGGAGAAACACTACAAAAATGGCACTGGCTCAGGAACGTCGCTCATTAGAAAGAAACGGCTTTGGCATCAACATTGGACGATTTAAACTTGGATTTTTCTTTGTGACATGAGCAGATAGAGGTACTTTATTTCGAATAAGGATGCATTTGCTGCTTCTTCTTTGATGGTGCATGGCAGACTGCATCTCAACATCCGCGATGAGCATGTCACGTTGTTTGTTGCTCTGATTGGTCCTAACACTGTTCAATTCCTTGTAGAGACAGTTTGAAAGACAACCGTAGATTCCACCCCACTGAGCTCTGTCTATGGGTCGTAGCCAGACTATATATTTACATATACAGGATGGCTCGCCAGGCTAATATTAAGACACTTTTTAGGTTAAAGCAAGTGATACAAATCATATAGCATGAAATTTAAGAAAATAACATTAGGATAAAAAGATAAATTTGGGGAAAATGAAACAATTTGTACTCATGAAAATATTTTAAAGCAGCTGGGATGAGAATCAGCTCCTCTAAATCCGAGACCATGGTCTTCAGTCGGAAAAGGGTAGAATGCCTTCTCCAGGTCAGGGACGAGGTCCTGCCCCAAGTGGAGGAGTTTAAGTATCTCGTGGTCTTGTTCACGAGTGAGGGAAGGGTGGAGCGTGAGATCGACAGGCGGATTGGTGCTGCGTCTGCAGTGATGGGGGCGTTGTACCGGTCTGTCGTGGTGAAGAGAGAGCTGAGCTGAAAGGCGAAGCTCTCAATTTACCGGTCGATCTACGTTCCTACCCTCACCTATGGTCACGAGCTTTGGGTAGTGACCGAAAGAACGAGATCGCGGATACAAGCGGCCGAAATGAGTTTTCTTCACAGGGTGGCTGGGCTCTCCCTTAGAGATAGGGTGAGGAGCTCGGTCATCCGGGAGGGGCTCGGAGTAGACCCGCTGCTCCTCCACATCGAGAGGAGCCAGTTGAGGTGGCTCGGGCATCTGATTAGGATGCCTCCTGGACGCCTCCCTGGTGAGGTTTTCCGGGCACGTCCAACCGGCAGGAGACCCAAAGGAAGACCCAGGACACGCTGGAGAGATTATGTCTCTCGGCTGGCCTGGGAACGCCTTGGGATTCCCCCGGAGGAGCTGGCCCAAGTGGCTGGGGAGAGGGAGGTCTGGGCTTCCCTCCTTAGGCTGCTGCCCCCGCGACCCGACTCCGGATAAGCGGGAGAAAATGGATGGATGGATGGATGGATGAAAATATTTTAACAGACCCCAATGACCTTGTGATTAAAAGCCTGGACTGACACATTATCACAAAGCAGACGTGTCAGTCCATTCATCCCAGCTCTGCCGTTGTGATATAAAAGTCAACTGATAAAATATAAATGTGGGTGAATTTACTTTGAAAGTTTCTTTGAGATCCTCTTCAGTGAAGGATTTAGGAATCATGACAAAGATCCTGGTCAGCTCTTCATCCTCTACATCTCTGTGTCTGTTGGACGACCGTGACTGAGCAATGAAAACCTAAACAAAAAAAAAGCGCAAAAGGTCACATTTATGCAGATAATTATGTATTACTTTAGTAACAACACATTCATAGGTAGAGCAAAAAATATCACGTTTTAACTGATCAGTGCAAGGATAATTGTCCCTTTTCCAATTGTGCTTGAACGCACCAGACGCCGCTTAGCTAATATGCTAAAAGGCTAACCGTTTCAACCATTATGAATGCCTATTAACATTATCTGAAAATACTGCTGCTGTTAACTTGGCAGCTACCCTAACCTTAAGAGGTTTAGTCCCATCCGACAACATTTTGCCGTGCATTTCCTCCATGGCCAAGCATGCCTGAGAGGACTTCGCAAACTTCACATAAGCGACGCCTTTAGGTTCCTTTGTCTGTTTGTCTTTAACCAACCAGACTCCCTGAACTTCTCCAAATTTAGAAAATCTTTCACGAAGCTCATCTTCTTCTGTACACCTACTGGCTACCAAGAACAAACGACTGTTAGGAGGATCTTCGAGGTTTTCGGGCATATGTTTTGACGAGCTTTCTTCCATCTTGTATCTTTCCAACCCTCAAGTTGCAGTGGTTTGGTGCTACCTTCAAGTGTGCTCCGAACAAATAAATAACGCCAGCATAGTATAGATGTTGCCTTAATACTGAGCAAAACTTATTCATATTTCCATTAATTTGTATATCAGAATATATCTTCTTCCATACACGTTTTAATCATTTTTTAAAATTGGTATGTTGTAGGAGGGAAACTTTGCAGAAAATGAATTTAAATGTAAAGGTAATTATCGTAGCTGGTGAATAGTTGGATATACTATATTTATTGAACGCAACTTGAGCGTGGAGGGAACTTTCAGCACGTGACTACGTGATTACGTGTAAAGCCGGTGCCACTTAAGAGAAGTGACCTTCCTTACGTCAGCCAGTAACCGCTTGTCGGCTAGGAGGAACAACTTGTACTTACATCCACGAGATTTTGACCCGGTATATTTTAACTCTAAGGTAATTATTTTGTTCCTTATAATAAAATGATTGACCGGAAGGCGATTGAGTCAGTGATTTAATGTTCAAAATTAGTCTGAGAGCGATTTAATGATTGTAAGGAGTACCGTTAGCTTATGGTGAATAACTTGGTTACTCTCTTTGCGTAGATTTTACCGTTAATAGCCCAACTTGTTATAACAATGTAATGCGACTGTTACGTTTTTAGAATTGTTGTTTAATATGCCTATTCTGCCCAGTAGTGCCTTCTAAAGAGAACGTAGAATATTACAGCAAAAGAGCAGCGTGGCGTGGCAGCGACATTGAAGCATCCTTGACGGCCTGACGGAGGTGGATACCCGGTTAATCTTGATAGCTGGCCGGCTAACTAAAAAAAAAAAGCCGGTCGTCTGTGAACTGAGAAATAGAAAGTGTTAAGTTTAACTAATGAACAGTTATTTTATTCCTGAACGCGAATAATTACAGTTAGCTAGTATCCAAACCAGAAGCTAGATCCTGCCGCAGTCCTTTCAGCCAAGCTAGCAATCTGCTCATCATTAGTATTCAACATTAGCGTGTACGTTTTGAATAGTTTATGTAAAAATAAAAGTCCACTGAAGCCTGTTGGAACAAATGGACAGAGGTCACTTGAAGATCGACATGGGGCTCATTTTGAAACCACCAAATAAAGTTGTAGTACTAACTGTAAATGTCGTTATTCGATCTAAAAAGTCGCCTGTTTTCCATTTCTCCCTGGACTCAACACCAGTTGTTCCTCTCACACAGAAGTATTATTTAACCTCCATGAGCTAAGATCCTTAATGCTAGCTCCTTACTACAGGATTTAAACACCCGCGCTGTCCTCAGCTAACTTTATACCATTAAGTCTAACCTTAATTACCCCTAAACCTGACCATCGTTTTGACTTCCTGTGGTGGCAGCCTTCTTGAGTATTATCAGAAACAAAAGGCTTGATGACCTGTGGTGTCTTCTTCTCAGGTTTCCTCAAATTAACCTAAACAGTATGATGGCATAGCATAACTTGTTACATTGGTGTGTATGGAGAAAGCAGAATGAAATGTCACCTCAAATGACCTTCTCTAAACAATGAAGGTCAGATGAAAGCACAGAACTTCCTGTCACAACTATGTCTTTCTTCCACATCTGTGTCCTGTTCACCCTCATTGGGTCTCCCCAGCTGATTATGGGTGACGCTGAGAAAGGAAAGAAGGTTTTCGTCCAGAAGTGTGCTCAGTGTCACACCGTCGAGCAGGGAGGCAAGCACAAGGTGGGCCCTAACCTCTGGGGTCTGATGGGACGCAAGACTGGACAAGCAGAGGGCTTCTCCTACACAGATGCCAACAAGAGTAAAGGTCAGTTCAGTGCGATCCAGAATAACAAACTCTTCACTGAGTTTAATTATAGTCGTAAACAGATTCATGAATCCGTTGTTACATTTTTTTGTCTCTTCCCTTCCAGGCATCATATGGGGTGAGGACACCCTGATGGAGTACCTGGAAAACCCCAAGAAGTACATTCCTGGGACCAAAATGATCTTTGCTGGTATCAAAAAGAAGGGGGAGCGCCAGGACCTGATTGCTTACCTCAAGTCTGCAACGTCGTGAAAAACATTGACACAATCATCAGATAATGGTCTTTTTGTGGTTATTTTCTTGCCATTCATGTTCAATATGGTTTTATGTTTAGTCACCTGTGCAGAACGTTTGTTTGGCATTTAGGTGGGGGGGGGAGCAGCTTTTTATGTCAAGCATCATTTAATTAAAATGGCTCAAGTGACAAAACATAAAACGAATGCATTTCCTTTATTTTATGAATCTGTCATAACAAATGCTAATCACATCATTTTAAAGTGCCGACCTCATTTATTCTGTTCTTCATGAAAACATTTGACTTTTAAAATTGAAACTTATAAAATGAATCAAACATCAACTACAGCAGCGTGACATAGTGTCGACTGGAGATGTTGATATCTAGTGCTGAATTTCAGTTTGCCCCTCAGTGTTCAGATGGAGTTTCTGAAGGAAATGTTCCACCTAATTTAAATGCCCTTAAATCTGCACAGACTCAATCTGGACAATACCTCCTTGTGTGTTTTGTTTCTACTGAAGAGCCCCATCACGAGCTCTTGTTTTAAACCTGTTCTTGGATTAAGTTTCAGAAAAGTCATGCCAACGACACAAAGTGATCTGCCTTTTCACAGCTAAGAAATGTGGAGTATTTAATATTTATTGCTGCCTTTAAAACCACCAAACACACTGAGGTGGACTGAAATTAACTGGCATACAGTCATGTCTAACAGTTTTCTGAATATAATGGTACCACCTGGACTTCACCTGGTTTCACAGGTTTGAAAACAGTTTTATTTATTTTACTGCTAACTGTGTTTTAAAGACAATGACTTGGTAGCTATGTTGTCTGGTTGTGGACAGAACGGTTAAAGGATCAATAAAAGGACAACTTCAAAAGTCAAACATGGATTTGTTCTTTAATTCAAGGTGTTTGTGAACTTTTTTGGTTTTCAATGCAGCTTCAGCAGCTAGATTTTCTTCCCACTGTCACAAACTGGTAAAACAGGAAATAATTAAAACTTTTATTGCCTTAGAGATAAGGTTTAATAATTTTTACTTTAATAAACCAGCTTTCATTGCAAACGCAAGTCTAATTGCTTTTTGGGGTCTTTTCTGATCAAACCAGAGCATCTTAAAGTTCAGGTCAGCTGTTTCTGATCCTCAAAGTCAACTCATAGATAAGTTTCATAAAAGTAATCTTAGGATTTCTGTGAAAGTGACATAATCACTTCTTGTGAATCTGGACTTGGTCAATTTTGTTGCCACACCTGCTCGTTTACTGTCTGTGTGATTTGATCCTCCACTGCTGAGTCTGGGAACTGAGCCAGCTGAAGGCAGCTCAGGACCAGGCTGGAAACCCCACCCCACCCCTGTCCAAAGCTCAGCTAACAGGAGCGTCTTCAATCATGAGGCCTGCCGGAGAGGCTGAGTAAATTTAGCCGTCAGCTGTAAACTCTGGATATTAGGTTTGAACTTAGTGTGTGGAATATCCTGTTAAAGACATACAAATATTAAGCATTATAAACTACATATATACTTATGTAGGCAATGCCTTTAATGTGATTACAATAAAACATCTTTCACTGATTATTTGAGCTTCTTTGTAAATTGTGTAAAATACAAGGAAAAACATTTATGAACATTATTATTACTATTTTATTTACATCGTATGTTTCCATATCTGTATGCCAAATACTCCATTTGAGTGCTTCCCAATGTCACTGCATCCTCATGCAGTGAGAATAAAAAGCTTTCTGATTTCTGAATAGTGGCCACTAGTGGTCATTAGGAGTACTACACAACAAACTTTTATACGTATAGACTGTAGGTATAAAACATGCACAGGTTTGAAATTACTGTAGATTTTCATTGATTTAAGAGAAATGTGAGATTTATGACTAAATTCTACTGCAGGTCTTCTTTATATGTAAATCAATAAGCACTTGCTGACACATTGGTCATGTTGTCCATGGTGCTGAAATGAGTGTGTGTGTGTGTGTGTGTGTGTGTGCGTGCGTGCGTGCGTGCGTGCGTGCGTGCGTGCGTGCGTGCGTGTTGTGTGTACTTGTACAGCTATCCTACTTAGGACCAGAAATGGCATATTCACTAATCTTCTGAAGACCGATGGTCTGTGTTAGGACCAAAACCCGGTCCTAATATGGTGGACCCCCTGTTTTAGGCTTAGGGGTGAGGTTTACAGATAAGATGTGAATTGAGTTTTTGTCACAGTTGACTTTAGGAACACACTGGTTATGGTTAGGGTTTGGGTTAGGCATAAATGCAGTTACTAAAATGAATGGAAGTCAATACAAAGTCCTAATATGGATAGAAGTACAATATCTGTGTCCTTGGGCAAGGCACTTAACCCGCCTTGCCTGCTGGTGGTGGTCGGAGGGACTGGTGGCGCCAGTGCTCGGCAGCCTCGCCTCTGTCAGTGCGCCCCAGGGCAGCTGTAGCTACATTGTAGCTCATCCCCACCAGCGTGTGAATGTGTGTGTGAATGGGTGGATGACTGATTATGTTGTGAAGCACTTTGGGGGGTTGTAGAACCCTAAGAAGGCGCTATACAAATACAGGCCATCTATCTATCTATCCATCCATCCATCCATCCATCCATCCATCCATCCATCCATCGATGGATGGATGGTTAAGGTGGCCCTGCCTACAGTCGTGGCCAAAAGTTTTGAGAGTGACACAAATATTAGTTTTCACAAAGTTTGCTGCTCAACTGCTTTTAGATCTTTGTTCCAGTTGTTTCTGTGATGGACTGAAATATAATTACAAGCACTTCATATGTTTCAAAGGCTTTTATCAACAATTACATGACATTTATGCAAAGAGTCAGTATTTGCAGTGTTGGTCCTTCTTTTTCAGGACCTCTGCTATTCGACTGGGCATGCTCTCAATCAACTTCTGGGCCAAATCCTGACTGATAGCAACCCATTCTTTCATCATCACTTCTCGGAGTTTGTCAGAATTAGTGGGTTTTTGTTTGTCCACCCGCCTCTTGAGGATTGACCACAAGTTCTCAATGGGATTAAGATCTGGGGAGTTTCCAGGCCATGGACCCAACATTTCAACGTTTTGGTCCCCGAGCCACTGAGTTATCACTTTAGCCTTACGGCACGGTGCTCCATCGTGCTGGAAAATGCATTGTTCTTCACCAAACTGTTGTTGGATTGTTGGAAGAAGTTGCTGTCGGAGGGTTTTGGTACCATTCTTTATTCATGGCTGTGTTTTTGGGCAACATTGTGAGTGAACCCACTCCCTTGCATGAGAAGCAACCCCACACATGAATGGTCTCAGGATGCTTTACTGTTGGCATGACACAGGACTGATGGTAGCGCTCACCTTTTCTTCTCCGGACAAGCCTTTTTCCAGATGCCCTAAACAATCGGAAAGGGGCTTCATCGGAGAATATGACTTTGCCCCAGTCCTCAGCAGTCCATTCACAGTCCCATCCAACTATCGGCCAGTAACCTGTCTCTCCACAACATGGAAGCTCATGTCAGGCATCATAGTGACTAAGATAAGTGGGAATAGAATAGAGTAGAATAGAATAGAATAGAATAGAATAGAATAGACTTTATTGATCCCACAGTGGGGAAATTCACTTGTCACAGCAGCACCATCACTCAAAGGTAATTAGAAGAAAGATAAAAACAAGGATACATGTATATATACACATAGGCAGTAATCTAGTTTTGTAATCCTAGATCACTAAAAAACCACAAATAAAGATAAAAACAGACTTGGTACCAACACTATGCAGCATACTGTAAGAGACACAGACAACAGTTAGAATCCGTTATTGCACAAGTATAGAACACATGAATATTGCATTGGTGTTATTGTGTACCAGGATGATACCAGTACAGCTTAAACTGAGGAGTTATACACTCTTACAGCAGAGGGGATGAAAGACCTACAATAGCGCTCAGTTTTGCATCTGGGATGTCTCAGTCTACCTCTGGAGGAGCTGTCTATGATCTCCACAGTGGAGTGCAGTGGGTGGGAGGGGTTTCTTAAGATGGAGGTCATCTTCCCCAGCATCCTCCTTTCACACGTCTCCTCAACAGAATCCAGCGGGCAGCCCAGAACTGAGCTAGCTTTGGTAGCTAGCTTGTTCAGTCTCTTCCTGTCTCGGTCAGAGCTGCCTACACCCCAACAGACCACAGCAGAGTGAATAACAGAGCCAACAACAGAGTGATAAAAGGATTTTAGCAGCTGGGAGTTAACTCCGAAGGACCTCAGCCTCCTCATGAGATGGAGGCGGCTTTGGCCCTTCTTATACAGAGCATCTGTGTTGTGGGACCAGTTCAGTTTACTGTTGAGGTGAACACCCAGGCACTTAAAGGTGTCCACCACCTCAATGTCTGCTTAATACATGAGCACAGCACAGAAGGGCATCGGCAGAGATACCAGAGGAGCCAAACATCATTGCTATATGTATGAACGTCTGTCCTGGCTTTCGGTTGGGGCTAGGCGAAGGTTTCACTGGTTGCTGTTTATTTTTAAATGTGTTCATTTTAATTTTGTATCTTATTTAACTTCTCTGCTGATACCACTCTCAATACAATATTCGCAGAGCTGATCAGAGTCAGGGAAGCTGGCTTTTTTCTGTCAGAGCTCCGAAGGATTGGAACAACTTACCAGCTGCTCTGAGGTCAATTACATCTTTTCGTATGTTTAAAACGTCTGTATATGAATTTGTTACGCCCATTTGCACCCTAAGAAGGTGCTATACAAATACAGGCCATTTACCATCATAAGAAAGCCTATGACTCAATGCTGCACTCATGGATCATTGAACGCTTGGAGCTGAACAACATCAACAGGAGTCTGAGAACCTTCATTGCAAACTCAATGGGGCTGTGGAAAATAAGGCCAGTTGCACAAATCTCCATCAAATGTGGCATATACCAAGGAGACACCCTATCCTCACTGTTGTTCTGCATAGGTCTGAACCCCCTCAACCAAATATTCAACCACACTGGCTATGGATACTGACTAAAGAATAGAACCACAATCAGCCACCTATACTGTACATGGATGACATAAAGCACTGATATAGGAATGTCATTCGGACTTGAGAAGTCGGATGGTGACAAACGTGTCAAGTACACAAGAACGTATTAGCCATAGACATTATAATTGATAGACCCCCTATTGGCCGCTCGGGCGCAGGAAATGCGGCCGCCATCTTAGGTCGGTCGGGCTTCCGGCAGACACGAACCATAACAATAGCAGTAAACAGGATGCCTGAGCTCTGTGCGGTTTATTCTTGCTCTAATCGGCGGACTATTGAGACCATGGCTCGGGGGATAACTTTCACAAGTAAGTTCGAGCATTTTTGTTGTTTGTATTTTGTAAATATAACTTTGTTGTACTATATTTGTGTCCACCAGCAGCACCTCCTAGTTAGCTAACGTTAGCTACATGTTTACTGCTGGTGCTCCCCTGACAATGAAGGCTAAATGAGACTATTAATCATTTATTCCAAAACACTGACTTAGGTTACAGCTGACACAAGAATGCTGCTGTAGAAATCAAACAAATCTTTCTGGTATCAGATATAGCTCATGTATCAGACCCTCCCCTCTGACTGGAGAATAGTTAGCTAACATGCTGAAGAGTTTTGCTGTGCAGAACTTTGTTCTGGTTTTACCCTTTGAGGAGTTTTAGTTCATTATCAATAGAAATGCAGTTTTAATGTTAAAGAAAGGTTCTAAGAAATCTTAAAGAAGAAGTAAACAGAATAGTAGGAATAACACAAGATGGATTAAGAAAATAGCATTGACCTCCTTTGTACAATATTGATAGACACTAATCTGCAAATTGCATGTTTTTGTTTTCTAGGTTTTCCCACAAAAGATGTGAGGAAGAAGTGTGAGGCTTCCTGCAGCTGATTTATTATGATTAGAACTGGGCTGTGTCAGATGGAGTTTGTTTCATCTTCAGCTTCCTGGTTCTCCTTCAAACAGTAAGTGTATCATAAGGCCATCAGCATTCATAAATGTACATATCCTTTTATCAATCACAAGGCAGAGTGTAATACTTATCCCCCCACATACNCAACATTTAAAAGAAGAGAAACAGCAGTTTGATGAGGAAAAGAAAGCGTCAGAGCAGGAGATTAGAAAGTTGAGAGAAGCTTTAGGTGATGAGAAACGTCAGCTGGAAGCTTGGTCACAGCGTCTAGAGGAGCAGAAAGTTAAAGTTAAGGAGGAAAGGTGGGAACTGCAGGAACTGCAGGACGAACTGCAGGAAGAGACGCTTAAACAAAATGATGAGAAAACAAAACTCCAGAAAACAAAAATCCAAATGCATCAGGACTATGACAAACTGACAGAAGTAAAAATTAAACTGATGAAAAACACTGAAAAGATGAAGAACGACAATGCAGAAATACAGAAGATTTTGACAAATCTAGGGATAGATAAAAAGCTGTTTGAAGACTCAGAGCAGAAGATTAGAAAGATGAGAGATCTTCATAATTAGACATAGCAGCTGTTGAGTGAATTAAAATAAAATCCAGAAAAAAAACCCACAACAAAATGTAAAAGAATAGAATTAGCTGCACTAGGCAGAAAAACATTATTTTGTTAGGACCCAGAATTGCTGTAGGCAAGCTTTAAGTTTTTTTAAATACTTTAATTTGAGACTTTTTATAGTTTCAGGTGGTAGAAACAAAAACATAAGTAGTGTAAAGCAGAAATAGTCAAACCATGGGGGAAGTACAAGTTAGCACTTGTGTTTAAATTAGAACACTGCAACATCACAAATGTTGATGCGTTCAGATGAACTCAAAGCGACATGTTGAGTTTAGTAAGTAAGTAAATTTTATTTGTATAGCACTTATCACAGAAAAAGAATCACAAAGTGCTTCACAAAGATCAACAAAACAAAAGATAAAGTCATCATAAAATGATCTTAAAACAAAACAACAGAATATCATTAAAAATCAGAAAACAGAAAGTCATAAAATTATAAAAATGATAAAACAAATGAAAGATGATTATAAATACAAGTTAGAAAAAAACGAATAAAACATAAAAGATTTAAGTAAAAGCAGTTTTAAACAAAAGGGTCTTCAGCTGCTTTCTAAAGGTGTCCAGACTGTCAATAACACGTAGGGATAAAGGAAGTTCATTCCAAAGTCGGGGTGCAACAGTCTGGAAAGAGCGATCACCTCGACTTTTATATCTGGTCTTTGGAACTTCTAGGAGGTTCTGTTATGTGGACCTGAGGGCTAGGGTTGGAGCATAAGGCTTTAACAGTTCAGTAACATAAGGAGGAGCTTGGCCATGTAGAGCCCTGTATGTTATAGTAAGGATCCTAAATTGAATTCTAAAGTTAATGGGTAACCAGTGCAGAGACATCAGAATAGGAGTGATGTGAGCTCTTCTGTTTGCTCCAGTTAGGAGCCTCGCTGCAGAGTTCTGGACCAACTGAAAGCGGTCAAGGGCTTTTTTGTTAAAACATGTGAAAAGGGTGTTACAGTAATCTAGACGGGAGGAGATAAAGGCGTGGATAACCATTTCAAGTTCATGTTTTGACACAAACCTTCGCAGTTTAGAGATATTTCTCAAGTGATAAAAACGGTTTCTGACCAGCGTTTTTGAGTGGCCTTCAAGAGACATTGATTGGTCAAAGAACCTTACTGCAACCCTAAACATGGTATGTACCTGCAGTCCATGAAAGCAATGGCAGGAGGGGTTTAGCGTTATTTGCCAGTTAGCTAAGTGGGAAAAAGCAATTTTCAACCAGCCCAGTCATTCTCCTGGCCCGGCTGTACTCCTTTTGATTTAGCTTAGCATAAAACACAGTAAGTGAATGGATCCAACTAGCATTGTGAATAAAAAA